>CATQJL010000001.1:5253111-5376378 GCA_958299035.1 Cylicocyclus nassatus
AATTCAGTTAGAAGAACAGGAAAACGGCTGTGGCGGTCGAATCGCGCGAGCAAACGGCGTCGCGTGCGTGCGCGCGCGCGGTGGTTCACATGGGAACCTGTTCGGGGCGCAGACGGTACATCTAAATGGTAGGCGTAAACAGCTAAACTCTTTATCAAAAACAGTTTTTTTTGCACGCACTTCAAATTATCTCCAGTGTTTACCTAAAGAAATTCTGTCTTCTCCAGAAAGCCTTACTTTTAAACGTAGACTCAAGAAGTTGAATTTGATTGATTTTCTTCCAGATGACTGCTTCTCGTTATCGTTCGTATAATGCTGCCGTTTGCCTGCCGTACTTTTCCTACGCTCGCTGCCTCGCATGTCGCTTGGCCTGCTCCAGTACTATGAAGTGACTAACTCTATCAATTTCCCACTTATCGCGTAGAAGGGCTCCTAGTGATAACTTCTCAGATACTGCATATGCGGTCGTTGAAACTTGAACTCACTTATTGGTTCGATCATTACTTTACATGTTGCTTCGGGTCCGGTTCTAGCTTGTTAGGCTTGTTCATCTTTTCATTATCATAACTTATAATAACGGGCTAAGGGTGTTTACGTGACTTTGTGTGTGTGTGTGTGTGTGTGTGTGTGTGTGTGTGTGTGTGTGTGTGTGTGTGTGTGTGTGTGTGTGTGTGTGTGTGTGTGTGTGTGTGTGTGTGTGTGTGTGTGTGTGTGTGTGTGTGTGTGTGTGTGTGTGTGTGTGTGTGTGTGTGTGTGTGTGTGTGTGTGTGTGTGTGTGTGTGTGTGTGTGTGTGTGTGTGTGTGTGTGTGTGTGTGTGTGTGTGTGTGTGTGTGTGTGTGTGTGTGTGTGTGTGTGTGTGTGTGTGTGTGTGTGTGTGTGTGTGTGTGTGTGTGTGTGTGTGTGTGTGTGTGTGTGTGTGTGTGTGTGTGTGTGTGTGTGTGTGTGTGTGTGTGTGTGTGTGTGTGTGTGTGTGTGTGTGTGTGTGTGTGTGTGTGTGTGTGTGTGTGTGTGTGTGTGTGTGTGTGTGTGTGTGTGTGTGTGTGTGTGTGTGTGTGTGTGTGTGTGTGTGTGTGTGTGTGTGTGTGTGTGTGTGTGTGTGTGTGTGTGTGTGTGTGTGTGTGTGTGTGTGTGTGTGTGTGTGTGTGTGTGTGTGTGTGTGTGTGTGTGTGTGTGTGTGTGTGTGTGTGTGTGTGTGTGTGTGTGTGTGTGTGTGTGTGTGTGTGTGTGTGTGTGTGTGTGTGTGTGTGTGTGTGTGTGTGTGTGTGTGTGTGTGTGTGTGTGTGTGTGTGTGTGTGTGTGTGTGTGTGTGTGTGTGTGTGTGTGTGTCCGTCTCTCTGTAACGAAATTCATAGAGCGAGTTCCAGCCAATGTCCTGAGCCCAAATTTTGCACAGCGCATGCTACCAGCGTAGAACTTCACCGTACAAAATCACGAGCAGATTTGTTGGGTGGATCCATCAGAATTTGCGAGTCAGACGGATCCACTTGGCCTCTGGCCCGCAAAATTGGGTCTGTATCAACGCTTTTTGCAAAGTCGTGGATGAGTTTGGCATGTTGATGTGCAAGACATGGACTTAAGGCAAAAAGGGACCAAAGGTCTACTACTATACCAGAACGACGCCAAAAAGAAATGGTTGCGCAAATGGTCAATCCGCCGTGTCTTTACCTGACCATTTGAGAGGATTTTTGCATAGAAATGTAGCTCACGGTAATTGTTGTCCTTATGGCGACTACCAAGCCAAAAGAAGTTCAAAAACCTAACCGAATTTGCATTTGTTCTTCTGCGAAAAATTCCATCCACGCGAAATTACCGATCTCACATGAAAAACCCTCTGAAATGAGTAGTTGTTTACATTTCATTCGTGGTAGTCGTCATTGCACTGTGAGTTTTGAAGACATCATTAGGCGAGAACAAGTAAAGCATATAAAGCAAGACCAGTGCGAGCCTCTGCGAAGCAGGGGTGACGCACTGGTATTTTATAATCTCTTATCTCGGAGTTCTGTTCTCTCCCCGAATCAGTCGGGCAAATTTGTCAACATATACGGTCCCGCAAATACAGTTGCTTCAGTTGAATAATCTAACAAGGGAAGCTCGTTTAGTCGAAGTGGCCTCTCTGAATGAAATGTATACCATATTAGAGAGCACAAAACGCTGACTCCAAGTCTGCCTTCCTTATCTGCAGGGCGTTCATAAACGAGAGTTATGAGCGTTTTTAAAGCCAAAAATTGAACGTGTATTTTGGATAAAATGAGTTGCTAAAATCTTAATAGCCCTCAAATAATGCAACCAAGTGTGATACATTTTTTTATTTGAGAGTTTTTTTTAGATAAAGTGCTCTGACGATTGTCACTGCACCATTAAAGAGCTAGAGAAAGTATTACAGCTATTTTTGTCATACTTCGACATCCAATTTTTTGCTTCAAAAAGCGCTCATAACTCCTCGTCCATAAACGCTCTGCAGATAGGGAAGACAGATTTGGAATCAGCAATTTATGTCCTTTAATATGGTATACGTTCCATCTAAAAAGGCCACTTCGACTAAACATGCATTCCTTGTAAGAGCACTTTTGCTGCAAGCAGGGGGCATGAGACAGACTCCACCAAGCATCTTACTGATACATCGTACAAGGTCCATACAAGCTTAATCCCCTTATTTCTAACAAATCTGAGAACTGGATTTGGGCTGTTTCGTGGGTTTTTTGGGGAGACGGTCAAGAGGCGCGATTTCTCTGGCTGTCACCAACATAAAACCCCAGTTCTATGCTATGCGAGTCTTCAAAAAGCACCAGGTAAAGTGCATCAGCTTATTATCTGTCTGAGGTTACCATTTGCTGAGCTTGGTGGCTTTTGCTGGGAAATGGACCGAAATAATTACGAATTTGTTCCCAACTGCATTTTCGTGGGTTTTTGACCTTCAAAATTGCTGTTTTGAATGATTCCATGTATTAAGACTGAGCAACCCATGCAACTATACTATCTGATATATCTTCTTCTAAAATTTGAATAAATTTAGTAAAGTTATAAAAACACTTATTATGTGCTATTTGGTATCCATCTGGCAATAAAAATCGCGCCTCTTGACATACACCCAATAAATAAATAAACAAATAAATAAAGGTTTGCTTAACCCTAGCATAGAGCAAAATTAGATTTATTCTGACACTTCCTACAAAATCTTGCGATCTCTCGACGCACCACTCACTCCCAGCGATACTCTTTTGACAATAAAGAAATATTGGCTATTATTATCTCAAGCTTTCTATGGCCTCTTTTCGTGTTTTCGTTTGATGTTATTAGCCGGTATTATATTCGGTCGAGTTGTTAGAGTGAAAGCTTTGGTTTCGAATAAAGTGCAAGTTCAACTAAGGGCGTTGATAAGGCGAACATCAAGCTCAACAACTCAGAAAAATTTTCGCAATGTCAAAGAACTCCCTCATTCGAGTTTAGTTCAACAATGTACTCGTTTAGTTGTTTTACATGATCAAACTATCGTAACTGGTGTTGTTGTCGTTTGTTGTTGTTTGTTGTTCTTCCTCTAGCAGTGGACAATGTCAACCTCCATTTTCCTCTAGCAGAGTAGTATCAGTGTATCCAGAAGGTACGTGCTCGAGTGCAGCTGAATCAGTGGTCGACAAGGTTCAGCATTTCGCCTGTTCAGCTGCAAGGCTTGTTCGAATCGGCTGCGGATCGTATTGTTCCTTACGAGCTCTGACGAAGGCGATCTGCCGAAACGTTAGCAGTGGATTGAATAAATCGATTACCAATCTCGTGTATGGCTCAAGAAGAAAAAACAAAGTATCAATATCATGCCGAGATTTATTGAACGTCGCACTATTCAGTTATTATCGTAACTCATTTAGATACACTTGAAGCTGAGCAACATGGTACTAAAAATTTTGTGCTAGTCTTTTGATATTATTAGACGAGACGAAAAGAGGAGTTAGAAAATGTGAGATATCTAAAATTAGAAATATATGGTTGTCAAAACATTGTTAAGACTCAGTGGTGCATCCAGAGATTACCTTATGTTTGAACGAAGTGCCAGGGTAAATTTCTTGTTCTGATCCAGCCCAGATCAGGGTTAAATTTACTCTGGCACTTCATTCAAAAATAAGGTGATCTCTGGATGCACCACTGAGTCTTAACAATGTTTTAATTTTGACAACCATATATGTCTAATTTTAGATATCTCAAATTTTCTAACTCCTCTTTTCGTCTCGTCTAATAATATCATAAGACTAGCACAAAATTTTTAGTACCATGTTGGTCAGCTTCAAGTGTATCTAAATGAGTTACGATAATAACTGAATAGTGCGACGTTCAATAAATCTCGGCTTGATATTGATACCTTGTTTTTTCTTCTTGAGCCATACACGAGATTGGTAATCGATTTATTCAATCCACGGCTGACGTTTCGGCAGATCGCCTTCGTCGGAGCCTGTAAGGAACAATACGATCCGCAGCCGATTCGAACAAGCCTTGCAGCTGAAACAGGCGAAATGCTGAACCTTGTTTTCGACCACTGATTCAGCTGCACTCGAGCACGTACCTTTTGGATACACCGATACTACTCTGCTAGAGGAAAGTGGAGGATGACGTTGTCCACTGCTAGAGGAAGATGGACTTGTTAAACGTGTATGCATACCGCTATTTATATACACCAGATCAAAATAATTGATCTAGATAAGGCGAGAGTTCATGCGTAATTGCTAAGTTTCTCTCTTTCCGATTCATTTTTGGGCTTCTTGCATGAATCCAAAACGCCTCTAAACACTTACGTGCTTGCGTTTGGGGCTCATAGGCCAAAATTCTCACTGAAATTTCAAAGTTCGTTCCTGCATGCTGCACTACTCTGTGGATGCCTAGAGGTGTTGATGTACGTGCTTTATCTCTGCCGTCTAGATGCTCTTTAATACGCATACATAGTGGACGCGCTGTTTCACCAATGTATTCACCGCCGCAGATCGCGCATGAAATCAAGTAGATGACTCCAGCTGCCATGCAGTCCCCTTCGCTGTTTGCAGGACAGATTATGCAATTCGGGCTAGCGCAATTGCAATCATACAAGCGATTGCGAACTAGGATGGTCTTCAAATTACTCGGCGGTAATTCAACAATCGTAACCAATTCTTCAAATCCTACTCTTTTCAAACACTGTCGCAATGATGCGCTTACTTCTTTGGATACACATGGAACGCAAAATGTGACTTTTTTGGGCGTATAGGAGACATCTTTCTGTACGCGATCTTCAACACTTTTCTTTGTTCTACCTGCATGTTGTCTGTATGCATTAGAAGCCGCTATTCTACGAGCAAGCGCTATCGATTCTGTCGCTTCGGACCACTGCAGACTTGAGAAGCAGTGCGGAACATGTTGTTGTAATAGCTCTCTTTGTCCATGGCGGATGGGCCGAAAGTGAATGGACAAGAATATTTTTATTACTCGGCTTGCGATACCATTTTGTTGTGTGCGCACCATAACTGATATTAAACCCGCACATTCAAGAATGGTAAGCACTGGTTTTTCGGCTTCTCTCTTGTCAACTGTATATATTGAGATTGCTCATGCAACAATTTGAAACACTTATCCATATCTTCCTGACAAGCACAGACTAAAAAGCAATTGTCAATATAGCGGCAGTATAGCAACGAACGACCTAGCACATTCGCTTCAACTTTTGCCATGTAAGCTATCGCAAGGGTGGGAGCTAACCTTTGTCCCATGGCTAACTCTCTTTTCTGTGCATAACAGCTCTCGGACCTCTTGAAAACGTTGCAATTCAGAAATGCTTGCAAGAGAGTCATAATCTACTGCATTGAGAATCCGTAGAGATCAATAGAATTTTCGTTTCCTACAAGGAGCTCATGCACAGCCTGCAATGCAGATTCGTTTTGGACATTGGTGTAAAGCGCATTGACATCGAAAGATTCTATGACACACTCGCCGTTTATGCATGTTGCGCGGAAACGTTCCAGAAACTTTTTCGTGTTGGCCAGATGAGAGGGGATGAATTTGAGCAGTTGTGTGAGTATCAGTGTGATGAACCACCTAGTTCTATTCGTGGGTCCTCCTATGCAACTTATGATTGGTCTCACCTTGAAGTTGGAAGGACTAGTAGAGGCCAAATTGCTGTCAGAATCGAGCTTGTGCGTTTTTATTAATAAGTACAAAACGGGGCAAATTGGTAGATCAATTTTGAGACGCGCAATGACATCGTGTGACATACTCGTCGCTGCTTTAACTATCTCGATCCATTTCTTATTGAGCTCTCGATACTGTTTTTGAAACTCGTCTACGGAAGCAGCTCGGTATAGCGTCCTCTAGGTGTAGTTTTGTTATCGCAACGTCTAAGTGGTGGGGTATGATTACAAACTCGTCACCTTTATCACTAACTGATAGTCTTATTTAAGTTGATCTTATCAATTCTTGTATCTCTTTTATGCCCTGTTTTTGTAGATAAGAGAGGTTACACTTCATTTTACGTTGGCGCACCCGTGTTATAAGTTTGAAAACTTCGTCCGCAAAGAGACGGAACCTGATATCGACACTGGGGTTGGCCTGTTGTTGCTTAAAGAAGGTTCTCGGAAAAGGTGGTGATAGGCATGTAAGAGAAGATGTTTGAATCTCGCTCCCGTTTTCTAGGTTTGCGTGCTTGCGAAGTTTATCTTGAAGGTCATGTAGACTGCATGTGATTTTGCGTAAGACGAATTGGCTGTGAAGGTGAGAAACTTGCCCCTAACTCTAAAACAGAGCGTGCGTTTGCGGAAAGGGGAAAACCTCCAATTACAGTTACTCGTGATGTTGCCTTACGGTCTGATGTTTTAAGCTCAATTTCGCTCTTATCTAGAGGTATTTGAGAAATTGGCTCGGCAGCAACTTAATCCCGTGATCTAGTCAAAAGGTTGTCGAATTCCCTCTGCAAAGTTGTTTTGGCACTAGAACGAATTTGGTCGCAGATCGAAATTGAAGCACCTACTGTTCTCCTCCAGAGACAATCGTCTAGGAAACGTGAACAACTGCGACGCAGCGCAATTCGTAAGAGCTGGAGTTCTATAGCTTGTACATAATGATGGTTCTCTGGTAAACCGCACAGTTCGTGTATACTTTTTTGTGCTATGATGTTCGGGACTACACGATGTTGGAGACACCGGTTGAGAAAGTAGATGCAGGGCCTTGTTGAAACGATCTTTTGTCTTAATGACAAGGTTTCTCTCACAAGTGCTTGTATTCGGCTGGTATATCAGATAATGACTGAAGCGACGTTCAATAAATCTCGGCATGATATTGATACTTTGTTTTTTCTTCTTAAGCCATACACGAGATTGGTAATCGATTTATTCAATCCACTGCTAACGTTTCGGCAGATCGCCTTCGTCAGAGCTCGTAAGGAACAATACGATCCGCAGCCGATTCGAACAAGCCTTGCAGCTGAACAGGCGAAATGCTGAACCTTGTCGACCACTGATTCAGCTGCACTCGAGCACGTACCTTCTGGTACACTGATACTACTCTGCTAGAGGAAAGTGGAGGATGACGTTGTCCACTGCTAGAGGAAGAACAACAAACAACAACAAACGACAACAACACCAGTTACGATAGTTTGATCATGTAAAACAACTAAACGAGTACATTGTTGAACTAAACTCGAATGAGGGAGTTCTTTGACATTGCGAAAATTTTTCTGAGTTGTTGAGCTTGATGTTCGCCTTATCAACGCCCTTAGTTGAACTTGCACTTTATTCGAAACCAAAGCTTTCACTCTAACAACTCGACCGAATATAATACCGGCTAATAACATCAAACGAAAACACGAAAAGAGGCCATAGAAAGCTTGAGATAATAATAGCCAATATTTCTTTATTGTCAAAAGAGTATCGCTGGGAGTGAGTGGTGCGTCGAGAGATCGCAAGATTTTGTAGGAAGTGTCAGAATAAATCTAATTTTGCTCTATGCTAGGGTTAAGCAAACCTTTATTTATTTGTTTATTTATTTATTGGGTGTATGTCAAGAGGCGCGATTTTTATTGCCAGATGGATACCAAATAGCACATAATAAGTGTTTTTATAACTTTACTAAATTTTTTCAAATTTTAGAAGAAGATATATCAGATAGTTGCATGGGTTGCTCAGTCTTAATACATGGAATCATTCAAAACAGCAATTTTGAAGGTCAAAAACCCACGAAAATGCAGTTGGGAACAAATTCGTAATTATTTCGGTCCATTTCCCAGCAAAAGCCACCAAACTCAGCAAATGGTAACCTCAGACAGATAATAAGCTGATGCACTTTACCTGGTGCTTTTTGAAGACTCGCATAGCATAGAACTGGGGTTTTATGTTGGTGACAGCCAGAGAAATCGCGCCTCTTGACCGTCTCCCCAAAAAACCCACGAAACAGCCCAAATCCAGTTCTCAGATTTGTTAGAAATAAGGGGATTAAGCTTGTATGGACCTTGTACGATGTATCAGTAAGATGCTTGGTGGACTCTGTCTCATGCCCCCTGCTTGCAGCAAAAGTGCTCTTACAAGGAATGCATGTTTAGTCGAAGTGGCCTTTTTAGATGGAACGTATACCATATTAAAGGACATAAATTGCCGATTCCAAATCTGTCTTCCCTATCTGCAGAGCGTTTATGGACGAGGAGTTATGAGCGCTTTTTGAAGCAAAAAATTGAATGTCGAAGTATGACAAAAATAGCTGTAATACTTTCTCTAGCTCTTTAATGGTGCAGTGACAATCGTCAGAGCACTTTATCTAAAAAAACTCTCAAATAAAAAAATGTATCACACTTGGTTGCATTATTTGAGGGCTATTAAGATTTTAGCAACTCATTTTATCCAAAATACACGTTCAATTTTTGGCTTTAAAAACGCTCATAACTCTCGTTTATGAACGCCCTGCAGATAAGGAAGGCAGATTTGGAGTCAGCGTTTTGTGCTCTCTAATATGGTATACATTTCATTCAGAGAGGCCACTTCGACTAAACGAGCTTCCCTTGTTAGATTATTCAACTGAAGCAACTGTATTTGCGGGACCGTATATGTTGACAAATTTGCCCGACTGATTCTGGGGAGAGAACAGAACTCCGAGATAAGAGATTATAAAATACCAGTGCGTCACCCCTGCTTCGCAGAGGCTCGCACTGGTCTTGCTTTATATGCTTTACTTGTTCTCGCCTAATGATGTCTTTAAAACTCACAGTGCAATGACGACTACCACGAATGAAATGTAAACAACTACTCATTTCAGAGGGTTTTTCATGTGAGATCGGTAATTTCGCGTGGATGGAATTTTTCGCAGAAGAACAAATGCAAATTCGGTTAGGTTTTTGAACTTCTTTTGGCTTGGTAGTCGCCATAAGGACAACAATTACCGTGAGCTACATTTCTATGCAAAAATCCTCTCAAATGGTCAGGTAAAGACACGGCGGATTGACCATTTGCGCAACCATTTCTTTTTGGCGTCGTTCTGGTATAGTAATAGACCTTTGGTCCCTTTTTGCCTTAAGTCCATGTCTTGCACATCAACATGCCAAACTCATCCACGACTTTGCAAAAAGCGTTGATACAGACCCAATTTTGCGGGCCAGAGGCCAAGTGGATCCGTCTGACTCGCAAATTCTGATGAATCTACCCAACAAATCTGCTCGTGATTTTGTACGGTGAAGTTCTACGCTGGTAGCATGCGCTGTGCAAAATTTGGGCTCAGGACATTGGCTGGAACTCGCTCTATGAATTTCGTTACAGAGAGACGGACACACACACACACACACACACACACACACACACACACACACACACACACACACACACACACACACACACACACACACACACACACACACACACACACACACACACACACACACACACACACACACACACACACACACACACACACACACACACACACACACACACACACACACACACACACACACACACACACACACACACACACACACACACACACACACACACACACACAAAGTCACGTAAACACCCTTAGCCCGTTATTATAAGTTATGATAATGAAAAGATGAACAAGCCTAACAAGCTAGAACCGGACCCGAAGCAACATGTAAAGTAATGATCGAACCAATAAGTGAGTTCAAGTTTCAACGACCGCATATGCAGTATCTGAGAAGTTATCACTAGGAGCCCTTCTACGCGATAAGTGGGAAATTGATAGAGTTAGTCACTTCATAGTACTGGAGCAGGCCAAGCGACATGCGAGGCAGCGAGCGTAGGAAAAGTACGGCAGGCAAACGGCAGCATTATACGAACGATAACGAGAAGCAGTCATCTGGAAGAAAATCAATCAAATTCAACTTCTTGAGTCTACGTTTAAAAGTAAGGCTTTCTGGAGAAGACAGAATTTCTTTAGGTAAACACTGGAGATAATTTGAAGTGCGTGCAAAAAAAACTGTTTTTTGATAAAGAGTTTAGCTGTTTACGCCTACCATTTAGATGTAGATAAACAGAAACCAGTATTCCTTCCGTGACTAGGCCTGAACACCCAGTATTTAGAAAGCCTCAGTTTAGTCTCGCCTTTGAAAATCCTGAAATCAAGTATTATATCATGCACGATCCTGGGATGTAGAAGACTTTTGAGGCCTAGGACTTTCATTCGTTCATCATAGCTTGACGATCGTGGGTAACCACGACTGGGACAGCATCTATAGAAGAGCAAACGAATGAAACCTTCTGGAACGTTCTCCAGGGCCAGCTTATGCTTTCTCAGAAAAGGACTCCAAACCTGACTTGCATACTCTACAGTAGGGATGACCATGCCTTATAAAGTTTCAGTAAAATTTTGGGATCAGCTGCTCTTATATTGCAAAAGATGGTGTAAAAAATTGAGAATGCGCGAGTGGTGATGTTTGAAATTTGCAAGTCTGGTCTCAAGGTGCTATCGAATATACAACACCTAAGTCTTTGATAGATGTTTTGTTAGCTAGAGAAACTCCCGCATGCTCATAGTGTTCATCATTTGCAGCAGAACCACATGGAATACAAGGCTTTTATTATATTCACTGGAATGTCCCAATCTTTGTACCATTCAAAGTTATTGATATCACGCTGCAGGCATCTTTAATTGTCCTCTGGTTATCCCTATCGTATATGCCGTAAATTTTGAAATCATCGGCATTTATGAGCACATATATGTCAAGGTGAGTTTTTAAAATTTGGGGTAACTCAGCAGTATAGACTAGAAATAGCAATGGTGAAAGAGCCCCGCCCTGCGGAAGCCCGCTTGGCAAGGAAAACGTCCAGAATGATCTCTTCCCACCCGAACCGTCATATATCTGGAGTAAGATATGATTTTAGCCACTCAACAAGGGTTCCCTGATACCATAGTGCTCAAGCTTACATAACATTTACCATGATTTATACGGTGAAAAGCTTCCGACAAATCGAAGCATATAACGTCCACTACCTTCTTATCAAGTTATGCCTTAATCCAGTCATGATTGCAATCTATTAGTTGGGTTACAGTGGATGGACCGCTGACAAACCCATGTTGTTCAGCCGGAATGAGATCAAACCTTTCCAGCCAAGAAAGAAGTTTGTCACGAATTATCTTTTCCAGAACTTTACACGGTACTATTTTGTACTTATAGGCCTGAATTCTGTCACAGATTGAGGGTTGGGAACTTTTGGAACTGCAGTGACAATTGATTCTTTCCAGATGTCAGGTACAGGACTTATCAAACGCAGCGTCGCTTGCATCAGCATCTCCAATCCCGCGCTGGACCCTGCGTCTTTTCCGCGAACATGCTCTCTAATCATTACCATTCAATTGAGGCTCCGCTTTTCCCATGCTCGCCCTGGGAATGTGATCAGAGAGAGCATGTTTGCGGCAGGTATGCAGAGTCCAGCGCGGGACTGGAAATGCTGATTTAAGCGGCACTGCATTTAATAAGCCCTGTATTTCTCCACAAATGAAACTAATATCAAGGATACGTGACAAGGGGACCGAAAGCTCTCTTGTACAACGCTTGAAAACAATCTGAGGTATGCCATCAAAAGGTTCAAATGTAGATTGTTTTAGGGTTCTAAGAAAATTTTCGACAGTAGAAGGCACGATCATAGGTGTTGAGCAGGTATGGTTCAGAGGTGCAGCCAATCCTTTAGTGCGAGGAGTACTTTTGTAAAACGTATTCGCAAAAAACTGGGCTAATGGAAGCCTTGGACTGATTTGTTAAAGTATTGCCCAACGTATCCTTCAAGGCCCCGTGATATTGTGCGCGCTGCATATGATGGATGTAAGAAAAGAGATTTTTTGAGTGATTAGACGAAGCCAGGTGTCTTTCGTGATTAGAGAAGAATTTCTTGATGTGGAATGTTACGTCAGAGCAGACCTTACTATACAATGGGTAATTATATTGAGCAGTTCTGAAAAGCGTTTCCTTCTGGAGCAGAAGTAACTGTATGTGAGGCGAGTATCGTAAATAGCCAATTTTGTGTACACGAATTGGAGTAAAATTGGCCAGTAGATTATACATAACACAGCAGAATCTGTAGCATACGTCAGAGGGGCCAATATACTGATAGAAAATCTCTTCCCAATCAAGAGTGTGGAGATCATGCTTCACTGCTTCGAAATCAATTCTAGTGAAAATGGAAATGGAATAAGTTTACTTTTTGGATTATGGAATTCATATAGGAACTCAATGATATTGTGATCGGGTGTGACCAAACGGTGCCTTGACTGATAGCTTGTGTGCTGAGTTAGTAGTTGATAGTACCCAATCCAAAATGGTACCATCGCGAGTGGGTACTGTAACGAATTGCTTAGGGTCCAGGTCGCGAAAAAACTCAGAAAATTTTTGAACTTGTGGAGAAATATGTTGTAGTGAGTCTCCAGAGCATCTCATAGGAAAATTGAAATCACCAGCGATCAGGATATTCGGAGTACAATGGATAGAAGCTAAGAGGAGGTCAACAAGCATATCATCTGAATCAGAGGCGGAGCTGGGAGGTCGGTAGACGCATATGACTCTGGTTTTGGAGAGAGTGCCAGGTTGGTACACATCAACCAACTTTATCTCACAACTGCAGTTACTTTCAGTTACAATGCTCTCACATAATAGCGTTGATTTGATCAATATGCAAGCTCCTCCCTCCTTCTTACGTAATCTTTCAGACCGAAAAACCATGTAAGACAAATCAGAAACTGTTTCAGCATCACTTATTTTCGAAGACAACCATGTTTCCGTTATGAAAATAATACTGGAGAGTTCAGTAGTCAAAAAATGGTGAACAGTTGCAACATGTTAAATAAAGACCTAGCATTGAAAAAAACACATGGTAAAGAATCTCCTTGCCCACAATTCAGTTTCCCTGCATTGCAGAAGAAACGCGGTGTGAGCCAAATGCGGATTGAGGAGAAGCAACATTGTTGTTGGTCAATGAACTGGCAAGCACCAGTTCACCCTTGTGTACAACAAATCTCTCTTCAAAGCTACGATTCTAATTCAGCTGCCTAGCCTGATCCTTCAACTCACGCTCCTTTTCTCTTTTGCGGGTCGCCATGCTGCGTCGAATGTATACCCCCTTGTGGCAGGGGGAATCTTTGAGCAGTCGGGCTCGGGAAGGAGCGGAGGCCCAGTGACTCCTTGATGGCAGTTCTACTTTTACCAAGCGCAGCATACTAGCCGTCTTCCTCCCCATTCGAAAGATCTTGCCAGGCCAACACTCCAGATCAGGAACTCTAACACCTCACGAACTTTTTTCTCTGTATCCTCTTGACGCACCGAAACAGTTGGTTCGGTGCGCCCATCCCCCCTAAGCTCAGGGAGGCCTGCTATAAGGATGCTTCTAGACCTACAATCTGCCTCGATCACAGTCTTGCCAAACTCTCCAAGCCTCACGAGAATCTCATTTGTAATTGTTTGCAACTCAGGGATATTAAGATCTAAGAGTTTTTTGAATGACTGAACAATTGATTCGGTACGAGAATCATTTGAGTGCTGTGAGGCGAAAGCGAGGCGAGAAGTTGCGACGCCTAAAATTGCGAATCTGCGATGCACTAGAATCCATGACGTGTTGTGGCTGAGGGACAGGATCAGCCGATTTTGGAGTATTGCGTGACCTTAAAGATTTGAGAGGCATTGCAGTTTTGGGAGGCATGTCGATGGAAGTACTGCAACAAGGCGGGAAGTACCATAGAACAAAGATATCGATTGGCATGCAAATTAGTCGGAAAACTGAAATCAGGTCTCAGGGCTCAAAACTCTAATTGACACCTAGCAAGGAATAAGCACTTTGGCGAAAAGTACGGCAAATAAGAAGGAAAAGAGGGATAGCAGAGCAAGAGAGTAGAATTTGACTAAATAAGAGGAAAAACTGAAAGCTAACCTGAAAACAACCGCTCACAGTCGGTGCAGGGTAGAGAATGAGCCACGCTAGCCTCCTAATATGAGCTACGTACGTGAATATGGGTTGATCGCTTTTTGGAATAAGGTCCATTCTCAACGGGTTACCCTCAAGGTTTGCTGATTACGGGTTAATCGCTTTCCGGGATAAACCTTACTCTAGGTTCGCTGATGAGTAGGCAAGAACCCTGAGGGTAAACCCTACCCTCAGAACCTACTCTCAGGATTCGTTGATGTATACGGCCACAGGTCTACACTCACATGTGCAGCATTGGTAAAAACTCTTTTTTCAAAGAAAACTAAAGCAAGAAAGTCTGCTCATTGATCAATTGCGATTTTGATGTTAAACACCTTTATTCCTGTTCCATTGCACATTTAGTCTTCCGTCTAATTCTTCTTCTTGTTGTTCTTCTTGTTCTTCTTCTTGTTGTTCTTCTTGTTCTTCTTGTTGTTGTTCTTGTTGTTCTTCTTGTTCTTCTGCTTGTTATTCTTCTTATTCTTCTTTTTCTTGTTTTTGGACTTCGTAGATGCTGGTTTTGGCACTGCTGGTTTTGGTGCTTCTGTTCCTTGAGGCACCACTGTCGTTGTTACTGGTGCTTCTGATGGCCCTTGAGGCATCAATGTTGTTTGTTCTGGTGCTTCTGATGGCTTTTCATCCACGCAAAGATTGTTTGAGCAACCACGAGGACACTTTGAGCATGGAGTTCCCTTTTCGTACAATTTACCATCTATCATATTGCCGCTGAAAATTTGCTTTCCTGATGCGCTAACAAGCATTTCCACTCACGGTGGACTATAATTGCAGACGACGAAGGACATGGTAGGGCAGCTTTGAACTGCACAACCAATGGCTGTCGTAGACTGCCATACCATCTAAAGCAGTGTGAATTTGGATTGTAGTTTTAGAGGCTGACGCCGATCTACGAAAATCACTGGGTGAAGGATTGCAGTACTACTAACCTGTGTGTAGTGGCCAACTCCTCTATCCCATAGTGCATCATCCAGTATAAGGTCAGTCCTTACGCCAAACTCTGCGAGCTCGCTGAACCACGATCTCGAAGACTAAACAGGCTGATTTTTCTTCCAGAAAAAATTTTATGCAGCTTACATCTTCGACGACCTTAACTTCGTCGTAAGCGGGGCTTCTCATGTAAATGTTTTCTCCAGTGTTTCCTCTTGACTCACGGGTTGAATGCTCAAGTTGGCTTTAGCTGCGTGGGCAATTGCGTACTTTTCAACATTGCAGTCATACGTCTGCAACAACAGTTGTTTCAATGCGATTGTGATTAGAGCTGATAAAGAATAGTACAAGCTTAGGCATGGCCGCAGCTTGTGGCGCATAACCTCCAAGGCCGTCTTTAGCTTGTCCAGAAGCTACCTGCGCTCTGAAGATAAATGTTATGTGACAGATAAATGATCACCCTTCAATAATAAAGTGTTAGGGCCGTGTTTCTTTTGGCAACCTACCATACCAGCATGTACGTGCACTCACAAAGACGAGACGGGGCAATACTCGGATTCAAATTCGCGCATCAACCTGGTACACGCAGCTTTTGGCTGGTAAAATCAGGCCGCTATTAGGGCTTTTTGTGATTTCATGGATTTTGCGTTAAACTCTGAAAGACATTTTTAGGCCAAAAATTGATCAAGAAGTTTTTTGAGCAAGCAGAGCCAAAAAATAATTGCGTAGATGGTTGATTTGTCAATATTTTACCCTAAAAATTCAAAAAAATTCTTGCTTAAAGATGCAGTGCACGGTTGTTATAGTCCTTACTGGCTATCAAGTCAAGGAAAAAAATTCCGTTTCACTTGGCGCATTTGTTCTTCTGCAGAAGTCCATCTTTTCTAAAGCTGCTGATTTCACATGAACAAGCTTGAAAAATAAACAATTTTTTCTTTTTGATCTTGTGTTGTTCAGCATTGTACAATTAGTTCGAAAGTCATCACTATGCGAGTGTGAGGCGAAAGGCATAATGATTATAAAATCAGTGCGAGATTCTGCGAAGCAATGGTGAAGCACTGGTGATTGGTAAGCGATAAATGCAATCAAGTCTTAGATACCATGAATTCCCATGCACTTACCTCAACTCGTTGTGAACATCCAAGAACCTTTGACGTATAGTGTCGTTCATGCCGTTATTTGCTGGGCAAATGGCTGAAAAAATTTAATTCTTTCCAGCATGATTCGCGTAAAATGCGATGCGTACCTGACGATGCAGTGACCACCGAAAAAAAAATTTACGCTTGTATAAAAAAATTTCTAGAGAGATACTCACCACTTTAGTTCTATAGAAGAAGATACATTTTTGAAGTAAAGCTTGATAGACCAAATTTCTTTTGAAATTTGGCTTCTAGACGTACTTTCCCACCTTTCCGGGCAAAACGAAAGCTGTACCACCTCAAATGTGAAACTGTTACAAAGAAACAATCGCATTTCTGATAACGCAGCTGTTTCTTTCTATTGAATCACAAAGAGTGAAGGAAAAGTAACGGAATTAAATAGAGAAAGTACAATTGCAGTAGACGACTTATTGACACAAACTTTTTTCATACCTCAGCTGTTCAAAATGGAAATTTGTCAGTTCTGCAATTTTAGGTCTTCGTGAAGCATGTTCATGGCAATTGCTCTACGTTTGCCGCACTTGTGGTAGCTTTTCAAGAACTTTAGGTTTTGAAAACCTTACTATGTAATTTTATACTCTTCTGTAGCGTCAATTTTCTTGAAAGCTTTATCTTTTCAGAGCGGAGCTTCGTCGTTCATCCCTATAAAAACATTGGATATTAACGAAAAGCTCCTTTACTATATTGCCAGCATTCAAAGAAAGAGTAATTCACACGCAATGTAGGCGTGTGTTCAGCAGCTTTTACATGTGTGTACGGACTTAGTTTTAGCTCTAATAAGACGTCAAGCGAATCTAATTTCATCAAGCAAGAAAAAATAGTGGTCGTTCAAAGCAGATAACGAAGGGAATTTGGGTGATAATTACTTTTTTGTTAGCCGGCCAATCCTTCAAGGATTTCTCATAAAGTGTTTTGAGTTTAGAAAAAGTTTTTGTAGTTTTTATGAGAGCTTTCTACCTGCCATGTGGCATGAACAAGAGTATCCGAGATAACTTGAAGCCGTTCAGTTGTTGTCAAAAGCAAATCAGTTCAAAGCTTTTAAAACATCTTGATCACAATCAACTACGTTTCTAGAAATATTAGGTCGTAAGGAAAGTTCCGCGAGATTTTTTAAATCGCTATAACTTCAAGCAGATTGATTCTTCTTCAAAGCTTTGAACTTCATTGCAAAGACTGCGGTCCACCAGCATGGCAGAAGAGAAGAAGGTCGAAGCCAAAAATGGCTTATTTGTGCAGGATTATCTCAGGCATGCTGAGAGCTGGCGAGCTCAGATGCTGTAGTTATATAGAGGTCTGCTGGCCTGTCATGGGGACTATTAACGCCTTTGAGCAACTACCTGCAGAAAAAGTTCTTCCAGAAAGTTTGAAAAATCTGGATGATGGGTCCAAAAGAGATTTTGGTCCCAAAAATGCACCAATTTTCGAATAAGTGACTTTGAAGTCTTCTTGTTCCGCACAGGGCAAACCAAATTTTTGATTGCTGCAAACGTTTTTAAGGTAATGCTTTATACATCTTTTGGACCCATCATCCAGGCGTGGCGATTCCCGCAGAAGCGACGTCAGTTGCGAAAAGACTCGCAGTCAAAGGCAAGTTCGACAGCTTGTAATTTCTGAGCGCAAATAGCAAATCTCGAGAGTAGCTACGGATAAGCGGTGAGCAGGCTCCTTAATCAGATCACCCACTATTTAGACGAAATTCTTTGAACTGCACAAGAAAATGGCCGCAGGAACAATTTGTGTAATTTTTGTAGTTGGAAAGATTTCCTTGTTTGATGTGCAGACCAAACACGTTTTAGCATCGATAAAGATCAGATGCGGTTTTGAAAATTTAGGCTTCTCTCTACTAAACATTATAAGAACCTTGGTTTCAAAGTCCAATCGAGCGTCAAAAAAATGCGTCAGAAAATGAAATTTACAAAAGTGTGCCCGGGAACTTTCTTTACAACCGAATATTTCTGTTGAGGAATGCTGTGCTCAATGATATGATACAATATCCTAGTGTTTATGTCAACAAGTCATATATATAGTTGTGACAGTCATACACTTCTCATTCTTCTGGCTGGCTCTCTCTCGGATAAAGGCTTCTCTGCATCCGCTCTGGTACATAACAGTGGCGATCAGGGACGAAGCTCACTATGCCGAGAACAGCCGAACGTTCAACAAGGACAGCTGAACGCTCCAGATCAAGGATGTCAGAACTCGCTGGATGGCAGCCTCATCACTGCTCTAATAGAGCAGATGAGGATACAACAAGAGAAGATGGAGGCTTGACACGAAGAACAAACGAGGATGCTGCAAGAAGCGATGCGTGCGCAGCATGAAGAAACTATGTTGCTGTTTAAGACCGTCCAGTACAACCAAGATCCGGATAGAAGGAAAGAAGCCCACGACCAGCTAACCAGAGACGTGGCGAACTTCGTGCCTGACGAGGAATCAGGTACGACATTTTTTTTACTGGTTTAGCAGGTACGGCCCCATGATCAGGCAGGCCGAAATGCCCAATGACAGAAAGAGAGACCTCATTTTGACGAAGATGAGCGAAGAAGCATACCGCAGATACGCAGACGATATCCTCCCATCGAAACCACATGAAGTGGACTTCGAGACGACAGCCGCCAAGTTGGCGACCCTGTTCGCGTCCAAGAAGACACTCGTACGAAGAAGGTACGAGTGCCTTGAAATAGATTGTCCGTCGCTCACGGCAGGACACACTCCTTTTCGCGAATACGCGAATCGGATCAAAGGCATGGATGAGGAGGCGCAGATGAAAGAGTTGGACTGCAATGGTCTGAAGACACTGCAGTATGTCGCAGGACTCCAGGATCCTTCTCTGAGAGATATTCGCTTAAAGATGCTCCAGCGGCTAGACTTGCACAAGGATGGACCATTGACTATTGAAGAACTAGTCAATGAGTGCGAGAATCTCACAGCGTTGAACAACGACAACGCAGACATGGAAAGACAGTACGCGGTACAAGCAGTACGAAAAGCGAGCTTAAGAAACTCAAAAAGTGGAGAACCAAGTCTAAAAAGATACCCAAACCCGCCTTCCGGAGCTGAACAAGCAGAACATAATGTACGAAAGAAAAGGACTTACTGCAGCAATAACCGCAAGAACAAGAACTCCATTAGCTCCATAGCACAAGCCGCTCGTACATACGTCAATCTCAAAATGAAAGGGCGTTTTCTACCCTTCCAACTCGACACTGGTTCTGATATCACAATGATATCCCCACGACGATGGAAGATGCTCGGATCGCCTAATTTGGAACCTTGCTCTCTGCTAGTGAGAACGGCAGATGGTTCACCAATGAAAACTGTTGGAAGATTTTATACTAAATTCGCCGTGGCGGATCGAAGGAAACAAGCTTATCCATGGTGAAGGATACTGCTACGTTGCCAACACAAATCTACTCAGTCTAGAGTGGTGCATTCAACTACCTGCATACAAGAAGTTGAAAGATAAATACCACTGCCCTTCAGTAAAGAAAGAAGATTTCAAAGTGTCACAAGTCGTCTTGGATTCAAAGAAATCTTCGAGAAAGTTTGGCTGCATATTGCAATGACGCTCAAAAGCCAAAGCGAAGTCATTCCTAAAAGAAGCTGTTCCGAATGTCAAGAAGAATCGGCCAACTTCAAATGCCTTGCCACCTGTAAGCCGGTCTCCAGATAAATCGTTCTTGAGACGACCAGTCAGAATGAAGCCTACGCCATTGAATGAACAACTAACGGAAGAAGTAAAACTTCTATACGATGCGGAGACTGAAGATAAGCTTCTTTGGAGAAGACATGCCAATCAGATGCGCAGTGAAAATCTGAAGTGCAGTGAAGGCCAAAGAAGAAACGAACATACATCTAGAAGAAAAACAGGAAGCCAATACTTCGTTACAGATATGCTGAGTCAAGAGCCTATATTATCCGCACTGTCACCAGCACCGAAGAAACCATCAACTTCTGAGAAGTATCCAGTTCGACACCGAAAGCAGCCTGATCAACTACATGCTAATCCTGAGAAGAAGACATATAGATATTTTTTGTCTTAGGAGGGAGGTGTTGAGGAATGATGTGCTCAATGATATGATACAATATCCTAGTGTTTATGTCAACAAGTCATATATATACAAGGTGTCCCAAAAAGATGTGCATACTGTTTGATCGTTAATAACTCTCTTACTTTCATGTCTTTTACCAAGCTTGAGGTACCAATCTTTAGAGCGAGGTTGACTTAGATTTACAGTATGGAGCGAATTATCAGCCGCTCCTCATTACTGTAGGATTACGATAGGAACATCGAGGAGGATTTTGAGCCATTGAAACCGGTATTTTACCTCAGAAAGAAAACCAAACAAGCCAGAAGCTCTTAAACTGGGTTAATCGAAGTCGCTGATTCTAAATATGAAAATTGCGCTTCAGTACAGTGTTTCTTTCCTGAGTATTTTACATTTAGGGTAACAACTGATTCTTCAATATTCGTCAGAAATGTGAATACTCCATCAAGAAAGCAAACTGGTAGAAATTTGTGTAGTGAAATCAGCACGCCTAAAATCTTGCTACAGAAATTTTTAGAATTTTTCGAAATTATTTCATCAAAAGGCTTATTCCACAGTGATGCTGTATGCTGAAAATTCATACCGTGGTCCTACAGTAACGAAAAGTGATTGGTCATTTGCTACATACTGTAAAACTAACTTTGCCCTTGCTCTACAGAATTTTACCTTAAGCTCGGCAAAAGACATGAAAGCAAGAGAGTTATTAATGATCAAACAGTGTGCACATCTTTTTGGGACACCCTGTATATATAGTTGTGACAGTCATACACTTCTCATTCTTCTGGCTGGCTCTCTCTCGGATAAAGGCTTCTCTGCATCCGCTCTGGTACATAACAATTCCCCTCTCCGAGCTTGTATCACCATGCGAATTTAGCAAGCAGGGAATCCAGTTGATGGCGTGACATACCTCGCTGCTTGTATCGCTGCTTGGGTGGTGGATTCGTGGCGTACTTACCTGTTTTGCGCAAATTTCAATGTTCATTGAGTGACATTGTTACGTTGTTAATCACACTTGCGGAATTGTTTTCAAACATGAGATGAATATTGATTAAGAAAGATTAGGAAGCAACCTGTTTAATACAGCATATAAAAGCAGCGCTTGTGAATCATTCTGAAGTCAGAGTTTTCCATAACAATCTCCTCCTTCGAAACTGCACAAACTGACTTCGAGCTTTAAGATGCTTTCCTTCGTTGCCATTGAGGCGTATATATTGCACCAGTGCATCACTTCTGCTTCGCGGAGGTTCGCACCGGCTCTGCTATCCGTATACCTGCTCGCATAATGATGACTTGAAACTCACCGCACGATGCTGAATATCACAAATGAATCGTAAACAACTGTTAATTTTTGAAGCATCTCCATGTAAGATCGGTAATTTTGAGAAAGAAAACTCTTTTGCAAAAGAACAAATGCGAATTTGAACGGATTACTGAATTTAGTTTAGCTTGATAATCGTGATAAGGGTAACAGTCACCCTGGGCTACATTTCAGTGCAAAAATCTTTTCAATTTTTTAAGATAAAACCTAAATCAACTGTCTACCGATCATCATTTTCGCGCTGTTTTTGCAAAAAAGCAAACTTTTTGAGCAGCTTTTGGGCTAAAATTCATGGCGCGCAGATTTACTTGTCAGGCAAATCATGACTTTCCAAAAGTTGAAATAGCGACCTAGTTTTGCGCGTCAAAAGCCTCGTGGACCCGTTTGACGCGCAAATTTTGACACCCACTTATCGAACCGGCTCGTCGTCCTTGTGGATGTTGGGCCTACATGCTGGTACGGTGTGTGTGCAGAATTGCAGCTCGATAGCTTGGCTGCAGCTTCTTCTATGAATTTTGTGACAGACAGACATACATACACGCACAAAATGACGACGCTTAGCACTTTATTGTAAGTCATGATGTTGCACTGTTACGAAGCTTTTGCTTCCTATTCATCACAGTGCCAACAGAAGTAAACGCATAGCATTCAGCTGATCGGGAAGTAATGGAAGACTTTGATTTTTTTTGCAATTTCGATGATTTTTTTCTGATAAACAATAAACAATCAATAGTAAGGATACACTTATATAGAGCGATCTTCGCATGCTATCCCGGCAGCAACTTACAGTTCATATCCTACAATCCTTCACGCGTCGCTTCCAAAAAGCAAGACAGACTTTTTCAAACGCCATCCGAATTTGTATTGCAGTATCTTGAATTCTCTGAGCATATGACATACCTTTCGAAAGTGCTTTTCAAGCTCTTTTCAATGATCTCTCGAATCTGCAGAAATTCTTTATCATTTTGCACAAAAGAGGCAGATTATCCGTAAAAGTGCAGTATTTGACGCAGATTTTCAGGCTAGAAAAAGTGTTTGACCCACAATTTTCTGAATGCGAGGTTTCTAGAGGTAAATTGCCTACGTATGGATAGAGGGTAAACAGCTCTATTAGACGCCATTTGTCAAAGGTGAGCCCATTCGATCATTCCGATGAGAGAATAAATAATATGTCACCTAATACTCAATGCTATACAGAGGTGCGGTAGTGCGAGCCGATTCTCACCCTACCTTCACTTTTGAGCTGGTACAGGGTGACCACATTCACTTTTGGAATAGAAAATTTTTTCGCTGGATGGTAAAGAATGATAAAGCAAAACAAACGCAAAAAAGATTATTGAAAGCATATTTTTATGTATACGGCGGCATATATATTAGGTTGAACCAAAGTTCGTTCGCACCATTTTCAAAAATCCATAACTTTTGATTTTTCCAACCGATTTGACCGCTTTTATTTTTATATGAAAGAGTAAGTCATGCTCTTTATAACGACATCTTAGCTGCTTACTAATGCTCATCTGTTGCATAGAGACGAGCGATAGAAGAAAATTAGTCAAAATTCGAATTTTCTGTGTAGGCTCATAAAAAATCGGAAACATGCAGCAAAAACCGGAGCAGTCAGTATTATAAGTTCTTTCACTAGCTCTTTCAAGCTGTGCAAAGTTTGCGCTGATTGAGCGCCTCTATAAAAAGTTATGATTCTCGAGCAAGAAATACAAAAGGGCGAATTTGATTTATTTTGGGATTTTTCTCGAAAATCATAACTTTTCATAGAGACGCTCAATCAGCGCAAACTTTGCACAGTTTGAAAGAGCTGGTGAAAGAACCTATAATACTGACTGCTCCGATTTTTGTTGCTAGTTTCCGATTTTTTATGACCCTGCACAGAAAATTCGAATTTTGACTACTTTTCTTCTATCGCTCTTATCTATGCAAAGGATGATCAGTAGCAAGCAGCCAAGATGTCCCTATAAAGAGCATGACTTACTCTTTCACGCAAAAATAAGAGCACTCAAATCGGTTGGAAAAATCAAAAGTTATGAATTTTTGAATATGGTGCGAACTTTCGGTTCAACTTAATATTTTTAAATAAAAGTGTTAAACGGTGGAATTGGAAATAAATGTTAGCGAGACTGTACAGATTTTATTGCGTAAATTTGTAACGTACTACGAAGAAAGTAGGTCGATCCAGGCAGTAACCGCCGAGAACCAGAATTTTGAATGATAAAATAACGAAAAATCGTGCGAAATTTCCGTTGTTATAAATCTGGTGTTTGAGAATGTCAGCAATTGCGACTTCATAGGTTTTGAAGAATAAGAAAAATTCGAATCGACTTGAGGAATTGTCGCCGAAAACCAGAATTCTAAATTATTACTCCATTTTAGTTAGTAAACCATATAAATCTTGAAGGTGAAAGTCTGTGATGTTGCGACTTCAAAGGTTTTGTAGAGTATGGTTTGCCTTGCCAAGCACATGCTATGATAAATGGGGATTTTTTAAGATTTTTTGGGACCGAGATATGATTTTTCACGATAAAGTTCGATTTTGACTGCTAAAATATTTCAGCTCACAACTTCATGTGGAATACGAATTAAACAAACTATTGATAACCAATTTGTAGCGCTTGCTTTGCTCTGTCGAATGACTACTTAAACCACATCAATTGATGGAATGGTGCAAAGAGACGATTTTTGTAATAAAAACGGCAAAAAATTATGAGACATCTTAATATATTCTGATAAGGCAAATCTTACTCTACAAAACCTATTCACAGCATCACACAGTTTCACATTCAAGATTTATATGAGTTTAACTGGCTAAAATGGCGTAATATTTGGAATTCTGGTTTTCGGTAACTATCCCTCAAATCGACTCGATTTTTTCTTACTCTTCAAAACCTATGAAGTAGCAATTGCTGACATCTTCAAACACCAGATTTATAACAGTGGAAATTTCGCATGATTTTTCGTTATTCATCCGAAATTCTGGTTCTCGGCGGTTACTGCCTGGATCGACCTACTTTCTTCGCAGTACGTTACAACAAAATTTACTTACCCTAATTTCACGCGTATAAGGCGCACTTTTTCGAATTTCCAAGCGAGCCGCTCGGCCGCTTCACTCTATTCCAGAAAACAATTCTTAAATCGCACGATTCTCTCAAGCAATATACAGCACGTCATAGCGTCCTTTGGTTGTAAAGTCCTTTGACTTGTTTAGGCTGATCGATTTTGGAAAAAAATCCCCCGCGCCTTATACGCGTGAAATTAGGGTAATAAAATCTGTAAAGTCTCGCTGAGTTTCACTTCAAAACACACCATTTACTAAACACGTTTATTTTAAATATTTATGCTGCTGTATTCATCGTATCTGTGGCCCTAAAGAGGGCCGTTGGGTCACAGTTGGACCTAGGAGGATAGCTTAGTTCGTCCGTTTTAACCCCTCCCCTCCCCCCTCGGTCGACGTTTTTGGGAGGTGGGCGTCCGACACTACCACCTTCGCTTTTCGCCGGCCACTCAGATAATCGCCGGGAGCAGGCGGCCATGCGAATTTCGAGCAAGCGGGAGAAAAATTTTCGTTCGCTGATTTTTTGCGGTCCGCTTCCAGAAATTTGGAATAATTTTGACCAATCTTTAGACGAACGCTCGGAGAACTATCGCGGTTTCTTTATAGATTAGCTGCGGCGCAGTGGCCGCATTCTCGCGGACTTTCCGCGAAAATATGCAAAATTGTTGTGGGCCCACGATCCTTTGTGTAGGACCGCACTGCCCAGGGTACCTTCCGCTGAAAGAAGGTACCCAAAACTTGGGTGATAAAACCATCGAAAGTCTCACCTTTTCTCGGCGTCGCGCTAAACTACTAAAAAACCGTCCGAGCGCCAGCTGAAAATTTGACCAGCGCTCGCTGGAAGAAATAATTTGACGACCGCTTGCAAAAAATGCTGTATTGCTGCCCGCTGGCAGAGTATACGACCGTAAAGGAAGTGCCCTCTGAAGATTTGGCCGTGCCCCAAAATTCTGCTGACAGCCTGCAGAAAAGCGCGAGTTTGTCAACCGCCTGCCCTCGGCGATTATCTTAGCAGTGGTACTGGGCCACCTTCACTTTTGGTGGGCTTGGCTCCCCCCCCCCCCCATCGCACCTCTGATGCTATATCTTCTGTTGCAAGCGTTGGGACCATCAGGCTATCGTGGATTTGGTGACACTCCCTTAACGCATTGCAGCACATATAATGTTGACAGTCTCACTTGTTTTAATGCGGCATTGCTGCTTTAAGTTCAAATTTAAAATTACGAACTTAGATATTGAGCACTGATAAACACACGCCATGCGACAGTGCCTATCTATAAACTTGATCAGAAGATTTTATACATGGTGTCCCAAAAAGATGTGCACACTGTTTGATCGTTAATAACTCTCTTGCTTTCATGTCTTTTGCCGAGCTTGAGGTACCATTCTATAGAGCGAGGATAAACTTAGATTTAAAGTATGGAGCAAATAAACAATCGCTCTTCATTACTGTAGGATCATGGTAAGAACTCTCAGCATACAGCGTCACTGTGGAATAAGCCTTTTGATGAAATAACTTCGAAAAAATCCAAAAAATTGTGTAACAAGGTTTTCAGGCGTGCTGATTTTACTACGTAACTTTCCACCAGTTTTTCGAGCTTTCTTGATGGCGTATTCACATTTTTAACAAATACAGTCTGCTTCAATCGGGATCAGGCCGAACCGTCGGCGTAAATTTGCGCGCTCGCAGCGCTAGCGGTCTGCGCTGCCTATGCGCGCTGTCGGAGAGAGCAAAACGATTGGAGAGAGAGCAGAGAAGCAGGCCGTGGGCGTGACCGCGAAACCCTTGAGACGCGGACTCCCGCCATGACAATTTTGGCCTGCTTAGGATTGGGGCAGACTGTATTGGAAAATCAGTTGCTACCCTAAATCTGATATAACTCATGAAAGAAACAGTGTACTGACGTGCAATTTTCATATTTAGAATTAGCAACTTCGACTGACCCAGTTCATGAGTTTCTGGCTTTTGGCTTTTCTTTCTGAGGCAAAAAACTGCTTCTAATGGCTCAAAATCCTTTCCGAAATTCCTACCGTAATCCTACAGTAATGAAGAGCTGCTTATAAATCGCTCCATACGTAAATCTAAATTGAACCTCGCTCTAAAGAATGGTATTTCAAGCTTGGCAAAAGACATGAAAGCAAGAGAGTTATTAACAATCAAACAGTGTGCACATCTTTTTGGGACACCCTGTATGTACTAACATCTCCCAAAATTTGGACATCCAATTGATTTTTCTGTCTGAGAAAACTACATTTATCCTTTAGGTGTCCCATTACTTTCCGATCACCCTATTAAATGAACCCAAAATTACTTGTGTGCGTTTTATGTCCCAGTAAAACGCTTTTGAACTCATTGTAGCGTTCATTTGCAAAGTTATTACGATGTTGTCGAAGTCCACAAGTTTGAGTATGTTGAAAGCAGAGGTGCGATAGGGGGAGCCAAGTCTTCCCCTACCTTCACTTTTGAGCTGATACAGAGTGACCACCTTCACTTTTGCGAAAATTTTTTTGTTGAATATAAAGAAGGAAAATAAGCAAAACAAACGCAAAAGGGATTATTGAAGGCATATACATATGTATTGCAGTTTTAGGAACTCGCCGTCACCCATCGGAAGCGAAGGCCATCACCGCCATGGACGCATCCACTTTTCCGCCTTTCCACGAAATCGGAGAAGATAGCTTCGGGACGAATTTCGATTTAAAAAGCTATGACCAAACGGTCCTCTTTAGGGCCAATAATTGACCCAACGGCCCTTTTTAGGGCCACAGATACGATGAACACAGCGGCATAAATATTCGAAATAAACGTGTCAATGAAATGGTGTATTTTGAAGTGAAACTCAACGATACTACAGATTTTATTAAGTAAACTTAGTTATGTCGTACTGCGAAGAAAGTAGGTCGATCCAGGAAGTATTTGCCGAGAACCAGAATTTTGAATGAAAAAATAACCAGAAATCATGCAAAATTGCCACTGTTATAAACCAAGTGGTTAAAGATGTCAGCAACTGCGACTTTATAGGTTTCAAAGGGTAAGTGTTGCTCTAACAGACAGTGAAAGAATCGGGTCGATTTGAGCAGTGGTCGCTGAGAACGAGAATTTTGAAAAATTAGGCAATTTTAGGCTAATTTTTGACTGCTGACATTTAAACTCCTAAAACTCTTGATTGTGAAGATGTGTGATGTTGCGACTTCATAGGTTTTCTAGGGTAAGGTTTGCCCTACTAGAATATATCTTACCCGTACCAATTCATCAAAGTACCGCCGAGATCCAGGCTCTTGAAAAAGCAGGTAAAAAACAGCTTTTTGAAATTCAACAGCTCGTAACTTCTCCAGAACTGCATGAATCATGTTGCGACTTCATAGATTAGATTCCTCTCATCAAGGGCTTTCAGATGATATATGATATATGGGGGTTTGGGGCCTTCTTCGACGTATGACCGGGGGGGGGGAGACTTTTTAGGCCAAAGTCTCCCCCTCGCCCATTTTAATGTATTGGCTGGAGGCCGCCAGGGGAGACTTTGGCCTAAAAAGTCTCCCCCCCCCGGGCATATGCCGTAAGAGGCGCGAAACCCCCACATATTATATATCATCTGAAAGCTCTTGATAAGACGAATTCAACCTATGAAGTCGCAACATGATTCATGCAGTTCTGGAGAAGTTACGAGCTGTTGAAGTTCAAAAAGCTGTTTTTTACCTGCTTTTTCAAGAGCCTGGATCTCGGCGGTGCTTTGATGAATTGGTACGGGTAAGATATATTCTAGTAGGGCAAACCTTACCCTAGAAAACCTATGAAGTCGCAACATCACACATCTTCACAATCAAGAGTTTTAGGAGTTCAAATGTCAGCAGTCAAAAATTAGCCTAAAATCGCCTAATTTTTCAAAATTCTCGTTCTCAGCGACCACTGCTCAAATCGACCCGATTCTTTCACTATCTGTTAGAGCAACACTTACCCTTTGAAATTTATGAAGTCGCAGTTGCTGACATCTTCAACCACTTGGTTTATAACAGTGGCAATTTTGCATGATTTCTGGTTATTTTTTCATTCAAAATTCTGGTTCTCGGCAAATACTTCCTGGATCGACCTACTTTCTTTGCAGTACGACATAACTAAATTTACTTGATAAAATCTGTAGAGTGTCGTTGAGTTTCACTTCAAAATACACCATTTCATTGACACGTTTATTTCGAATATTTATGCCGCTGTGTTCATCGTATTTGTGGCCCTAAAGAGGGCCGTTGGGTTACAGTTATTGGCCCTAAAGAGGACCGTTGGGTTAGAGCTCTTCATTTATCCGCAGTCATCATGAAGCTTTGCTCTATCGGAGAAAGTGCTGAGGCGTATATGCGTCCATGTCGGTGGTGGCCTCCAGGTGCCGCAGTGGGCGACGGCGACATCCTAAAAGTAAACTACATAGAATATGCTCTCAAAACTTTCTTTTGCGTTCGTTTTGCTTAATTTCCTTTTTTTCAGTTTCAGCAAAAAAAATCAAAACCCAAAAGTGAAGGCATTCGCGGCCGGCAACGACGTGAAAGGATAGCTCAGTTCTATGCTTCCCCCCCTCCCTACCCTCCCCCTCTATACCCCCGGTCAACGTTTTTGAGAGGTGAGTGTCCAGCATTACCGCCCACTTTTGCTGGCCAGTGGTAGCTGGAACCACCTTCACTTTTGGGGGGCCCGGCTCCACCTATCGCACCTCTGGTTGAAAGTCGATGATGAAAAGGCGCAGCTTATATACTGAAATAATCCTTTTTCAGTATATAAGCTGCGCCTTTTCAAATTTTCATGTAAGGGCATAGCCGTCTCACCGTGTTTCGGAAAGCGATACTTATGCCGCACCGTTCTCACTCAAAACGCAGCACGCATGGGTTCCTTTGTATGCCGCACCGTTCTCTCACTCAAAACGCAGCACGCATAGGTTCCTTTGGTCGCAGAGTCCTTTGAGGTGTTTGGGCTGGTGGGATATAAAACAAGTCTTCTGCTTCTTATACACCTGAAAATCGGGTTTCATGAGGTTTCATTTCTGATGGGGACGACCACATCGTTTCAGCAATTTGAAGACACACATGATTCTTTGAAGAAGCAGAAATCAACTGTTCAAAAGCTCTGTTGCGATAAGGGTAAATTGAATATCTTATGTCAACACATGACGCACCATTTGCTGGCGAAGCATTGCGTTTAGACTGATGCCTTGCGAATCAGAAGTTTGTGATAAATCTGTATACATGATTAGAGTTATTGAATGTGAAGTCATAAAATATTTGATCACTTATCTCCTCTCTTGCAATTTGATTTCTGAAAGTCTTTCTCTTCACCAGTACTTTTTCAAGTGCTAACATAGTGCTTCGTCCACAACATGAGACGTCACTGTTGTTTCCCAGATACACATGAGCGACAATTTTAAGACGATGCTTTCCTTGGACATAGTTGCATATTCTGATTTGGTCGTTATAAAATTCACATCGTAATATTTCTATAAGCTTGGTTTTGCTTCCAGCGCTTGCTCACCTTGCTGAAACTTTTTGATCTGAGAACAATTTGAGAATCTAACTCCGGTTAATGCCTCATTATCGATTCGGTCTCCCTGATTTTTATACCAAATCTTCGCATTTTGTTCTTCAAAAACTTTTTGGAAGTATGGTGTGAACATGACTCATCCATATTATAAAAGACCAGCGCGTCATCTCCGCTTCGCGGAGGTTCGCACTGGCTCTCCTATCCGTACGCCTTCCTCATGTTTACATGATGATGACTTTGAAACTCACCACGCGATGCTGAACATAACAAATGAATTGTAAGCAATTATTCATTCTTGAAGCATCTCTAAGGCCCGTATGCACGTACGTCCCCGCTGGGGAGGGGAGGGGAACTGGATCCCCAGGGGAACGATCCCCTCCGCCGAAACCCGCCATGACAGAGGGGAGGGGAGCGATCCCCTCCCCTGCACCTAAGCGGGGATGGTGTGAATGGTTTCAGAGGTATTGATCGAGCGAACCCCAGTGCATACGGGGTTCGAATGGGGGAGGAGATCCCCTCCCTTCCCCCACTCGAACCCCGTATGCGCAAATTCAACTCAGTAACGCGGGGGAGGGGATCGACATCCCCTGCAACGAAGTAGGGGTTCGATGGTGTAGATCATGCCAGAGACGCGGATATTCTGGTTCTGCTCAGTCATTACCAAGCATTTCATTCATTTTGATGGAGGATTTTCTTTGAAAGCCGGGTTCTTCTCTCAGCGACCTGTGGCTTGCAATTTGTCTTTCTTTTCTACATTCGCCTCTTAAGAAGAAATCCGAGCAACAATAGCTGCCAATTTCGATTATTTGTAGGAGTTCTTGATCACTCAGGAAATTTGCGCATTTTTCTTATAACATAATAGTTTTAACTATATAGGGCTGAGTAAACACACTGTAACTTTCATATTTCATGACAAGTTGCCATTATCTTGTTTTTTTAACGTAAGCTGCCTCGAAAAAATCTAGAAAGTAGCATATTTGCCTATTTCTGAGTAGAAATCCCCTGGGGAGTGATCCCCTCCCCAGCGTTCCCCTTGTGCATAGCAGGGATGGCTGCTGGGGATCATTCCCCTGGGATAAAGGAATATGCAGCTGATAGTTACAGCGTTTATGGAGAGCTGGCACAATTTGCAGCTTCTGTTATGTGTTAGAATACTGCTTTGAGCGTCCGCGCGGCACCCCCCCCTTTTTCGGCAGCATAACGTCTTCTACCCATTCCCTTGCAGAGACACATCAACTTCTATAGTTCAACATTTTTACGCTGAAATGGAGCAGCATGAACGAAAGTGGGCAGCATCCAAGAAAGCAGGAACATAATGGGAGTAGAAAAATTCATTTTTAGCGCCCCGAGCGCAGTCACTGCATACGCGCATTCCGCAACCCTAAATTAATTAAAGTGAGGAGATGAAGATGAGTTGTAGTCAAAATATGAAATAAGAAAGAGTTTTTCATAGAAAATTTGAAAGCAAGGTGATTTCCCCGCTTGATCCCCTCTTGTGCATAAGAGGGTTCACTTCCCCTCCCCACAGGGGATCCCTTGTACGATATTGGTTGTTGTGCATACGGGGGTTCGCGCGGGGAGGGGAGGGGATCCCCAGCGGGGATCATTTCAATGGTTAAGCGCACATCCCCTCCCCGCGGGGATGTACGTGCATACGGGCCTAAGTAGGATCGGCAATTTTGAAAAAGAAAATTTTTTCGCAAATGAATACCTGCGAATTTGAATGGATTAGTGGATTTGTTTTAGTTTGGTAGATGCCATAAGGATAATAGTCAGGGTTACACTTCCGTGCAAGAATCTTTTCAAATTTTAGGGTAAAAACTTGCCAAATCAACTATCTACGCGATCACCACTTTTGGGCGCTGTTTCGCAGGAAAGCACTTGAGCACTTTTTGGGCTAGAATTCATGGGGCGCAAATTTACTTGTCAGGCAAATCATGTCTTTACAAAAAGTCGCATTAGCGACCTAGTTTCGCATGCCAAAAGCCGCGTGGACCCGTTTGGCGCGCAAATTTCGAAGGACCCGTTTATCAAACCGACTCGTCCTTATGCGGAGTGGACCCACATGCTGGTGCGGTATGTTATGCAAAATTGTAGTTTGATAGCTTGGCTGCAGCTCCCTCTAAGGGTTTCGTGACAGACAGACAAACACACACGCACAAAAAAAAAGACGCTTAGCGCTTTATTATAAGTCATGGTATAATCGATTAGCGGTACAAATTGAAAAAATGAGCATCAGAAAGGCACAGAGCTTTGGAAAACTGCGATAGTGGTCATACAGGTTTTTCAGCGCTAGTGCTAAGCATGGCTGGCACGTAAGCAATCCTGTTATCTTCCTCGTCACTGAAAGAAATGGTGTCGCCCATATAAGTACAGTGTACCACAGTAAATGTTTCGAATGCCCAATCATTTTATTTTATATCTTTTCCAATGCTTTTTGGTCATCAAGTGCTGGCTTTTTTATACGGGTATTGGACAAATCAGTACACAGACAATTATTGCAACCCCGAATACTGCCTCCTGGCAATGCGTGGACCTTAACTTCTCGAATTGACCATCCGCAGCCTCAAATTTATTTGTTTGGCAATCTGCGGCACATGATAACACGAACGAAAGCCCGCGGGCCTCGAATTTTCTTATCGGAACACGGTCCAAGAATAGACATTCGAACGTGCTCCGGGCCTAATTGGACTCACTGCATATTTAGTCCTCGGGCAAGCCCCCGCTCCTTAGGCCACAACCCAACATATTCACTCTGGCGTGCCCTTGCTCTTGCTAATGTCACATGCAATGTATGCTGCAGGAGAGAACGTTACTCGCGTGAGGAGCACCGCGGTGATAGGGCTACCTAAATGTTTGCCTTTTTGGTTAGGAGCCAAGTAGAATCAGTTTGCTGGTTTTCTGTAGTGTCTAGGATACCACCTTTGAAGTATACTATATCTTGGAACCAACTAAGTTGACGGGAACTTGCTATGGTGGTGTCTGGACGTCACGAATCTTTGCACAGGTCGTGCCTTTATGCCAAGCTGAAGAGAGTGAAAACTGGTAATCAAAAATCTTTCGAAATTTGGAAATGAATACATGAACCTTATTGCTTTACCGGGGGTGTAGAGGGTCACCGCGGGTACATATCGCGCATTTTTCGAGCGCTTGACAGGCCACGCGCTGGTGTTGTTCGGGCGCTTATCGGGTCATCCGCGAATATTGTCGGCCGCTTACAGGATCTTATCGACGTGCCCTGGGCAGGAGTTGTCCGTAAGTGGTCGGGGAGTGCTCGCCATAAATGTCTGACGATTGCCTTTCGTTAGCGTCGGATAAAGTTGAGAGCTTTTTGCGCCATAGCCGAGTCTTTCAGCAATAAAGATGGCGAAGAGGTCGAAATTTTGCCACCAAGCCAATCAAACTTGTTATAAAAAGAACTAGTTACAAAGTTGAGTCAGGTATGCTATAGTTTCCTCTAAGTTCTTTGGAACTTTGAGTATCCTGTTGAAGGGGCGCCACAATGTCGTTACTCATATTCAAAACTCTTGCCACGGAAGTGCCCAAATTGTTTGGATCGTTATCTTGCAGCTAACAAACGCTAACCTACTAGGAGATTATCGTACAGTAATGGAGAGGGTTTATTCGTTCCCCCACAAAACGAATTCTAAAGGCCGCCATTAACATCCCAGCTGGGGAGGGGATCGCAGCTTCAGAAGAAGGCTTCATATCTCTAAGCTCCAGATACCTAGATTTCACGCTGTCTGCCTATCCGTAAGTACTCTTACTATCCTTCACTGTGAACTTGAACGGGAGTAAGAAGCTGTACAAGCCGCATTCTCCGGCTTTTTGTTCGATCCCCTGATGATCCTTGGCTGCCAACCGTCTTTTCTATAAAATCATTTTTCTTTTTTCAAAGTCAGTTAAAACAATCCAAGGTTATGCTGTTTATGTAACCCAACAGTGCTAATCATGTTTCTGATAAGAACTAGTGGTGTTGCGAAGTCGTGAAATTTGTGATGAACCACAAGTCGGAAGTTGGGGTTTATCGGAAAAATCGATTTTTCAAAAATTCATTTGTGCAGCAACATGTTTACACTATTCGGTTAGATAATCTGCACAACTGGAAGATTTCCTTTAGCTTCGGAGAGAGAAAGATGACTTTGAAGAAAAGCACCGGGAATCATCAGGGAACATGCAAAAAGCAGGAAAATGCGGCTTGTACAGCTTCTTGCTCCCGTTCAAGATGTTCATAGTGAGGGATTGTGGGAGTACTTACGGACAGGTAGACAGCGTGGAATCCAGATTTCTGGAGCTTCAGGATACGAAGCTTTCTTTTGAAGCTGTGATCCCCTCCCCGGCGGGGATGTTAATGCATGCGGCCAGTTGAATCCATTGAATTGGATCCATTAAATTGATCAAATTGTGCCTTCGGAATTCTCTACAGTTCCCACTGTTTATCACTGCCTTTCTACTGTCTACTTCGATCCCTCAGAGATCCGGATGATAATCAGGAGAACTTCCTCTATTGACGTACGACGGTATTCCGCAAATTGTTTTCAAAAAAATGCGCTTCATCCCTTTGTACTCCTCTTGCGCATATTTTCAACATATCATTGATGCTTGGAGAAGTGCCGCAGGTCTGGAGGGAGGCGTTGGTAACTGCGATCCCTAAAGTTTCTAACGCTAAAGTCCTTTCGGGCTTCCGGCCTATCATCTTGGTACCTACCGCAGCAAAAATAATAGAGAAAGTAGTACGTGATAAGCTTTCGAACTGGTTTGCAAAATTCAATGTAATCACTACGAATCAGCATGGTTTCATGGCGGGTTCGTCTACAATGACGAATCTCGCCGAATTCGTTTTTAATTGGATTTGGCACTCAACAGAGGTAACTCTGTCGATGTCATTTACATAGATCTGTCCAAGGCATTCGACAAAATGAACCGTATGATACTTTTGTCAAAATGTGAGAGTCTTGGTTTGAGTGTAAATCTTTTGAAATGGCTGAAATCTTATTTGAATAGAGGAATGGCGGTTCGTGTAGGGCATCAGTTTTCGGAGCGATTCAGCTGCACAAGCGGTATCCCACAAGGAGCAGTACTGTCTCCCTTGCTTTTTCTGGTGTATAGCCGAGCTTCCAAGCATTTTGAAAACATCAACAAATATTACAATTCTGTATGCCGATGATATAAAATTTTATGGATTTTATAATGCGAAGAATTAAGCTGAGGTCAGATGCGCATTGCGTCCCTTGAGAAAATGATGCATTGAGCGGCTTGTTTAGGCATTCCTATCGATTTTAGGAAGTTTGGCCATGCATTTTGGAGATCTTGGAATTCTAATCTATGAGATAAATGGAAACAAACTGAGAAATTGTTCCAGTGCCAAAGACTTGGGCGTTTTGATTGATTCCGACTGGAATTTTTCTGCTCATATTGATAATGTACTAAATAAAGCTTGTTCGATTTTATTTGCGATTTTTCGTAGCGTACATACCGACAACCCGATGATCCTCAAACGTCTCTACCAAGCTTACGCGTTGTCACATTTGGAATATTGTTCTATAATATGGAATCCTTTTTTGAAGAAAAATATTTTGAAGCTGGAAAAAGTTCAACAGACTTTTACTCGTAATTTATCTGAAATGTCATAGAAAACTCAATTTTCTCGATATGCCGAGCTACGAAAATCGCCTCAAGCTTCGGCGATGAAAAGTTTAGAACATAGACGATTTTTTTAATCTCGTTTTTGGTTTCCGGCTTCTGCATAAGGAATTAAGACTTTCCCCAAGTAAATACTGGATTTTTAGACCTACAGACAGAAATGGCGGGTTTAACATTCATTATTTACTTACTTACAGGAAGCGTTTTCGTTGGGCTTTTAATAGTTGGTTTTACAGAATCCCCCGATGGCTTAGACTGTTACCAGAAATTGCAATGCAGACCCTCATCTACAAACGTATTTAGGCGTAAAATCAATGCAATTGACCTATCCTTCCTACTGAGACAATCTGAAAACGAATAAGATTTCTCTTGTGCTGCAAGTGCTGACTTTTATAGCCTTCTGAGCTATGAATCTTTTTGAACGTTACGATTGTTGTACTAACCCATATCCCAGTTTGTCTCCGGTAGTCACTTTTGCTTAGAAGCTACTTTGGATCGTACACAATATTCTTCCATGCCATCCCATTTAATTTAACTTTTACTTGTTCTCATGGTAGCGATGTAAGAGGAAGCTGAAAGAGGTTTTCCGCCGAGCACGCATGGATTCGCCGATTCGCTTTGGTGCTTCCTTGGATTCGCTTGAAAGTGATTCGCTTATGGTTTCACACCATGGTTTACGTTGTTGAATTAGTGGGCCAAGCTTGTTTTTCCGAATTTAGGTTCTACTCTGGCTGCTGGAGATACCGTCTATGATTAGCAGTATTCTTCTGTTTCGTTCAAATTTTTTTGCACTAACCACGTTCGTCAGGAGCATCTATGAATGCACAAAATAAACAAATAAATAAATAAATAAATAAATAATGGCGAACTAAGATTTGTAAAAAAAAAGTTTGAGCACCAACATTCTCAGACAATCGCAAAAGAAGCTCCGGGCAAACTGAGCTCTTAGAACTTCCGGAGCGGACGCTGCTATTGGTTCGCGTGGCAAAGGCCACACGGCCCATGCTACATGGACCAATAGCAGCGTCCGCACTGGAAGTTTTAGAAGCTCAGTTTGCCCCGGAGATTCTTTGCGATTGTCTAAGTTTGTCACTTTTTGAACAATCTGTGTATGTACGCACGTATATGGACACCGAGTTACACTTTAGGCAGAGATGACGTGTAGCTAATACGCATGGTACTTTAATGGCGAGAAAAATCGAAAATGTTTGGTCGTAGAGGTTGCATCTCAACATTGTCGAATGCCTGCAATGCTATTACTGCATTACCATATACAAACTGGCAAATCCTTAGAAATTCGTGTTTAAACGACCCAAAAATTTGAGCCTCGGATGAGTCTTTAGCCGGCAAATTATTGGAATAGAAGGAGTTGCTGTCTAAGGTTGGTTCACGTGGGACTAGCCGAATGCCAGCTTGACAGGCTAAGCTAAAATGAAGTTATAAATTCCCTTTTCGCGATTTCTTACAATTTAATTTTTCCACATAAACAGCTAATTTTAATTTTCACGTGAACATAACCAACTCTGAGGTCCTTAGCCTACTAACAATCAAGCCACTTAAGCGCCTTTATTCAGTAAAAACTGAAATCGTGAATTTCATGAATGTACCATTATCGCAGTAGCGGTCCTAGAAGGGGGGGGGGAGGTACAGGAATTTTTCCGAATGAAGTTGCGTTGGGTCAAGCAGCACTCCGAAAAAATTTTTTGGAATAGTTGCAAAAGTTTTCGCGAGCCCACGACCCTAACACTTTAGAAAAAGGGGCGTGTCGGCAGCCGTGCCTTCGAAAGTATTCTACAAATCCCATTCAGATTTTTGAATCATTGAAAATTATCTCAATTCATATTTACAAGCAAGTCACCTGCACAATTTCATAATTACCCTCGATATCATCCCGTATGTCTTCCCTCAACATGACGTGGATTACGTGGCTTGATGAGGCGCCGCCTCGCCTCTGGCTCGCGCCACGTTGCGAGCGCATCATTTGGCGCGACGTGGCGCTCAACACAACGTGGCGCAGGCTTTTCCGCATTCTTCTTGTTGCCACATCACGCCGAAAATGCGCACGCAACGTGGCGCAAGCCCGAGGCGAGGCGGCGCCTCATCAAGCCGCGTAATCCACGTCATGTTGAGGGAAGACATATGGGATGATATCGAGGGTATGTAAGTATAGTCGTCTTCACCCCACTAGTCGGTCGGTGGACGAATTCGAATTCGAACTGGAGCAGGCAGGTCGCGGCAGAGCACGGCACCTTAGCTCTCCGTTCAAATTCACGCATTCACTTTGCGTATTTCTTCGCCATTGCTTAGCAGTTTTTGTATTGTTACAACGTTTTTGATCTATATTGAGTTTTTGTAATTGCTGAGCGTTGTCTCCTGCCGCGCTCTGCCGTGACAGGCGTGCTCCAATTCAAATTTGAATTCGTCCACCGACCGACTAGTGGGGTGAGGGCAACTATAGCTGTCAGAGAATTCGCGCGCGATCTCCCCCCCCCTCCCTCCCCCTCCTCGGTCGCCCACTGCATTTTGCGTTATATCTCACTCGCATACAGCAAGCTAGGCATCGAGATAATGCCAAAGGAAACGATTAGCTATGCGAAATCACAGACTTTGTCTCAGAGATGGACTCGCAGTTTGAAGAAATGGAGCAAAAAATACGCAAGCTTGAGGAGGACAACAGAAGGATGAGAGAAGGATCATTTAAGGCAATCAGTAAGGTTTGAGTTATGTTACTTCTGCTGACACGAAGTGACAAATCTCTCAAAGATACAAGTGCTCGAACGCTTACTTGAAGAATCAAAGCGGCGGGAGAAAGATATGACTTTGGGTCTGAAAAGGGTAAGCTTTGGTCCGTGTTTTGCTCAAATTCGTTGAATCTTGTAGTTTGTTGCTCATTGTTAGATAATAGACTTTAGACTGTCTCTTCTATTATAGGCAGTGGAGCAGACCAAGATATGGAGTAAAGAAAAAGACACACTCCTTGAAGAAAAAATGACACTTAATCAGCAGGTGCAAGATCTCAATAAAAAGGTGCAGTTAACATTTTCATCTCTCAATGTACAGCATGTCAATTTGTTCAGGTCGCAGAGCTTACTCTCGAGATGAAAAAATCGCTGCAGCAAGAGCGGAAGTCTTTGCCTGAAGTGGGTCACTTTCATTTGATGTTAAATAAGAGGTTTAATGGCTTTAAACTTTTTAAGAGCTGCGACTATGAAGTTGAGATAGGTAAAAATGCACATAAAGCTTACCAAAATGCAGATATATTGAAGGGTTAGTGTTCAAATGACATGTTGGAGGTGTGGTATAAGAAGAAGAACTTCAAACTTCTGCAGCTCCTGCACTATTAGATAATTGCTAAATTGCCAAAGGTTACGATGACATAGCTTCGTGCTCGAAGCTGTTTCGTTCGAGGAAACATGAGGTTTCTACGTTTATATGCTTAAGTGTCGATTTCGCATTCACAGATATGTGCAAGTCGAAAAAAAAACCATTGTCCAGTCTTTCTTATATATCAATTATATAAAGCTGAATATCTGTCTGTATGTATGTCTGTACGTATGTTTGGAACAGAAATTTTTATTCCTGAACCAATCCGGAACAAATTTTGCACACATACACTTCGGGGCGGGGCGGGTGTCGTAGGCTACTTTTTGTTATAAATCAACATCGATTTTATCTTTTGCAAAGTCTGAGCTACGAGAGTTGGCACAGGGGGGAGGGAGTGAGAATGCTGATTAAATGATTGCTGATTAGATTGCTGATTTACGAACATGATATTGAAGGGCCGGGCGGAGCGGTATGCCAACTAGTCATAACAACTCTCCCTCAGCCAGCTTTAGGTATAGTATATCTAAGGTTGGCATTGTTTTATCTTACATCCTGCCCCTTACGTCATGTTTGGGAGGACTGAGCCCCAACTTTCAGAAATGCACATTGTTTTGCATAGATTCAATTCTATTTTCGCGCATGTTAACATGCGTTACTCTGCAAACGAGACGCAAAGCTACCGCAACAATGCATTGGTTCAAAAAAGAGGCGAACCTGCCATTAAAGGCAGTAGACCGGCAAAATCGAACATCTCGAAATTTCTACATAGAATGTTGCTTGCACCCCAAAACAACAATGGAGCAGGTCCGAGCGCAGAGCATGCAACCCCTGCCTAGAAAATTGCCCCTAAAAACGTGCGCGCAAGCCATTTGGACGAGCTCGGATATCCCTCACGCCGTTAGAGGCGGCTGCCGCAATGCTATAAACATGTGAACAACGACTGGTCTCTAACCGTGGCGGGGAGCGTTCCACTCGTCCAAATTCAAAATGAGGGGGCTTGGAAAATGCTGGTTTTCGCCATTTTTGCACTCTAAAAAGTGGATTTTCGAATTAGCACGTCGAATTACCCCAGGTAAGCGAAAAGACTTGCCGAGCCACTGCCTTTAACACAGACTTGATTTCTATTTGTCATCTTTCTATTACAGGTAGCGGAACAAATGGGACAAGAAAGTTGCTCGTGTGAAAAAGAAAAGAACGCTCTTTTGAAAGAGAAAAAGACTCTTCAAAATCAACTAACTGTTTTAAGAAATAAGGTTAGCAATATTTGTAAGTACTCGATTATTTCACAAATTGCTTAGGTAACGGAACTCAATCTTGCTTTGAAGAAGTCGCAAAAGCGAGAACAGGAGCTCTCAGAAATGACCAGACCCCGGCAAAAATTTACCCACAACGGATTGATTCAAGTTTGAGATTGCCTTGGCTGCTACAAGTATTGACCAACGTCTTTTTACCGCTGCTTGCAACAACTTTTGCTCGTTTTTGTGTCTTCAGAATAAAATAGAACATTTTCAAGTAAACAAGCAATAAGGACAACTGGAGTTCCAAGAGTGAATGAAGAAAATTATTGATGTTAAGCTGATAACAAAGCTTTTGAACTATTTAGAGGCGCCCATAGAAATGACCTAGTGAAGAGAAGTCCCTCTACTTTCAAACCAAAGGGGCGCCCACTCCTCACATAGTGCGTGCAACTAGCTCTTGGAGAGAGAATCCTAACTAGAGAAATACACGGATTGATAAAGTTGAAAAGTTTTGAATTGTTGATGTTTGGACGTTTTTTCAGGTGCTTCTTTAGGTTCTTGGCGATTTTCTCCTGAATCAGCCTGTTCAACATTCATTCTGAAAGAACTTACTTTACGAAATATATGAAGTCACGCATACCTTCACAGGCTAGATTTATAAAATAAACGTCATTAAGCAACCTAACACGATGACTTTTTTCGAATGCTTGAATTCTCGGCAATGGTCAACAACCTTGTTTTACAGTTCCATAGAGGTAGACTAACCTTTGAAACCCACAAAGTTGCATCGGCTGCTCCATGCACGAGCTTTTCCGCTATCCGACCCCATTTTTTTTTGAAAAAGCTTGCTAAAGATATATGAAAAATATTGTTTTTATTCTTGTATCGTAGATTCGTTGACCGCACGGACTGCTCAAGCGCTGCGGACAACGCGCAGCGCGGCTGAATTGTCGCAAAAGCACGACTATGTACTATGGCGGATTTGTACTGGAACAAGCGTTTTACCTCGCGGCGCGTGCTCCGCAGTGATGTCCAGTCCGTGCGGTCAACGAATCAACTATACTAAACTCGGTAAGAACTTTACAAGATGGAGAGTCAACCTCCTACTACGTGTCAAAAAAAAACTGGCATGTCATCTACATGTTTAACAGGTTTTACCAGGAGTTTGCCTAGCCTAAATATTAATGTAAGTTCAATCTGTTTTTTATTCAATAATGACTCCATTCATGGTCAACACTTTCATGAAGAAGCTTTGAAACTATGAAAATGACACTCTGTGACTAATAAACACACCAGGTTTTCCCAAAGCAGAGAGGTGGTCTCTTATTTTATCATCTAAACGCGACGACATCTTCGGCAGCCAAGTACTCAAGTTATATTCTTCTCCGGCTAAATTCGCATGCCGGAAGCAATGTGAAAAGCAGGATTTCTCTACATTATTGCATAGTTACCAAGATGTTTTAATAAATGTTCAAAACTGTTTTGCTTTCATAAGAGATTCCTGAACAGCTTTAAGTCATTTCAGATACTCTGATACCTCGCCAGAAATGATTTTGAAAGTAACATGTCAGATAGCCCCAAGGGTGTTAATTTTTATCTCGATACGTGGCAAAGAGACAGTCCTCACAAGATCTATGAGAAGAGTTTCTACGCTGAAGCACGTATTTCATGAGAACATTTTGAAAAAGTGGGTCCATTGAAAATCGTTTTCAACGACGAAACCATGAACCTGGCTTAATGTGATAGAACAGAATCTTCTCATTGTAAAAGTAAGAAAGAAAATAGGTGTATGGCGTGGACGAGGGCGTATGCCGAAAGGCGCGCGTTTGGACAGTCGCATTTGCCAGACTGAACTTCACCAAGCTCAAAAGTGACTGTGGCTACTTTATGGCCCCCGCCAGAGTGCCGAAGCCACGCCAGCGCTGCGCCGGCGCCGAGCCAGCGCCAAGCTGTCCCGTTTGTTCGGAGCGGGGCTAGATGACCCTGTGCGGGCAAGGGCTACCAGAGCTTCTCAGGCAAATTCGATCAATAGTCGGTGCATTTACCTGGCGGAGAACTAGATCAGCTAGCCACGCCCCAACAAACTGCGTATGTATCGATCGAAACAGCGCCGGGGAAGCTCGACGCTGGCTCGGCGCCGGCGCACTCTGGCGGGAGCCTATTACATGGGAAGTTGGGATTGGGGGGGGGGGGGAGAGAAGTCGACATTCAGTACGTCTAGTATCGGTGCCTACATACATCACCACGTTGGTGCAGTAGGTGTGCCACTGGACAGGCTCCCACGACATTTCGAGCGATTTCTCGCAATGAAAGCAACTTTCAACAGCACTGGGACACTCATTTGATTGGGGCCTACTACTGTACCACACACTTCATCACCTCAATTGTGTCTGGACGTTACCTTTGAGCTGGAGCAAAGCATGAAAATTCTGGGTCCCAGCGGGTTTATTAGTCAGTCATCTGGGGCTGGGTACAACTGATTCCCATGTTCCGGAACAGTTCCCGCACAGTTCCCGCACTGTGCTGGAACTGTTCCAGAACTGTGTATGCGCTGCAGCCGGCCGCGTGCAATTTCGAGTGGCGAGAATTGAAGAATTTTGACCATTTTTAATGGGTTTTCTTCCAGGTTCTTCTCATTTTGGCTTTATTCCTCTAATCGCTTCCCTTTTTGATCAGAGAACTTTAAACTCGAAGCAGGGCTGAAGAGTAAGCGCTTTTCTATTCTGCGTATGCGACAAAATGTGTGTTCTTGTGCTCGTCCATTTTCTCTTCGCTTTAATTTTACTCACACCTATCCCATTTGTTCCAGGAAGCCGCTGCGTAGTCCGCGTTCGTATTGAAAAGGACATAGACAGGTCTCTAGAACACAAGAAGTACGTCTCAACAAAAATGGGAAGAAAACGAGCGCACGAAGGCCCATCTGCCCGGATATATGGAACAGAACAAGGTTATTTCTCCAGCTCCGCGAGTTCGAAGTGCTGATCCAAAAGGGAATCGGGGTAGAAAAATAAGGCCAAAATGAGAGGAACCTGGAAAAAAATCCGTTGGAAACGGTCAAAATTCTTCAAATCCTGCCACTCAAAATTGCATGCGCGCGGCTCCGCATACAGTACAGTTCTGGAACATTTCCAGCACAGTGCGGGAACGGTGCGGGAACAGTCCCGCAGCATGGGAATCAGTTTGAACTCCGCCTGGACGATGGGCTAAAATGGACCACTGATAAACCGCGACGCAAACAGCCAGCAGCGCGACTGCCGCCTCTGACGCTTGCGACATTCGTTCTGCCTATCAATTATCCTGCATATTTCCTGATACCCAAATCATAAGCAAATTGAATAATATCATCTATTATAAGACTTGAGAACTCGAGTACCTTTGCGGACATCGTCCAAACAAGGTCGATCTTGTGGTTAACAAGTATATTCTTGTAATTAATCTCATCGAATTGTAAGCTTATCTATGTAGATACTACATGGAACCAGGGTGTACGGGGTTGAACGTTTAGGCTTATTTAGACAATTTCAATGCGTTATTTAACCGATTCCTAATCTCAGAACAGATAATACGTTTACGATGTAAAAAGTGTGTTTGCTTTAGAAGTTTTTGAGCGCATTATAGGTAGGTGCCAGAGTAAGCGAATATTTTGTTCAGCTTCGTTCAGATGTAAAAGGCGCGCAGAATTAATGTCTGCTGCATAATCTCTACTGCTGCCAAGGCTTGCTTCAGCTGCAGGTGCCGCGCAGAATCAACGTTAATTCTGTGCGCCTTTTGCGGCTGAACGAAGCTGAACAAAATATTCGCTTACTCTGGCACCTACCATAGGGACCTTCGCGGCTATTTAGGCATTTCTGGGGGGAGGGGGGGGGGGGGAGGGAGTGCAGATCAACCATACAGTCTGCCCCAATCCTAACCAGGCCAAAATTGGCATGGCGGGAGCCCGCGTCGTTAGGGTCTCGCGATCACGCCCACGGCCTGCTTCTCTTCTCTTCAATCCCTTGGCTCTCTCCGACAGCTCGCATATGCAGCGCAGACCGCTAGCGCTGCGAATGCGCACAAATTTATGCCGACGCTTCGGCCTGATCCCGATTGGAGCAGACTGTACATATAGGGCTCTGCGTGGTCGCAAGACTCGGCGGCTATTGCAAGTGGATGGAGCTTCTATCTCTCTCCTTTCAAACGCTTTCCTGCTATCAGATGTTAGCTTCCAATTATTTGAAAGGATATTGAAAAGCAAGATTATTTCGCTGGTTTAGGCCTCGTGGTATCCTGTCCTGCGTGTGCAATGGCCGCGAATTCATCGACTCTCGACCACAGAGCCCTATAGCTGGTCAATGTGAATGATTTATCTCAATACTTTCTCATACGTCTTGCTTTTCGTCCAAGAAGTATTTGGTTCTAAAATGACTATATATATGAAAGCAAAGGTAGTCTGTAAACCTCATTATCTGGCGGTTCATATGAGAACAATTCTGGGATGCACGATATCATTCATTCTCTAAGAGACACGGGCACGCTTTGCGTACTTTGATTCACAGGTTTAAGAGTGCGTTTTAAAGGCAGCGTTCAGGCAAATCTGGACATATGGGGATCTCAGTGGATAGTGATTTTGGGGCCCTAACTAAGCCACTGCAAAACCGGCAGCTCAGGTAGTGCCCAAACGGCTGAGATATACCCCTCGAAGCTTGACTTCAGGATCGTATTTCGCATGGATTCATGGCGCAACCCGTAAGTCCTCGCGCGAAACTGATGGGTTGCGCCATAAATCTATGCGAAATACGATCCTGGGGTCCAGTTTGGAGGCGTATATCTCAGCCGTTAGTGAGCCACCTGCGCTGCCGCTTGGGCAGTGCTTTAGTTAAAGCCCCAAAATTACTTTCCACGTAAGATCCCTATGGCTGATTTGCCCTGGACGCTGCCTACAACGCCTTGGCGTATACTGGTGAAGGAACATGTTCCAGCTTGGTAAACAACGTGACTTGAACATGTCCTTTTATGATTTTCTATTAGTGACTTGCCAAGAAGCGTTAAAACGCAGTCTCAGACTTGTTAATCAGACTTACGCAAAGCGTGCATCTGACCACTCCCTTTGCAGAGTAAGGGACCCGTCATACTTCGCCGAAAAGAGCCCAAAGAAGCCCAAAAAAGCCCGAAAAAGCCCAAAAGCGCCAGAAAGGCCGGAACACTTCTCGTTCTTCTCGAGCACGTTTTGGCGCTAAGGCATGTGTGTTGACTTCGCGATCGAGCCTTTTTGTCATTTTCTGCCGTCCGGATGATAAGATAAAGTCAGAATTCGGCGCTATTCCAGTATCATCGAATTCCGTGATTTTGGCCCCCTACCGTACACCCACCGTAACCCCACAGGGAGGCGATTTCCTGCAGAGAAAATGTGATATTCGTGATCAGCATGTCAGATAACCCCCCTAGGTCAAGTTTCAGCGAATTCCGTGATTTTGACCTTCTACCGTATACCCACCGTAACCCGAGAAAATGACGCTACCGTACAAAACCAATATGATATTCGGCATCAGCGGCCCGAATAACCCTCCTGGGCCAAGTTTCAACAAAATCCACGACAAAAAAATTTTGGGCCCCGGATACTGGAATAGCGCCCAGAATTCTACCAAAAGTTCGTTTCTACATTCCGGCTCTTTCTGGCGCTTTCTGGCGCTTTGGGCTTTTTTGGGCTTGGGGCGCTTTTGGGCTTTTTTCGGCGAAGTATGACGGGTCCCTAAGGCTCGCGTTTATCGTGTTTCTTGTATTTTTTCTGGAAAAAATAGTAGTTTTCAGAATGTATACGGCAGCGAAATGTTGCATATGTGACAAAGGACCATTTCCTTTGAAAACACTCTATGCTCATCTACGACGTGTTCACAAATGCCCTAACGAAGACGTCACGAAGATACAGAATGCTATCAAGAGAGCAATGTATGACGGAAAAGAAGAAGAGCCATGCAATATATGTGGAAAAATCTACTTTTCCTCTAGTGGGTTGAGGACGCATAAGAGAGTAAGCAGCTTCGTTTTCATATATATCTCATCTTAAAGCAGTATTTTGCAAGTCTGTTTTGTCTTGTTTATACTGATAATAATGTTTTTCTCTTATTCAAAGATGTTAAGTTTGACTTGTTTTTGTGCTAGGGGAGACAGTGAAGAGGCTCGCATTTTCCAGGTGACCAATACAACGCCCAATGTAGAGTTATGCTAGTTTTTAAAAAATACATAAGTTTTTTTTTGCTTGCTAGCTATCTGAAGGTTCCAACCATTAAAAGTGAGTGAAAAATTGATAGTGGTTCTCATTGCCATTGGTGCGTTTCCACCTATTATGATCTCCAACATTTATTTGAAACTGTTTTGAGTTAACAAGATTGAACAGCCTATGCAATGCAACGATCGGTACTTCTCCGTTATCCGGACCCATTTCATTAGAGAAGATTTTGCTTTTGTAAACACTAAAGTGCTCTAACCTGGCAGTAAAAATCGTGCCTCTTGAGATATGCTCTTTGCAATCAGTAAACTGCGGTCAACTTCTCGAGGTTACCTTTTAAAATTTGTAAAGTGACGCCAGTTTGCAATGTCAGGAGTATCGCATTGCCATACAGATCTACAAACTGAAGACTCGTCAGTGATAGATATAGTTGACTTTGCAGCTTCGTCACAAGAAAGCTAATGCTCCGGGCGAATCGGCGCCAAAGGTTCAACATTGTGTCGTTTGCCCAATTTGCAACGAGCAGTTCTACAGCACTCTGGATTTGGCCGAGCACTGTGGAAAAGAGCACAGTGACGGTACTACGGATTTTAGTATCGTAGAAAAAGTTTTCAATACATGGTCGGACTTTGAGGTTTGTTATTATCCAGTCGATCTCTTTCAAGTCTTTATGTTGGCGTTGAGCTTTTCAGATGTGGAGAGAAGAAAAAGAGATGGAAACTTCTACAAAACTGGTGAAGAGGACGTTTAGAAAGAGTAATACTTGGACCACCATCATGTACACTTGTCAACATTCTCGTGGAAGCGTGGAACCGCGGGATCCCAGCAAACGCGCCAGAAAGAAGACACGTACGTGCAAAAACTGCCCATGCTTTGTCAAGGTAAGCTTTTATGATCTTCCTCTTACCTTTTACATTATGACGTTTTTGAACTAGTGCAACTCAACAAATGCTTCTGGTTAAGTGCAAGAGCTGCTATCAACAATTCGTAAAGGTTTTCTTTTATTTTAAATGTGTTGATTGCATGAAAAAGATCATGCTTAATCTTGTTAGAGCTGGCTGAAGACGACGTGTGTCTATAAACGGTGTTCATTAGGCCGTTTTTTTACTTCATTCACGTTCACCACATTTACCCTTCAGCTCACTGTATTACTTATCTTTTTTAACTTGGCTTTCACACATATTCGTCAAATTTGAAGAAGGTATCAGGTGGCATCTAAGGGCCGCATGCACTAACCTCCGCGTTGGGGAGGGGATCGCAGCTTGAAAGAAAGCTTTATATTTCGAAACTCCAGGTACCTGGATTTCACGTTGTGTACCTGTCCGTAAGTATTCCTACTACCCTTCACTATGAACATGTTGAAGAGGAGCGAGAAGCTGTACGAACTGCATTTTCCAGCTTTTGTATGATCCCTGATGATCCCCGGCGTTTTTCTTTGAAGTCATTTTTCTTTCTCCGAAGTTAACGAAAATCTTCCAAAGTTGTACTGAACATCTAACACAATAGTACTAAGCATGTTGCTGATGAGAACAAATGGGATTTTGAAAAGTCGAATATTTCGGTAAACCTCAAATTTCGACCTGTGGATCATCGAAAATTTCATGACTTCAAAACATCAATTGTTCTCATCAGCAACATGCTTAGCACTGTTGTGTTAGATGTTCAGTACAACTTTGGAAGCTTTTCGTTGACTTCGGAGAAAGAAAAATGACTTCAAAGAAAAGCGCCGGGGATCATCAGGGATCATACAAAAGCTGGAAAATGCGGTTTGTACAGCTTCTCGCTCCTGTGCAACATGTTCATAGTGAAGGGTAGTAGGAATACTTACGGATAGGTACACAACGTGAAATCCAGGTATTTGGAGTTTCGAAATATAAAGCTTTCTTTTAAGCTGCGATCCCCTCCCCTCGGGGATGTTAGTGCATGCGGCCCTAAGAGAATCGGACCATGTATGAAGATAATGGTTCGTAATTATCCAAAGTTTGAGCTCGATTTTTGACTTTTCAGTGTCATCCATTCTTTATTTTGTTTGGAGTTTCGACAATCAGCTAAGTCATCGTCAGACACTTCTTTATTAAGGTCCAACTTCACAGAGATGGCTTAGTAGAAGTCGTTTCTTGTTTTGGACACTGTGGGCATCCTCATCCACTGCCAACATCCACAGGTTCAGGCAGTCCAATCTTTTATAGCTAATACATAGTGCGATTTCAGAGAATGAAAACTCTGTGGATCACGAACTGGCCAACACCAGTGCAAGTGGTGCTTATACTCTGGATCCAAGCACGTCTTCGTATGAAAGCTCTAGTCAGGCCTGCAGTAACGATGATTTCGATATAGATGAGGAAGAAGTCGAAGAACATGGAGAAGGTGAAGACGAGGTCATTATCGTTGACGATGTTCCTCAGCCAATACCGAATGAAGACACCGTCGCCAAAGAGAAAACTTTGGAGGCATATAGGCGATTTGAGCAAGTGAGCGATATTTTTTACCGTAGCATTTATGTTCAGTAGTGGTTTTTCTTCCAGAAACTTCTACAAGTAGGTGAATTGATGCAAATGTTCGTGGAGGAGCAGAGATATGACCTGATGAACAAGTTCAATGATATACTTGAATTGTTGATGCAACAAGTGCCACCTGATTTGATTAGTCGAACCAATTTCGGGAAACAAATGGATGCTCAGCCCGAGATGTCGTGATCGCGTTTATGTAGGTGAAATGCAAATGTCCTATTTTGTAACAATCATCTGATTATCATCTACCGGAGAGGTTGTGTCCATCGTAAATTAGAACTCTAGTTTAGATGTTCCAACACATACGGATGATCTGGAAGTTGATCCGTCAAGTGCTTTACGACATAACATTCCTTGCTATATTGCTTCGCTGTGCAGCTTATGATCTATTCTCAGTATGATGTTTCTGGTGACTACAATTGCTGTATGTAGTTATTTGGACGTAGATCACTCCCTTGACCATAGGAATTTGACGGGTTGTTTTCCAACATATTTGAGGGCTGAGAGTCTTTGAAACTTTGCTTATGTCTCTTGAAGGTCAAATTTATGATTATTGCATGAAAGAATTTTTATATGGAATCATCTTAGTTCTTGCGGTAATAAATGATTTTAAATTCTAAATTTTTGCGTTTGTTCAGGTTTTGTTCCCTATATCACTTCCTAGTTGCTATCAAGGATTGTCTTCAGAAATTCCTCGTTTCAGCAATGTCATCAGAGCCTAAAGCAGATGAGGTGGACGAGTCGATCCTAGATGAACCAGTTGAGGGAGCTAATCTAACAGCAGTCGAGGATATCGATGAGTCAATACTGGATCATGAAATTGAGATGGATGCTCCTTCAAACGCAACATCGGAGTTGCACTCGGACGCGCACTCGGAGGCAGTGAGTACCCTTTTGCTGGCTTGATAAAACATGTTCTACTTCGTTTCCGTTTACAAAATTCTTATATATTTTTTGCCTGTGTTTATGTTCGTGACTGAGATTCTAGCAAACTCTGCTATCGATAGTTCTTGGTCCAATGTTCTGACATCTTCTTTACTTGTTGAGATTTCGGTGGATTTGTTGTATACAGTGCTTGGTTTTTTAGCACTTTCACCTTCGTAATTAGAAATTAAGAGTGTTGCACACTTCTCGCATGAAATGAAAGAGGAAACGTCAAATGATGCACCACAGACGGATCATACGGATACAGAAGACAAGCCGCAGTCGAATGGAGATTCTCCACCCAAGGTAAGACAGTTTTTTCTATATATTGGTTCTTGTGGAGCTTCTGGAAGGATTTATTGTTTGTACGCTTTATAGAAAACACCTACGAAAAGATCCAGACGATCGAGAGCTAAGCGAAATGAAACGGATGATGAGATAGATGAAGAAGAAAAGGACGACGATTTGGAAGGCGACTTCAAAGGTTTACCTTGCTAATGTTTCTGTCTGGTAATTCATAATCAGCGTGCGGTTATAGCGATGATGACCAACGCTGATAGGAAAATCAATGTTGGTGATGATTTCCAAGCTCGTGTGGAGGATTCACACAAAGACGATCAGACACTTCCCCAGTTGTCAGAGGAGGAAGAGGACGAGAGGGAATATGTGGGTTATAGCTTTCACGAAAATTTATTGTAACTTGTACAACTTATAGGTGAATTTTAAGGTTATGTGGCGTGCTCCTCCGGGTGAATTGGATGAAACGAAGCTTATGGATTATTGTGAAGACGCAATTGGAGTGTATAAGTTGACCTATGACAGAGTGAGTTGTATTCATTTGTGATCAAAGCTTTCCGCTCGCTACACAATGTCGTTATGATTATAATCACTTCACGTGTTTCGCCTACTTTTCTTTCGTAAGAAACATAAACAAGGTGGTAAGTGCGGTTATTGCGACTAGGACTTAGACGTTAGTGTGATCAATATTTGTGAGTAGAAGTTGTTGACTATTACTCCAAAACGGAGATCCTGTAGCCATCACTAGCGCCCTATCTGACAGTCGCATGATTTGCAGGCTTTGTACATCCTGCAAAAATCGAATTTCAATTTTGACGTGGCCCGAGAGAAGGTGAAGCGAAGGCGTCTCATAACCGAGGAATGGTCCGAAGACGATCGCACCCTATTCAAACAAGCTTTCCATATGTTTGGCAAAAGATTTGACAAAATTCGTCAGACGGTAACAAGATTCTCTTTATGTTTATGCAGATTTGCAAAAATTGCTTATCGAAGCCATTTTAAGATGCCTCACCGCTCAATGGCATCTATCGTCCAGTTCTATTACAACACTAAAAAGGACACGGATTACAAAAGCCTGTTCGACAGTAGAATCGCTGACGATACAGATGAGGAAGAAGGGTGAGTCTTTGCAGCTACATTACGTAAAAAATGAGAAACGCGCAAAAGTAATAAGAATATTCTTTGTGCAGATTGTGCAAAAATACATATTCGAAGGGTTCCAAGACGTTTATTAAACACGCCAGTAATTGTTTGAAATGCGTTTGGATTTCTGTTGTAGTCATTTTCTTACATCTCCGTGCTTCAGTGGCTAGGGCCCAGTCTCTTGCTACGCTTCCTGGGAGTTCTAGCGGTCCTGCTGCTTTGCACTGGTTCTTCGCTTTTTGCCTCGCGTGCTTCATAGAAGTAATTTTCAACTCCTATATCGGTATAGGTTTCATCCGCGATGTATCGTTGCCGTATAGCGTATTCGAAAACGGCGAGGTGTAGGAATAGGTATTGTTCGGGTATCTGGAAGCATTCTAGTTGGGTTCTGAGTTATGCATGGCTGACCTTACCTGCATAGCCATAGCACGCTGAGTTCTAATTCGCAGCACCACATCTTCCACATCTACTAGAGCTCCGCAAGATTTGCTGGCGGTATCGTCCATCTTTTTCATGCAAATGTCTAGGGCGACCAAAGTAGCGCTCCGAGCTGCTCCCGAAAGACAGTGCACGACTAAGGGACTGCTTAAAGATTCAAATTCTTCGCGATTAAGACGAAGTCCACACGTACGTCTCATTTTCTTTTAACCAGCCAGCGGCAATAGCTTCTTTTACGAGCAATTCTCTGTTGAAATTGATATCTGCCACAAAGTTAAGTAATTCTGTTGGTCTGCGCGGAGTTCCTTTGTGTCCCCATGAAAAGAAGCATATGTGTAATAACTTCCTTTCCACCCCGTCTCGAACGACCTGCAATTTGAGAAATTATTTTTATGTCAAATTTAAAGCTGACAGTACTTTAAGTAGTGTAGCATCGTACGTTCGTCGAACGCAACGTGTCCCACAGTGTACTATTTTTATTCCTTCAGTATTGAGTTCCTCTCCTGTCTTCTGAGGAATGTAGCATATACCCCACTAAGAAGTGATGCTGTAATTTTTGTTGAAATATCGCGGTGGTATCTACCTCTGCGCCGTTGACATCGAACATTTGTATCATTGAAACAAGAAGCACACTCTTCTCCTGCCATATCATGTTCCAGAACTGGTCTATCGTGTGCGCCAGAGGTGCTTGTGTGAGAATGAATTTTTTCGGCTCTCTATAGCCATCAACCCAGTTGGCGTGAATGTAATCATGGTCTGCCGTAGGATGTCTGAAATTGGTAAACTAGATCATTCTTGAGAAACCCTATATGCAATTAGCTGCAGTTCTTGCCACTCACTTGACGTGTACTCTAGTCTCTTCTATACAGGGAATGTCATTGAATCTATTTTGATTTCCATAAATGCTATAAGTTGTGCAACAGCGATGTGTGTCCAACTGAAATATCTGTATTTTGCATAGTTCATATTACTTGCTTTGCTCACCTGCAGTACTTGCGTATAATTGAAAAACATTCTGTAAACATTAGAAACGCTAAACATGTGTAAGTAAGTCGACAGCGATTGCGTAGATGTTGTCGATCCTTCAAAGTCGAACATGTATTCGCCAGGTTTCAGCTTGAATCTGAAATAATTCTTTCCCACCTAAAGTCTATTATGGGGCGCCAACGGAGTTGAGGATGGTGGCATGATCGTTGTCCTGGCTCTTGCACCCTTAGTCCCACATGGAGTGAGTACGATTCGAGCGGCTCAGCTTCCCGCTCGTCTGCTTCGCCTGGACCCTGCGATGCCTTTTCCAACATACTCTCTAACCATTTTTCCACGGTTACCAATCAGTGAGGAGTGGAAATGGCCAGATACGTTCGCGAACACGATGCAGGGTTCAGGCGAGGCGGCCGCGCGAGATACAAGCCGCTCAAGTCGAGCTCACTTCAAATGTGACAGAGCGAACAACTGGTCGTATTGGATGGTATGGCTATACTTTTGCGTTCTGGAACAACCGAGGACCAGGCACAAGTAGAGTTGCACTCTAAAGCCAAGGTATCACGTCTTTTCACCAAGCTTTCGAACTCCGTTACAAACATGATTCCCAAGTGGCGATCAACCTCGAATTGCTCGGATCCGCATTCGACATTATAGAGACGTGGCATGTAGGACATTCTTTGCGTACATCTGTAGCAGCTGATGATGTTGTCTTCTCATCGTCCTTGGTAGTTCGGCTTGTAGGAGCTTTGACTTCAGCCATATGCTGGTGCTGTAGACGTCCAGTGTTGTGAGAAGTAGTTCTGGATCCTCTGTGAGCAATAGAACGTAAACTGAATCATACTTGAGAGCCTGAGTATTTATATAACCCCTTCTGTGGTGATAAGCAGTTTGATAAAGTTGAGATAAAGATAACGAATGATACCAACTTCGCGCGATTTCAGCGGTCTGGCTATTTGCCAATTATCTTCAAATACAGCATTGGAAAACAAAACTGCATATGTAGAGTTGGTAATATGTCTCATCTTCCTAATTCAGCATGCGTGAGCTAGAACAGTCGGAGCATTGTCAATTGCTTCGCTACTGAAATCGCCTGAAGTTTGCACTAGACTTAATTTTGACTTTCCAGATCCGACGATGAACTTGACTATGAGGATGGCCTTTGCGATAACTGTGGTGAAGAATGTCGTACGCTGCAGCCGATTGATGAAGTTAAACTTTGCTATGTATGCCGAATGTACTACAAGTAAGTTTGAATTCTGTGTCTTTTGTAGCCTCCGTACTCCACCCTTACTCAGACTTATGCGAAAGCATCGTCCATGTAACTATACTGCGGCCATCAGTGAGTTCCGTCAAAGGAAGGCTCGCAAATGTCCCGAAGGTTTATCTCATATTTTCTTCATAATCATTCGACAGTTTTTATTTTGTTAAGACATGCAAGACATCGCCCACGAATTTGTTGAGATGGCTAAGCTTGTCGACGTAAGCGAGTGTGATAATGAGGGTGTGCAAGTGGTTCAGAGCCCGAAAACTAAGTGCAGTGAGGAGACGAAGTAAGTTCAGAATTAAGAATCTGCTCACCGTTATGTGGGTTTTTGAGAGCGGTGATGAGGGAGTTAACAAAAGTTCGCTCAAGAGCCATACGACTTGAGTGCACACTGAAATCTCAACGAGCGGAAGGGCTTATGAATGGCTTGGATTCATACAGGTATATATCAGAAGACGAACGTCTGTAACAATCCTAGTTTGAACACATTCCACAGGCATCTTGTTTCGAAAGAAGATCGACGTGATGATGATGGGAGCTCACGTCGCGATCGAGTGCGAGGCAGTCACACCTGGACTGAAGAGGAGCGAATGATTGCTTTTCATTGTAAGTTTGTTCTTCGCGGATAAAAGTTCCGTGGGTTGAAAGCGATGCAGGTGTAATTTAATCACAAAAAGCTGATCAGTAGAAGATTTTTCCGAAGCTGAGACACGATTACATTGTTTGAGGTCTCCTTCGCTATGGAAGAGATTTTGATGCAGTTGCTGAGGTGCTTGGTACGAAAACGCCTGACAAAGTGAAGAGCTTTTATACTGAGATGAAGGAAGATATTGACAAAGTAAGTGATAATGTAATGTTGTGGATTAACTGTCAAGCAGTTTTTTTTTAGTTACTAGAAAAGGAAACTCAAGCGGATGAAGAGATGATCACTTCATTTGACGTTGAAAAGGAATTGGGCGCGGAAACGACGAAGCCTGTGGAAGTCGTAAACCTTGATTGACTACGAAAAATTATGGAGTTTCTTTTTGTGATGATCTCAAAAACTCACAAAAGTTGACATATAGGGTCACTCGGAACATGTTGAGCAACAGTTACACAAGCCCCACTTTTTGCATGTGTCTTTTTCTTTGTTTCTCAAATGTTTTCCCTACTGAATTATCAATGTTGTTTGTCTATTGCTGTTCTACAATTTTACATTTGCATTCACCTAAAGTAGTACGAAATTTGCAAATGAGTAAACTTGTATCTAATCTTGTGTTCAATGTTGTCATGGCCAAAATGGTTCAGGGCTCCAATTTTTTTGTCTTTCGTTATACTGAGAATGCCATCGTTTTTTGGTCTTGTTTGTCTTGTTTTGCCGTGCAAAACTTGTGTGTCTATCAAAGTTTGAGTTTGTTGACTTCGGCCAATCAGCGCAGTTATGTCTGTCTGGATCTCTTTTCTGAACAGAACCGATTGGATAATGTGGTTTTCTTCTCTCTTACCCAAATATCCATGCCAAGGAATCGTTTTCTTGGTGTATTTGACATTTGGCACCGCATGCTGACGTTTTCGAAATGTTTGGGGGAGGCATCAGACGGTAGGAGATTGGAAGATCTGACTTAGGCAAGTGCCAGACTTATCTATTCATTTCAGTCGCTTCATCCGGTCCACCCCATTCGCTATTGGTCATTTCAGTGATTTTACGAACAATCGCGGATAAGGTGGACCTGATGAGCCGGTTGAATTCTAAGTCTGGCACCCATCTTAGTTAGAGAGATGCGGAGAAAGTCCGCAGTGTCGCATTATAGCTGTGCGGTTAGCCACTTCTATCTGCTTCTTGATTCCACATCATCCATATAGCAGTGGCGTACCGAGGAGGGGGGGTCGCGAATTTTTTGAAAGTTACTTATATGGGTTATAAAAATGTGCAAGTAACTTGTTTATAATTGTAAATAATTAAAATAACTTTTAAAATTTTTTAAGAATTCAATTTAGCCTTGTAAAAAAATTTTTTCGGAGTGCGTGGCTAACGCCACGCACCTTCATTCGAAAAAAATTTTTGTCGCCCCCCCCCCGAGCGGAAATCCTGGGTACGCCACTGCCATATAGGGTACTAGCTGGCTTACCCGGCTCCGCCGTATCCGGACCAAACTTGGCACATACACTTCGGGCCCCGGCGGGTGTCACAGTCCACTTTTCGTTATCGATCGATGTCGATTTTACCGATTTTTATAGATTTTTTTGCAGAATTCACCTACAGGGCTAGGAGTTGGCACAGGGGGGAAGTGAGCATGGGGATTCCGAATACAATATTAGTTTCCAGAATTATCGATTACTTTAATTGATCTTATCGATTTTTTGTAAATTTTGACATGCGAGGCTGGGATTTTGCACAGGGGGTAATCGAGCATGCTGATTACGAACACAATATTAGTTTTCAGGATCGTCCATTACTTTTATCGGTTTTATCGATTTTTTTGTAAAGTTTGACCTGCGGGGCTGGGAGTTTGCACAGGGGGGTAATCGAGCATGCAGATTACGGATACAACATTAGTTTTCAAGATCATCCATTACTTTTATCGATTTTATCAATTTTTTGAAAATTCGAGCTAGGGGGCTGGAATTTGGCACAGGGGTGTAATAGCATGCTGATCACCCCCCTTGGGGATGATCAGCATGCTCGATTACCCCCCTGTGCCAACTCCCAGCCCCGTAGGTGAACTCAGCAAAAAAATCGATAAAAATCGATAAAATCGATATCGATCGATGACGAAAAGTAGCCTATGACACCCGCCGGGGCCCGTAGTGTATGTGTGCCAAGTTTGGTCCGGATCGGTTCAGAAATGGAATTTTCTATTCGGAACATACGTACAGACAGACATACAGACATACATACATACATACATACAAACAGACATTCAGCTTTATATATAAGAAGTATGGTGGTTGACGTTTGATACTTCTATCGCTTGGAGCGGAGAGAAAATCGATGCTCGGTCATAGTGTTCGGGGATATCAATTCTTTCTTTTCTGCTACAGAGCAAATCGCGCTATTCGCAAGCTTAGAATGCACGAGAATTGCTTATTCGTTTTCCACGCATAATGCAGTTTCATATAGATGAGCAGTCAAAACCTATTTTCACCGGCTGATTCTGCTGATTCTTCTATACCAGCTGGTGCTGAGGCCACAAAGTATAACAGTAGCCACCATCACCGTCCTGCGTCATCTAGAAAATTATTCGTAAATCACAGTAGAGAGAACAGGTATAATCATCTGTCTTGCATTAACCTGGTTATACCGTGCTTAGTTATGGCTGATATGATACATTTATAGATGCCACTCTGAAGGAAGTCACATTGTGGATGGTACTGAGGCTGTGATCAGAGATGACAATGAGTATCTAGGAGGGGAAAACTTGTTGCCCGCGGTGTCCTGCGAGAAGTGAGTTTATCGTATCTATTAGGTTGGTCCGAAAGTTCTGTCCCACCATTTTCAAAAAATCATAACTGCTTCCTAACATGATGTTTTTGCATGGCTAAAGCCATATTGAAAAGAGCAATTCATGCACTTTCTAAAGCTGCCTTGGCTGCTATCTATTAAGCTCTGAATGCAGAGATAAATTTGGGAAAATGAAATCATTCCAGGTTTGGAATTTTTAAGCAAGCCCGTTAAAAAATCCAAAATTGTGCCATAAAATCCAAAACAGCCAGTATCCTAGACTTTTTGGCCCCCTCTTTCCATTGCTTCAGTAGTTATGATTTTTTGAAAAAAATGTCAAAAAATCGATTTTCTTAACAAACTGATTTTTTGGCATTTTTTCTTGAAAATCATAACTTTTCTGAGAAGGGCTCCATCAGCGCGAATTTTGCTTATATAAGAAAGAGGGGATCCGAAAACCTAGGTTACTAGCTGTTTTGGATTTTATGGCACAGTTTTGGATTTTTTAACGGGCTTGCTTAAGAATTCCGAACTTGAAGTGATTTCCTTTTCCCAATTTTATCTCTGCATTCAGGGCTTAGTAGATAGCAGCCAAGGTAGCATTGGAAAATGCATGAATTGCTCTTTTCAATATGATTTTAGCCATGCAAAAACATCGTGCTGGGAAGAAGTTAAGATTTTTTGAATGGTGGACAGAACTTTCGGACCAACCTAATAGTTTTCACATGTTCTCATACTTTACTTCGTTATACAGTTTTCCTTATTTTGGGGGCTGTGACTTTTCAGTTATTTCCTGTGGCACATCTGACGGTAAGAGGCTCTTGCCAAAATGTGGTTTTTCACCAATATCTTATTAGTAAAACCACGGGCGATTCGATACGAAGCCCTCTTTGCAAGGAGACCAGTGAGACTGTTAATTTTTATCTCAGGCTGGCTAACCACGTAGACACTATGTTCGCAAAGTTAAACGATGACATGAAACGCGTAGCCGCAATTTATGGTGATGGAAGTTTTTTTGCGCGAAATTTCGAAACTTACGATGCTGAAGTGGAGGAATTGGGAGTAAGTTTTTCAAGAAGTCAGCGTTCTCTGAGGCGACATGCGCTTATCTTTTCTTTATATTTAGCAACAGATGTATCTTTTCAGAAGCTAAATGAAGCAGAGGCTAGAGCACAACTTCAACGGTACGCGCTGCGGTGTCACGTGAATGAGAAGGAAAAAGAACAGCTGCATAAGAGAAATCGGGAACTGAATGTTAGTCAAATTTCTTTTTATTTGTAGCGCTAATGTACAAAGCTTCAAAGCTTTACGCATTATCTCTGCTCTTCTGTAGAGAAGATTCGTGAACGCTGGTATGGCAGGCGCCATCCTTGATCCCCTTGGTCCGCCTGATCCGCTTGATCCGCTTCACCATTGGTTAGTTCACTGAATTGATCAATGATGAAGCGGACCAAGCGGATCAAGTATGGCGCGTCCCCATAGGGTTGATACATAATGGTATGTAGGAACTGATTTTACAATAAAAACAGCGGTAATCACGTGTTGGATGAAATTGCACGAGGAAATTTTCTCGCTTGTAAACAATTGAAATGATTCATAGAAAATTTCAAAAGAAAATTTTTTCTGGTGCTTTTGGGGGTATGGGCCTATAGGCCTGCTGGTCTATAAGCCATACCCCCAAAAGCCCTAAAAATATTTTTTCGGTAGATGACACCAGGATTTCATCAGGAATGAAATGTTTGGTCTATTGGGACATCTGACATTTAGATTACCAGTTCCTACATAACATCCTTCGTGAAGAGCGCAGCGATTTCATTATATAATTTCACTGACTTGGGATGACTGCTTGTATGACCTAAAAAACAGTGATCAGGGTTGTTCAGAATTGCTCTTTTTCAGGATGCCCTCGAAATTTTGCGAGTCCACATTTTACGTACGCAAAGCAATGTGCTTGATCAGGTTTGTCGTAGCGAATGATCAATCAATTTTAGCCAGCTCCAAAACTTTATTCCTCGTACAGTCATTGCCACTCTCAAATTCTAGGCTCGGAGAGTTGCGAAACAGGCTACAGAAGGTTTGAATGAGCTGCTTCAATCTTCATCGAAGGAAATCACAAAGCTAAATCAGGTGGCTGCTTTGCTTAATTTGTGATTGTAGTTTCTATTCTGATTTTTTGATATTTTACACTCCAGAAAAATGCTCTATCGCTGGCACAAAGTAGCTCTTTACAAAATCAGCTCAAGCAGACAACTGCTCAGTTGGAAGCAAAGAAAGAAGTAATTTTTCCTTTTTCGGATGTTTTCTCCATGCTTGTTTTATGTGATATTTAGGCCTTGAAAGAAGCAAATAAAAATCTAGACATGCTTCGTTTTGAAAGAGATTCGCTGCAGAATCACAGCGATCAACGTGATCAAAAGCTAGAGCGTAGGTTCCTCATAACAGCATATTTTTAGCAAATGTTGCTTTTTTCAGAACTTGAGTCTCGTATACATGATCTCAGTGAAGATTTAAGACTGAAAGAGGAAGCCGTGATAAAAGCAAAAGCAGAGGTAATGGAGATGATTTTTTTGCGGTGGTGTGACTGACGTAAAGTGGGGCTCATACGCAAACATATTTTCAAGGTCTCGAGACTTCTCAAAATAAATCCAAAAAATATTCATCTAAACCACGTGAAAAAGCCCCTAAAGCAGTATACGCACACAGAAATGAACTCTGATGTCTAGAAAAGCATTGAGGAAGCTCATTTCTCAGTGGTGCATGATTCTACTAATGCATCGAGCAAAGCTCTCTTTTTACCTGAGGACTTCTGGAGTTCAAGCTTTCATTAGAGCTAAATCTCAAAATAGTGCTATTTGCAACAAGCTGGTATTATTCTGCTGATTATTGAGAACGCAAACTTCTTTGACGTTGTAGAATACATATTCAAACCTTTCTATGTAGCGTTTCACGTATAACCTCAGATATCGCAGCTCAGCGGTTTGTTTCTCAGGTAGCTTTCCAGGCTATCTCCAAGCCATAGATCCTTTTTTGCACCTGTAGCACATATCATCTCAAAGGCAGCGGCTCGGCAGATTGACCTACCTCAGATTTTGACACAGATGGATAGGAGGCCCTCCAAGTGAACCAAAACAGCAACTCCGCGCCGAAAATGTGAACTCTGCAAGCCAGGGGGGGGCGGCCTAAGCGCCACTCCCCTTCCTCCTTTCGCTCCCCTAACACCTTGTTCGGACGAGTATTCTCCGCTAGACGGCGCGGGACCTCCCAACCGCTTTCCCGCATTGTGCATGCTATACAAGGGTGTAGGGCGTTAGGCGACAAACCCAGTTTTTTGGACCCCAAAGAATCCCCCGTGCAAAACGTCTCCTCCGCCAAAAACAGGGGGGTGGGGTCGGGGCCGATACATTACCCGACGCCAATGAAAAAATGGTGCACAGTTTTGAGTTACAGGATTTACGTTGCTTGCGTTTTGCACGTTTTGTCGCCTAACGCTTGCCCTCCGCTATAGGGATCGTTCATACCGCGCACAAAGACGGACGAAGGCGGACAAAGCCGGACGAAGGCGGACGAAGCCGGACGAAGGCGGACAAAGCCGGACAAAGGCGGACGAAGCCGGACAAAGGCGGACGTAGGCGCGTCTTGTCTCGTCTGGGATCGTTCATACCGCGCACAAAGGCGGACGAAGCCGGACGAAGCCGGACAAAGGCGGACGAAGCCGGACAAAGCCGGACAAAGGCGGACGAAGGCGCGGTCTCGTCTCGTCTCGTTTCTCTCGACACGCACACACACTCACACGCGCCTTCGTCCGCCTTTGTCCGGCTTCGTCCGCCTTCGTCCGGCTTCGTCCGCCTTTGTCCGGCTTCGTCCGCCTTCGTCCGCCTTTGTGCGCGGTATGAACGATCCCTCTCGTTTCTCTCGACACACACATACACTCACACACACGCCTCTTCTCGTTTCTCTCGACACACACACTCACACATGCCTTCGTCCGCCTTTGTGCGGCTTCGTCCGCCTTTGTCCGGCTTTATCCGGCTTCGTCCGCCTTCGTTCGGCTTTGTGCGCGGTATGAACGATCCCATACAAAGCCAAAATTACAGGCAGCAGGGTCTTCGTGCCAGGGCCTCCCGACTTTCCTGAAAATTCTCGTCCGAGCTGCCTTTTGGAAATTGAAAAAAAGAACGCCCCGAAAAAGGCCTTTTCACCGCTTTTAAAGCTCAGATTCGGGATCTACGGGTCGAAAAGGCCCAAAACATTCAAAAAGATGGAAATGCAAAATCTGCCGAGCCGCTGCCTTTAAACCTTGGGAATGTATATAGCGCTACATATGGTACCACAGGCTGTAGTGAGGGAAAGGGAAACTTGTTTTGGGTGTACGTGATCGAGAAAGCCCGAAAAAATAATTCGGTGCACAGTCTGACGCGCTGTTCCAATTTCTCTTTGAGATTGTGCTTTTTAAGTTGGCATTGAATTTCTAAAAGCTCGCAAGTCTGAAATGTAGTTGAATTTTATTCTGGGGACATAGGAAACAGCAACTTTACGCTTAGTTATTGGCATTTAAGCACCAAGTTAGAAAGAGTAGCGCTGAGCTTTTGTGGAGATTTCATCGTTTTTGTTCAGCTCAGCGTTCGAGACCAAGAAATTCAAGCTTTGAAGGAAAAGCTCAAAGAGGTGGAGACCGCTGCTGACGCATGTCTAAAAAGAAGAGAGCTGGAAATCAAAAGACAAATGGTAAGAATGTTTTTTGCTAGCTTGTTTTTTTTTTGTGAAAGGAAAAAAACTGCTTTAGGATCATTATCTGCAAGAAACGAAGGCTATTGATGCCGAAAGGGAGCGACAGGCAAGAGCGAAGATTTTAGAAGTGCAGAGGCAGCTTAAAGCTGTTGAAGATCAACGTGACGAAGCAGAACAACGGGCGCTAGCAGCGGAGGAGAAGGTTGGTAGTTTGATCATTGTTGTCGAAAAGAAGGGTTATGTTTACGCTTTATTGTACGGTCGGTAGTCTTATATTAGTACGATAGTAAGTCCACATGTTCACATCTATTCACATTCAAATTTTTGCCAAACTGTAGTGATACTTCATGAGGGGTTGAGATAATAAGTTGTATTAGTGTCCAAATTTTTTAACCGTGCAAACTTCGGAGAGCCATTTTGTAATACCAGTCCAAAGCGCCGCTTCGCGGCGCTTTGGACTGGCTGTGTGCGAAGTGGGATATGCTCAAAAGTTAGAAGCTTTTAGGTTTTCTGGTGTTCTTCATAACTTTTTGCCCGTACACAGAATGTGTGCAAGGATTTTTGATTGGAAATCTGACTAATCTTGTTCATATCTTGTGCTATGATGATCTCAAGCTGCCTAAAAATCTCAATTGATAATGACTTGAGCATGGAAATTGTGGAATTGGAGTTTACAGAAATTGGAGTTTATAGAAAACAACAGTAACTAAAATACGGCATGAACAGGGAAAAAAACACTGGAGCGGATAAGTGGTTATGTCGAGTGACAACATTAGCGCGGGACCTTAAACATAAACGCAGAAGTACATTTTTATAGAGATGTCCAGTATTTTACCATTTACATAAAGAAGCAGTCAGTATTTAGGTAACAACAGCAACGGAAGTAGTAGTAGCATGTGAGAGAAAGTCCTAGGGTAAATAAGTAGCTGTGACAGGTCATTTTATAATGGTAACTATCCTGTAGCGATTACTGGGCAATTTCCGTTTTTGTAAGCGCATTGATACAAAGTCTAGGATCATTTTTAATGGCCAAGGCAGGTGCTCATTCCAGTGGGATACGCTACTATCCAATCCATCCACTCCGCAATTGATAATTTAATAAAAACTCGTGTTGCCTGGAGCGAAATGAGTGGAGCGGATAGAGCGAACAATTATAGCACGCGTCAAACCAAAGTTGTCTCATACTAAGGCACATTTCATTTGTAGGAGCCATAACATCTCGGCCTATTTGTAAGGTGTATTCTATACAGATAAGTGTTATCAGTTGAGAACCGCTCTGATCACAACATTTTTCACTCTTTCCTCCTCTTTGTGGACTCTAATTCCTTCCATTCGTCGGGCTCTAGATAGGGCCACATATAGCCGACCGTGCGAAAATACCTCGACTCAAGGGAGATGCCCACGCTAGTGAAAGTCTGTCCTTGAGCCTTATTTATCGTCATAGCAAATGATAAACGGACAGGGAATTGCCTTCTTCGCAATCGGAAAGGTACTGCTACTTCAGTGAAGATGTCTATGCGTGGTATCAGCACTAATTTTCCTTTCCTATCCCCTGATGCGAACCGACATCCTAGAACGCCCAAAATGAGTGACGATCAATCTTGTCCCATTGCATAGCCCATTTCTAATATCGAGATTTCTCAAAAGCATGACTATCGAGCCCTCTTTCATCCGAAGATTGTGAGGAGGCATCCCAGCAGGCGCTAAGCTGTTAAGAAATTCGGTCGTGTATTCGTTCTGTGGTTCATCGCTAATCACATCGTCAACGCTCTTATACTCGTAAATTCGTCCGGGGAGTTTTTCAAGTGCTTCTTCATTGATCCGATACGCTTCGATATTCCGAGGTGCTAGTATTGCTCGTTCACTCAAGGTATGAAAATCAGTCAACGAATCACCGATTACTTCACTGATAAGATCGCCTTTAGAAAGGATTTCAGTTGAAAGCTCTATGCGGCCCATCTCATCTTCTTCTGCTGTTCCGTTCCCAACTCGCATCAGAAGATCACATCAAGTCGAGCCAGATTCTGCAGCTCTAATATTGACAGAGAGCCGATACATAGTGAAGCAGCTCCACAGGCCACTGTTCTTTACACATGCATCAATCATATCTCCTTCGCTTTCTCGCTCTACAATTGGCAGCACTTGCCGAAAATCACCACCCAATACGACTGTTTTCCCACCAAAAGGTGCTGTATTGCACATCAAATCCTTCAGAAAAAAATCAATAGCTTCGAGTGAGGACTTCGAAACCATGCTCACTTCGTCACAAATAATAACATCTGCTTCTTTTATTGGAACGGCATCCTTGGCATCATTGCATCGGCACATAAGTAGGATTAAAAGCCTGAAGTAATCGGCAGTTTGCTTATGAAGAAGAAGTGGTTTTAAATCGTCTCTATATGCTAAGTCCTCTAAGCATTTTCTACACAGCATCTTTCACAATAAACCCGACTGCATAGAGTACATTGATGACCGTGCCTCAGTGAATATGCAGCCGTCCAGAGAATGTTTCCACTAAGTCAAAGGCTGGAACCTGGTGCCCCTCATTTCTCAAAAACTGCAGGTACTGTTCTTTCGTCTACTGATACTGGAGTACTGATACTGGAGTCAACCAATGTGAACAATTGCACAATATGGAATCAATCAATATTTGGTTCCAGATTGGTACAATATTCGAGAAGTTTAAAAGTGCATATGCGAATAGGGACGCGCATTCGAAACCTAGGATCCGTTCCAGCGAAGTCTGCCTAAAATGAAAAAACTCCACTCCCAATGCTATTGTTTATCGACATATCTCGAAATGGAACCTAGTTATTAGTTGAAGCACACAGATTGTTTTATTTAGCTTCTTCTTCAAAAAAGAATCGGCAGATTGATGTGGATGTCTCAAAACAATTATCGATGAACAGATTAGACTTGCTTAGAATAGAAAATTGCGCTAGAGTTCCGTCATTCAGGCGACATAAGCAGTAGCAGCAGCAGCAGCAAGGTTTTTCAAATCATCATATTCCTTTCTGGTTGAGTACACAAAAAGGGTTTGAAGAGGAAAATAGCATTTTTTAAATCCCTGTTGAAGGCAATGAAGATGTTTTAAAGTAAGTCCAGGATTGTTTTGCTTGTAAAAAACAGCTCTTAGGTGATTACGAATACTCTTCCCCAGCGAAAGTGATTTCGAAAGAAACATGTCAAAGTAGAACACAATCTGTCAATTTTTGTGACACGTGGCAAGGAGCTAGTCCTCGTAGAATCTATGTTATTACTATAAGTTCAAAAGTCCAGCTTTTTGTAAATACAGAGAACAAATCTTTGTAAAGGCATACTTGCAGAAAACACCGTAGATAATTTGATTTAGAACCTAATAATCGATGCAGGTTAATAGTTTGAAACATATGACAGAAATGAATTACACATGGTAGTGCAACGGCCAAGAAGCATTTTGCAAATGGGAGTTCCAAGAAAGCATGAAATTGAAAAAAATAGAGCAAAAGGGGCCAAAAATTCAGCTGAAATAAACGCAGAGACTTTTTTCGATTTGCTTAATTGCATGAATTCGGTTGACGAAGCAAGGATCAAAACATTGACTTTTGCACTCAAAACCTTAGCATACATTTGTTGAATTTGTATGTCATTTTGAAAGCGAAATTGAAACATTGAATGGTGCGCGTTGATGCCAGAGCAAGTGAAAAAACTGTAGCAAATCGGCAGAAGATTCTGACAAATTTGAAATCGTGTGTGTCGATGGTTTGGAAGCCTAACTGGAGTAATGTAGAGAGAGACTGATCAGTCAACATGTTAGACTGTACTTTTGTACCCACAACCATGATACCGTCTTGAATTTTCTGGAAACTCTCAAATGTTTGCGCAGTATATGGCCTGGCGAATGCCAAGGATCACTTCTCGATCGCTCTTTGGAGTCGACATCAGTTGTTTACGCAGTATATGACCGTCTGGCGAATGCCAAGGATCATTTCTTGATCGCTCTTTGGAGTCGACATCAGTTGTTTACGCAGTATATGACCGTCTGGCGAATGCCAAGGATCATTTCTTGATCGCTCTTTGGGGCGCATATACAGACATGTTTACGTGGACATACAGACGCGCTGACTCACATGGGGGTGCTTGCGCTTTATATAGAGTAGGATAACGCTGCCATGGAGTCTGACTTCATGGCCGCCCAAATTTCGATATGATAAAGTAATCTTTGATGCAATTGGCTTGGCGGCTGGGAGGCGGGGCTCTGTGAACTAGTGAAGCCCGCCTGCGCCCGCGAAGCAAGCGGGCTTCACTAGGTCGCCTCTCCCGCGCGCGTGCTCTCTGATCATTAGCCTTAATTGCGTCACGAAGCCCCGCGTTCCAGTCGCCAAGCCAGTTGGATCATCATAGTGTATAGCTGGACCGGAAGCGTGTGAGAGTGGATACCCTTCGCTATTCTTGTTAAGTTTCGATGATTTCCTAGCATTTTACGCGTACCTGCATTCCTTTCGTCAACTCACATCTGCGATGATTATCGCTTGCCGAAAGGAATCCTCAACTGACTCTCCAGCTCAGTAACATTCCTTTACGCAAATCGTACAACCTCCGTGAGAAGACTTGGATATAGAGGCGAACTTCTGAGAAGATTTGATCATTCTTTCTATCACCCATTATCCCGGAAAACTTTCAAGAAGGCTTAATGAATTTTTTTGTCTATTGCGCGGTATCTTTTTTCTAAACATGATTTTTTTTGTTAGCACTGAGTCGGTCAAGCGCGATCTAAGACTATTATCATCTGAAGGATGTCTAATTACTGCCTACGAATAATTTGAGTATTCCAATCTTGTTACTCTTGTCCTTATTTTGTTATTGCTCTGAGCATTGACTGAAACTAAAATGACTGCATGCATATTTTGGGGGTTTGCAAGGGTCACTACCTTTTCTGTCTGGATCAAAATGCACAATTTCAGGTAGCAGACTATGAGGAAAACTTCCTGAAGTATCGTGGACAAATGGAAGGTGAAGCATTGCGCGCAATCACGAGCGGCTACCGTAACGCGTTGTCTGCAATCCCTTCGTCAAGAATCACTTCATCGCCTTTAGATCGACTGTTTCCTAACAGAACATCGAGCTACAGAGAAAACATTGGTTCGTTTTGTATGAGTGCGTTTTATTGTCTTCCGAAAAAAGGGGATTCTTGAAGACAACTTTTCTGTTCAGACCCGGCCTGTGATCCTTTCGAGAAATTGTATACTGCTAGAACATCACACAGCAGAATTCCTCCAAGATCTGTAAGTTACCTGTAGGGTTGCGAAGGTCGGCTACGTATGTTCTAAGTGCCATAAATATTCAGGAAGCAACATCCTCAAGAGCCCAGATATCTCGCCCTCGTCGTAAAAAGTGACCAGAAATGAAGTTTTTATAACCAGATTTATCACCGGACGATCTCTTACCAGATCTAAGTACTCGTACACTCAGCTCACTTCAGTTATGAATCTCACGCATTAAGTTGATTTCTGTACATCTACTCCCAACTAGAAAGTAACATCTAACGTATAGAGTCAAACTCCGATGCTTCATGTATCATATCAAATATCACGTCTGTTGATTAAAATTGCAAGATTGAAGATGTTTTTGTTGAATTCAGGCATGTTTTGGGAGATCTCTCATCCTAATTTTGAACTAAATCAACGCGATAGCGGTTTTGTCACTATAGACACCCAACGTCTTTGCATCGAGAGGGGAAGTTCCTTAGGGACTCGTCATACTTTGCCGAAAAAAGCCCCAAAGCGCCCAAAAAACCCCAAAAGAGCCGGAACGCAGAAACGAACTTTTGGTAGAATTTTGACATTATTTTGATGTGCAGACGACAGAAAATGAAGCAAAAAGACTCGGTTACGAAATCAATACACATGCCTTAACATCAAAACGGAAGGGACGTTTCGGCTCTTTCGGGCTTTTCGGGCTTCTTTGGGCTTTTTCGACTTTTCCGGGCTATTTTCGGCGAAGTATGACGGGTCCCTTGAGTGTGCATCGATGCAGCGGCTATCCTTTATAACTGCTACCGATTACGGTGGAGAGGGGTTGAGACAGAGGCTCATTTTAAGATTTGAGCCTCGAAAGAGTATGCAGCTCTAGTTACATGCCCTACCAGAAAACTAGGACTTTACTGCTTCACGCTCTTCGTAGTTTGCTTGATCGTAGATACACCCTGTTAGACTTAACGCGGGGTAGGTGTGCGATCATATCAACAGCGTGTCAGTGCGCAGTCAGCGGCGCTGAGCTACGCTTGTAAATTCATGAGTTATTTTTCTGTAATTCAGTTTTTCGTTCGGAAGTGCTAAGTCTAGTTATATTGGGAGTTAGTTCACTATTTTTTTGATCGTATCTTCCTGTTCAGAGGCGATTTACTACCCTAATTCTTGCATTGCTACATTTGCTAGTTGGTTTTTTTGCATGTCATTAAAGGCACCGTTTACCCAAATTCTCGACTTCCATATTTTTGTCGCTTCCGGGCCTTCTGAAGGCCCTGATTTCGAATATGAAGTCGAGAATCCCAAAAACCCCTATTTTGGAGAAAGCGGGACGGGTGGAAGTGCAGTTTGCAGCTGCGGCGCGGTTATCGCCCGGCGTATATCAGCGCCGCAGCCCCCAAAGCTGCAAAATGGGCGGAGTGACCACCTCTGGATCACGTATCACGTACCTTCCAGAGCGGATTTCTCGCTCCGGAAGCGATCTTTTGCGAGGAAACTTGGGGGTTGGCCCAGTGTGGGGGCCCACATTAGTATGCCATCGAATCTAGTGAACCCTCACTTTGGGTGGACGGTGCCTTTTAAGGCAGTGTCCGTTCAAAATTTCGCCCCACGGTTTTTCACCTTTTCGGAGACTTTTCGCCATGCTAAAACTATATCTGAGCTCTTCAGCGGATGACAAAAATGAAATTTTTCGAAGCTTTTTCTGTCCGCGTTCGTCCCAAATTACGTGTAAGAGGTGGGCGGGGTCCTGAAGTGGGCGGGGCCCGGAAGACTTCCGGAGCGGATTTTGGGCTAACCAGAAGCGCTATTTCACTCCAGACTTCACTGATAGACTATATGGAGGGTCTACCATTGGAACACTGTGAAATCCCGATACCTATGATTTTGAGCGGAAGCTGCCTTTGATTTTCTTACATTTGGCGTCTCTATCGCCATTGATTCTTTATTCGCTGGTCATTGTCTGTGCACCAACTGTTTCACTTCCAACTAGGGAAATTAATCTGTTTTGTGGAATGGAATTGCGCGCATTAAGGCACGTGAAATCAACATTTGGCGCTATTCCACATTAGTTGACCCAAAAAATAATCGTGGATTTCGCTAAAATTTCGTTCAGGGGGTTATTTGGTACGCTGAACACGAATATGATGTTTATATCGTGCAGCAGCGCCATCCGGTGGAGTTACGGGTAGGATTACGGTAGGAAGTCAAAATCACGGATTTGCCCGAAATTTGGCCCAGAGGGGTTATTCAGCCCGCTAATGCTGAATATCACATTGGTTTTGTACCGTAGCGTCATTTTCTCGGGCTACGTTTGGTATACGGTAGGGGGTCAAAGTCTCAAGATCCGCTGTAACTTCGCACAGAGGGGTTATTCGACATGCTGATTAGAAATGTCACACTTTCTCCACACGAAAACGTCTTCCTGCATGGTTACGGTAGGTATACGGCAGGGATCAAAATCAGAAATCGGCAAATTTATCTTTCCTTTGTGCTTTGCTTAGGCAAAAACCGCAGCAGAGTGTGTAGCGCGCTGCGGTGGTCGTGTGCGCAAAGCTTTACGATCGTCCGAATCGCCGTACACCCGTTTCAGGCAGAACTACATTCTACACTCGTTACCGTGTAGCTACCGTAACCCGAAAATGACGATACGGTTCAAAAACAATGTGATATTTGGCATCAGCGGGCCGAATAACCCCTCTGGGCCAAGTTTCGGACAAATCCGTGATTTTCACCCCTTACCGTACTCCTAGTAACTCCACCGGATGGCGCTGTCGCACGAAATAAACATCATATTCGTGTTCAGCATGCCAAATAACCCTCCTAGACGAAGTTTTAGCCAAATTCACGATTTTCATTTTTTGGGTCAACTTATGTGGAATGGTACCCAATATTTTCGTGGAAAATTGTAATTTCAGGGTAGAGGACTATATGTCGCGGAAAAAGGGCGGTCCCGCGGTTATTTGCGACAAATACGCACTCTTGTACATGTGCGGACATGCGTTCCTGCAGGGAATCCGCGCGGGACTCTTCCAAATTCGGCGACATATAGTCCTCCACCCGTAGTTTCAGTGTGCTTTAGATGTTTTGTGGTTTTTGTTATATGGCACTTCTCCGGAACACAAAAACACTGCAGACACAATTTTGTCTACCGGAAGTTGAATCGCAACGTCCTCGTAAAATCTAGGTTTGCACGGAGGCTGTTTTCTTCACCTACACAGCAATATCGTCGCATGCTGACGCTGTGCTATCTGCAGCCTACTACACAGAGACTACGAAATCTCACAAGTAACTCTAGGTTTTGATACCCTAAGTATGCGCTTACAAGAAAAGAGTGCAAAAGAGGGTCAGCAGTCCTTATAAACAGGGATCATCTGTGAGTAGATTAGTAAGCCGATCGAAATTAGTAGATTTATCAGCAAGTGGCGGCCTAACCTTTCGAACTACTCGTCTTCTTCAGAGGCCCAAAGTGTTAAGAGATCTATGATTTTATGTCTACCCCACCAAAACCTCCTCCATCCTCGGCTAGCCTCGATGTTGCCCCAGAATGCTACAAACGAAATCCCATAACGTGAAAGACAGACTAATCTCCTCCACCACCGGCGCGCAGATGCTGAAAGCGTTGTCTTTTAGTGCCACTAATACCATTAATGGAATACATTGTATATAGTATTCAAACTAATTAGTGGCCTTCTTCAATTCACATAATGTCACGAATGGCATAAAGTCATCTGTGATTGACATACACTCATTTCGGCTATTTATGCTAGGACTTCTAGCGAAAATCTAGAACGCCTTGAGAGTCTTTATAACAGTATCGTATCCGTATGCCAGAATTACACATTCAATCTGGAAGTCCTTATCACCTTGAACTTCAGCTTTATGTTTACTGAAAGGAGTGGTAAATCCTGCTCGCCTTTTTCTGGCAAGCTGTTCTTTTATCCTTACCCCCACCGGTCTCCCAGTCAGGGCCCGACACGAGTCAGTTTCTAAGGTTTCTGAAAACGAAGTTTCCCCTGGCTTTCGAAAGTTTTACGAACTCCCCTTTGACCTAATTACTTGAGAAGATGAAAACAGGAAAAGATTCAGTAGTCTGGAAGAAAAGACGTGAGGTAAGAGGGGAAATCCAAATTGGAGCTGAATATTACGCATGCACAAGTTTGGCATTGGAGCGCGATATTTAACAAAGCGTTCTATGAAGAAGTTAAGGCATAAAAGAAAGGAAAGGCAATGATATGAAAATGTCTTCATGCTTGGGGATAGAGTTTTGAACGGGGAATCTGTCTGTGGTAAAAAAAACCGAAACTCAAGTGAAGTGACAGAAATATATGCTCCAAACGATCACAGATCGTCTGGTGACCGTCTGGAGAAGGACTAATTTTGGGAAAAGCTAATACTTCACATAAGTTTTTGAATCTTTTTACATAATACTTTCGCAAATAATTTTCCATACATACAGTTCTTTTGGTGTCATATGCTTCTGTGTGCGTTGTAAACAAGCAATTCGTTTATTTTAGCCTTACTTTCAAATCGCGCGCACTTTTCGCCATACACGACGGAGCATGTCTCGAGTGATAACTTATCCGAAAAGCTCATGTTCGACTAAACGGCGCTTATTCCTGGTGCTAGGCCCGGACTCGTAAAAAACGATATCCTTTTTGCTCCAAAAACGAAGCTCAAACTGCTTCCAGACGATCTATGCCTCGCCCTGCTCCCAGTCCCATAAGAGGCGTCTGTCTTATCTTCTGTTTCATAACTATACGACACCCCTTCTTATGTAGAAGATCTACGCGTTCTCACGAGAGAATAAGTAATGAACGACTCTGGAAAAGTTCATTTTGTTTCCTTGCGACATGCCTCATGGGACTTTTCTATCACTGGAGGAGCGCGAAGCTTTCGGCGCTCTTAGAGACGCCGGAAAATTGGTGAGGAAGATTGCCGAACAAATACAAAGATCTCGAAGCGCCGTTGCTGGTTATTTGCGTAGTCCAGCAACATACGGCCATCAAAAAAGAAGGACCGCATCGTCGTCTCACAAACAGAGACGAAAGGCTTATTTGCACAAAGCTTCAAACTCAACTTTATCGCTCCGTCAAAATCGCGCCGATCTGGAGCTGAACGTGTCATGAACAACGATTTGGAGAGCAATACGAATGTATGGGCAAGCGTACCGTTATGAGGAAGACGCCCAGAGTGACACAGCAACAAAAAGTACGCCGGCTACAATTTGCGAAAGACGATATGGAAAGAGACTGGGAGAAGGTAAGCATCATCAAAACAAGCGCTTCGCACTTTCTAAGAACGGTCAGCTGTTTTAGGTGGTCTGGTCAGATCAAAAAAATTCAATTTGGACGGATGCGACGGCCAGGAGTGCTACTGGCATGGTTTGAGAAAGGCTCCCCTGCTTTCTAGCCGAAGAAACTTCGGTGGAGGCTCGCTCATGATTTGTGGGTCATTCTTCGCAAACGAAAAGTTTTATCTGGCTTTTATCGATACGAATATGAACAGCACAGATTGCCAAGAAGTCTTTGAGAACCGAATGCTGCATTTTTCCGCTACCCTAGACAGCAGTACATTTTGCAGCAAGACAATGCTCGTGTGCATGTAAGCAGATCAACGATTGACTTTTTGCGTCAACATCAGGTGGAGATTCTACGATGGTCGTCATGCAGCCGTGACCTGAATTCCATAGAGAATCTTTGGGGGATATTGGCACGACGTGTCTACGCAGGACACAAGCAATATGACACCGTAGAGGAGTTGAAAAGGTCAGTCATAGATGCGTGGAGCAGCATGGAGACGAAATCATGAAAAACCTCGCAAGAAGTATGCGCAATAGACTTTTTGAAGTAATAAAGGGACGTTGGCCCGATTAGAAACATTAATTATTAGCAACACGTTTGGCAATTTTGTTCTTTCGATAAAATGTTATTGCAAAGGGTGTCGTACAGTTATGAAACAGCATAAGGTAAAGCAGGTATTTACTTGTAGAGTGGTAATCGCAACGAAACACCGAATGAGATGTTATTTTATCTTATATTGGGTGGAGACTACAATAACACTGGTAGAACTGTTCCAACTCTCCCATAAATGCGGAAACTCAATATTTTGAGGAGTGTCGTATAGTTATGAAACACACTGTACTACGCAAAAATGAAATTATTCTGTAGCTCCATGTTTCTTTGCTGAAACCGAAGGCATAAAAAATCGATCACGAAGGGAAAGCGCTTTACAGTGCAATGCAGCTAAATTTATAGGCAGTTTTTTTGGGCAGATTTGGACTCTTGAAATCATGACACAGCAAAGTACGAGGCTTCTTAATCGAAGCTATGGACCAACCCGCTCCCTGTTGACAGCCTCCAAGATTTCCAAAACTTAGGACTTACCCTTAAAATATGGCTTAGGAATTTTCCCTCCAAAATCTAACATGGGCCTGGATGAATAAAACTGGTATCGCTACATTATGAAACTGTCTAGTGGCTACTAGCAGCCGCTGACGTTGGTATCAACTGAACCAAGTCCAAAGCTAAGCATTCAGGCTCCTTTATGCCATTGGTCTTGAGCGTGGATATAACACATGCTCATTTATGGCAAACGGTATCATACAGACTGAAAGACTGTCTGCATGAAAGTAGGTGCGGCCAAGTAGAAAATTTAGGTAAAGAGAGATGCTTTGGAGGCTAAACTGAACAAGAGGAAACACCCTTAGGGTATGAACCGGAGAGACATAAATTTCAATTCAATAATTTAGTAAAAATTCTCCAGCGATTAGCGAATAGAGTTTGTCAGAGGAAAGTCATATGGAATATAATGTAAATGATGTTCCTACAATGTAGTGATCCTAAGTCAGTGAACGCTGCGGCATCGAAACTTACGTATTTCTTTTTCTTCCAGTCCTGCATCCAATAGGGGTCCATTTTTCCGTTCGTAAGGAATGTTTTCATTATTTTAGCGCTCTACTAGGTAGATTTTTGGGATCACCGCAATGGACAACCGCAGGTAGGCAAGAACTCACGTTCCCATTGTTGAGGTGCTGTCTCCCTTCCGGGTGTCTCGAAAATCAAAAAAAAATTTGGTGTACTATAATATTTTGATTACCGTTTCTGTGTGCTTTCCTGATTCTCAAGAAGAGTGGTGAACATGCAACCCCACTCAAGTTTCATGAACGATTCCGTGGAATGGTTTAGCTTCATCATGGTTGAGGTGAGTGATTGATGCAAGAATCTTTCAAAACTGGTAACTTACATTCTTGAGACGCCAGACATATATCGAAAAATGTTGGGTCGACAAATGTAGAAGCTAATCGGACAGCATAGAGCTTGTAACTGTAAAGCTGCTCTTCTTACTCACCATCGTGTAAAAAAAGAAATCTACTGCAGGCATTAGCTGTGGCATGTTGCACCAAGACGGTAAAACCCTTGAGTAGATACGTACGCTAACCAACCTTCGTACAAATTTGGAAGAAGCACTCATTTTTCAGGTACTATTCAAGTGCAAAGAAATGTTCTCCATTTTTTGACCACGTCACTGAAATTTTTATCAGATCCATGAAATAGTTGCGAAACTTTTAGTCAGTGCAGTAAACATCTTATTAGTAGCAGAATGCTGCCCTGGACACAACTACAAAATTAATTCAATTTTTCGTTTCTGCAGTCCTTTAAAGAATCTTATGTTTTGTTGTCGCAAGTAGCTCGATCCTGCCTTCAACTTTACCTTATTTTTTCGCTATTTTTAGAGTTTAGACACAGTAGAACGGTAGATGAGATCCGCTAGATGTTAACCGCTCGTACAATTTCGACCATTTGTCAGTGAACAAGCCTGAGTTTTTTGCTGATTTTGACAATGTGTCATGTGCGAAACTCTAATCTCTTGACATTAGTCCGATTATCAGCTCACCTCAGTTTTTCTATCATTACGTCAATATAGAAAACTTACATGGAGCGCAACCGTTATCACTCGCATGTGGCGAAATAATTAATAATGTTTGCTTGTTCACTTTGTATAACAATAAAATTGAAAACAAAGCAAGCATAAGTGGAGCTTTTGCCAAAACATATGCTCTGAATTTTTTTCACTAATGTTCCTTGCACAATCCTTTGTTGATAAATGCTTCCTCCCAAATCTTTCGAGATTTTGTTGTGATCCCATGGCAAAAGTCGTAAGCATATGTTGGGCAGCAGTTCTCAAAAGACCAGAGAACGAGCTTTTATATCTGTACAAGCGAAAAATCTCACACTAATGCTGATTCTGAAAAGAAAGTGCGAATCTATCAAAGCCTAAAAGTAAATTAACTCACACTGTTTCAAGGCAATTTTTAATTGCATTTCCGTAATTTTTTGGGAATTTAAACCAGCTTGAACGTACTTTAGATTACTTCAGTGGTGTTTTCTCACCTGATCTTCACCCGCAACATAAATTTCACAACCTCCCAAAAAGTGTTGCTCTTTGTGGGTATGCAAGCTACAAGTGTTATGCAGAAAACTTCCATTACAAGGTTTCTTCGTTGATATATGTGCATCCCCCAGAATTGTTTCCATATGGACCATCAACGTGGGTGCCTTTCGGTCGTTTTAGCTCATCAACTCCAGCAAATTAAGGCGCTTATTCGAAGTTGACATTTAGAAGGATCGAAAGACAGCCACGTTGATGGTCGTATGGGAACAATTCCGGATGGACAACAATAGTTTTCGCAACTGCTTATGATGAAATTATGCGCTGTTGCCGCTATTACTGGTTCGACCTCTGCCTGGCTTGTAGGTTTATTTCGCTCCAGATGATAAAGGCATTTCTGTCGCATAGTCAAGTAATCTCTGATCATAGGACAGCAGCTGTTCATTGACTAATCACGGAGGCTCTCGTTTTCATATTAGGTTGTGTAAAAAGTTCTGTCGCATTTTTACTATTGAAAGTTCTAAGTCTCCTCTGCAAATTTATTTGCGTCATCCCTAACTTATAAGGGAAGAATACGAATATAATTTGGCGATTAGACGTGATGTATATCACTAGAGGCTTATTTTGAACCTGCTCTTCTTTCTTGTGGAACAGCTCTCCGAAAGAAGTTATGAGCGTTTGAGTGTCCAAATTTGTCGCGCATAAAGCGGCTTAAAATGCCCTCAAACAACACCAATGCGAATTTCCACCGTCTTTGTTGCTTCCTTCTGACATAATACCTGCTACAATTTTGATTACCCACTTTCAGGTGTCTTACAAGGAATGCATGTTTAGTCGAAGTGGCCTTTTTAGATGAGGCGTATATTAAAGGGTATAAATTGCTGATTTCAAATCTGCCTTCCTTATCTGCAAAGCGTTTATGGACGACGAGTTTTGAGCGCTTATTGGGGCAAACTGAATGTGTAAAGTACCCGCCATACTTGATCCGCTTAATCCACTTGATCCGCATGATCCGCTTCATCATTAGTCAATTAAGTGAACTGACCAATAGTGAAGTGGATGAAGTGGATCAAGTGGATTAAGCGGATCAAGTATGGCGGGTGCCTGAGTAGGACAAAAATAGATACTTTTTCTAGCTCTTCAATGGAGCAGTGATAATCATCAGAGCACTTTACTCAAAAAATACTCCAAAAAAATATATCACACTTGGTTGCATTATCAGAGGGCTAGTAAGATTTTAGAGACTCATTTTATCCAAAATGCACATTTAGTTTTTGGCTTTAATAAACGCTCATAACTTCTCGTGCATCGCTCTGCCGATAAGGAAAACAGATTTGGAGTCAGCGTTTTATGCCCTTCAATATGGTTTACTTTTCATTCAAAAAAGGCCGCTTCGACTAAAGAAGCTTCCCTTCTTAGTACAGCTTTTTTAATTTTGGACTACTCAAAGTTTGGCAGAATTCGACTTCACTCGCTCATAACTTATTTCGGAAAGTTGTTCGCAGAAAAGAAAAGCAGATTTGGAATTAGCGTCCAGAGGCGCGTCTAGTAATGTGCATATCGTTTCCAACCGCTTATGTTGTTATCCTTCCTTTATTAGCAGGAGACTGTTTTCGACATTTTTTCCTTCCAGTTTCTCCCGTTTTCTATAGAAAAGTTTATTCAACAAGTCTGACAGCAGACAAAACAATAAAATTTATTCAACAAGTTTGACAGTAGACAAAACATTTTACCAATTTCTTATGTTTGTACTGTCCTGTTTATGCTTGTTCCTTGTCTTCCTCTGACTTTTATCTTCAAAAGTCGGCGATGCAAAACTTTGTCGCGACGATGTTCGTCGTTCAACGCCGTAAGCTGTGTGACCTAAAACTATAAATTTTTGAGTAGGTAACGCGCAAATTTGATATTTTGTAGCCATAGAGCATCCCTTCTGCCTTTTTTTTTGGATTATCCGCCTATCGTGCTCTCTCAGGACTGTCTTCGGATGTCCAACGTCAACATCGAAGAGATTGTAAAAAATTCGAAAATTTATAGAGGAAATTTTCGAAGCTTTTTAGCGCTTCCCAAAAAGTGCAGGAGCTACAGCATACTTTTCTTAATACACAAGCTGGCCTATTTGGAAGGCGGCGTAATGTAGCTGTTGAAGACGGTTTTTTCCTCTTTGGTTTTCTTGTGTATTTGAAAACATAAACAGATTCTTTGTATAGGAGACTTAAGTAGAAATTTCGAGAGAGCAAGCAAAAAGATTTCGAATGCCTATATACATTTTGCAAGACACCGTGCATATTGCTAAGGAAAAATCAAAAGAAAAAATTTTACAGCATTACACAACCTGAAAATTTATTCATTTGTACACTTGCAAAGTTACAAGCACTTGGTACCAAGGTCTCAAGAGAGTGTTCTTCTGATTTTTTATTTGCTTTAGTCCGTTACGCAAACCGAGTTAAAAACATGCATATACTTAAGTCGCAGCGGCAATCCGAGATTTTAAAGGGAAGGAACGACTTTTTTGCGAAAGGGTGGAACCTTAGTTAGTTACTGAGGGATTTCTCGAGAACTTTCAACATTGTGACAACTGCAGAAGGATTACAAATTTTATACAAAGCAGAATTGATTTTCAATGAAAAATTCTTTTGACTTTGTAAATGAAACAATTCGTTTGCACGAATTTATAACTCATGTAGGCGATTTTCAAATCGAGAATGGGGGTTGTTGTTGAAATAGAAACAAGGATCAGCTGCTAGTAATCCGGCGGCATTAACATTTAAAAGGAAATCCGTATTGTTGCGGAGCTAAGGTGGGAAGCTAGGTAGCGCATAGATGAGCAAAAACAAGCCCTATACATGATTTGTTGCAAAAAAACCACATCTTATATTAAATGTATAATCCCGACTTGAAGATTTTTATTATTTTACTTTTTTGAATGCTCATCTACCACATACACATAGGCCTTGCGTTTTAAAGTAGGTGAACGAGCAAAGATGGCAAACTTGAGGCAAACAACAGTGACTTTAGCTACGGCGCTAAAATATACATCGAATTTACCCATGAAAATTCAACCGCACAGTTTGCGTTTTGTACATGCATCATTTCGAAAGTTATATACAGGGTGTCCGTAAAGTATGTATACACTATTTGATCGTTAATATCTCTTTTCCCAAGAAGTCTTTTGCCTTGCTTCAGGTACTGTTTTGTAGAGCTGGCTTCAACTTAGATTTACAGTATGGAGCGAATCACCCATCTCTCTTCATTACTGTAGGATTACGGTGGAAACTTCAACGAGGGTTTTGAGCCATGAAAGGCCATATTTTGCCTCAGAAATAAAATAAAACAGCCTGAAAACTTTTACACTAGGCTAATTAGAGCTGCTGATTCTAATTGTAAAGTTTTCAACTTATTACGATGCTTCACTGAAGGGTTATGCCAGATAAGAGGTAGCGGCCATTTTTTCAATATTCCTAAAAAGTGCGACTACACCGTTGAGTATTGAACTCAGCGTCCATAAAAACCCTACTACGCACGTTTTCATATTTTCTTGAGAAATTTGAAACGACAGCTTTTTCCACATTGATACCATATGTTTCAAGTTTCTACCGTAATCCTACAGTAATAACGAGGGATGGGCGATTCGTTCTGTACTGCAAATCTAAGTTGAAGCCAGCTCTACAAAATGGTTCCCAAAGCAAGGCAAAAGACTTCTTGGGAAAAGAGGTATTAACGATCAAACAGTGTATACATACTTTACGAACACCCTGTATTTCTAAAACTGTTTTGGAATCATCTCTGTACTAAGCTATGTGGTGGGGCTAGTAGATTACCGTTCAATCCAATCAGACCTTCGTGCCTCCAAAGATCATAAACTTAGCGGTGCATTCTCAAAAAATTTATGAAGGCTAGTAACTACCTGACTCCCAGAAGTTGTTTGAAGATCTAAACTTTTTAATTGACTTTTTGACTATGAAGTAGAAGTATTAGGTTGATTCATAATTAATGCACGTTTTTCTCACCTCTTCTTTCAAGAGCTGGTAGTTGATACTCAAAAACTTTCCGTGCTATCTAAAAGAGCGTTTTTTCTAGTTTCTTATGCATGCCTTCGCTTTCGTACATCTCCGTTCATTTCAAAGTTCTGAGCCTTCAAATAAAAGAGACCAAATCTCAAATTTTTTGCTTTCCCCTTATTTTGCCCTAAATCCATGAGGAATAGCAGGATTAATTAATTCCAAAAAATATGCATAAGGATTGCTAAACTTTGTGCTACAAGACGCTATTTGAACAAAATTCTCCTTGAATTCTGAGCCGAGAGATTCAATTGCGAACTTCAATAATGGTCGCGGCCCTTCCGTGCCATATAAAACTTTCAAGCAAAAGGCGATTGCAGGTCTTTTGCACTATTTAGCAAGGGTAGACCTAGTTCATTTGTGGTAGAAAAGCGCTAGGGTTTTCTCACTTTCCAGCGGAGAAAAATGAAATAATTCAAAAATGACCGATTTTTGAACCCGTCGAGATGCCGGAAAAAAGTTAGTACTTTCGACTTTTTCGCGAAATTTTCTTTCAAAGATTTTCCATAAAAACCAAGTTTGGCGCTATTGCTCAAGAGGCCCTTGGCTTTTTATTGCGCTCAGAAATGTCTTTACAAAAAAGAATTATCTCGGCTGAAAGTTGAAGTATAGAAAACGTGCATTGATTATGAATCAACCTAATATAATATTAGGTGGGTCCGAAAGTTCTGTTTCCTATTCAAAAATTTGTAACATCGCGATATTTCAACAGTCTTCTTTGCTTGTAAATTCATTAGAAAGAATGAGTCTTTGGGCTTTGAGGGCTTTGAGGGCTTTCAGGGCTTGAGGGTTTTCAAATACTGCTTTGGCGGGCTTCTGTTTCGCACTGATTGTAGAGATAAAAATGGAAAAGTAAAACCATATAAGCTTTGACCATTTTAGGATAGGTCACCAAAAATCTGGAACGCCGCAAAAAAATCTGAAATCGTCAGTACATATGCTTTTGGCCTACTCTTTGCAACTGTGAAAAGTATGTGCTGATTGAACGTCTCTGTGAGAAGTTATGATTTTCGCGAAATTGACAAACTAGTTAATTTTGCGTTTTCCATAGTAAACTCGATATTCACAACTTCTCACAGAGACGTTCAAACAGCAAAAACTCTTCACAGTTGCAGAGCGTAGGCCAAAAGCATATGTGCTGACGATTTCAGATTTTTTTGCGGCGTTCCAGATTTTTGGTGATCTATCTTAAAATGATCAAAGCTTATATGGTTTTACTTTTCCATTTTTATCTCTACAATCAGTGCGAAACAGAAGCCCGCCAAAGCAGTATTTGAAAGCGAAAGACTCATTCTTTCTAATGAAATTACAAGCAAGCAAGTCTGTTGAAATATCGCGATGTTACAAATCTTTGAGAATGAGATGACAGAATTTTCGGACCCACTTAATATATGGAATAACGAGCACCTGTAATGTTCCAAAATTCACTGTTTCGCGGCCCTTACCACTCATTCATTCAAAGTAAGCAACTTATCAGTAAAAGTGTAAGACTTTAGGGAGAGGGAACCGATTATTCATTCATTTTATCTACTTTTGATTACACTTGAAGCGCACCGAAAAAAGATAAAAGGAACTCGAACTATCGCTAGTATCAAATGGTAGCCAAAACCTTCTGGAATATGTTATACACCAAAATGCTTGCCTTGAAATGCCGATCTCGAAACTATCTTTGTTAACTGCAGAACGCTTTTTAGTAGACTTGGCGTTTGTAAAAGCGCTAGTGCAAAAGCAACACCGAGATTAAACCAGCACCCGTTGTGCAATAAGCGATAGCGCTAACCGCCAGACCATTCGAAACCTTATCACCTATTGAAATTACTTGTACCTTTGTGCAAACATGTAGGATAAGAGGTACGGTTTTTTCGAAATATCGTTCCGCATGACGAATACGGTTTTGGGATCAATGTTTCAAGGCGAATGTCATGATATATCCAACTATCGAAAGGCCACAGTTACGAAGTATCCTCACCTCGTCAGAAAGATAACATCACATAGAAAGTCAACGCTGTAGATTACTGAACATAAATTAGTAATAGCTTGTCAAACGAGTTGTGGATAAATCCTATGACCTTGCTTTCTCTAGAAACTGTAGTGACCATTTTTTGCCAGCGAGCCTGCGGAAAGCTAACTGACTTGACCTGAATAATGTTCCATTTTAGAAAGAGCAAGATTATGGTAAAACACTTTGACGACTCACGTTCGGAAAGGAATGTTTATGACTTTAGAGGGAAGGGAGGGGAGGAACGGTCAGAACCAATTATTTAGATCTGCAGCAGACATGCTGAGGTGTAGACTAAGGATCGCATGCAATGGAACTTAGAAGAAAGCTTTATGTTACGTTGTCGCTAAAGTTTTGTCGGATTTTTCAGGCGACTATCAAATCTCGTACAGAAAATTACTCAATGCGTTTTCACATGTGTTCGACCAATCATAATCTTCTGAAAGTTCTAGATTATTGCAAATTCTTCGCCCTTCATTTCTATCTGTAAAAGCTTGGCTAATTATCAAAAATTCATGCATCGAATAAAGCAAATCCTGGGCCATGCGGCAGTGCTTTTAGGTTCTTCTGATCTGTTGTTGAACTTTTAAAAAAATTATTTCGGTGAAGCCGCTTTCCAGTAAGGTCATAAAACACGCAACTGCAACAAAAATAGGAGAACTCACAAGTTTCTGCGAGTTGGAGCTTGATTCTTATTAATCATCATCCAAGCAAAACAATCAAGTTTGATTTGCTTTCAAAAAAATCACCTCTCAAAACTTTTGGTACCCTATGTATATGTATGCAAAAAAGCCCAGAATTTTCAGCTCAGTAATTATTACAAGCTTCAAAAACTGATCTATGTAATCCAAATTGGTATTATGTACATAAAGGATTACACTACTCAATAACTGCTATAGCATCTCAAAAATATTATGACAAATTTTTTTTTGAAAATTAGGTGAAATTTGGCGCTACTGTTGAGCTGCTTAAAGAGCCACGGTAATAACATCGCAAAAAATGTGGTTATCAGAAAGAAAGAGCTAAAAAACTCAATCGAACGGTGGCTAAGTCGTTCCGATCAGTGTTCTTTGAGTTTTGATGACCGATCAAAGAAACAGAAAAAACTTTCGGCAAAGCCTATTATCTTGGAGTCTCAGATATTTTTTCCGTTGTCTATCCATTCATAAGTATTGCTATCACACTTTACTATAAACACATCGAAAAGGAGCGCACTATTGTAAAACCGCATTTTCCAGCTTTTTATGTGAGCTTATGAGGGGCTCATAAGAGGATCTTACAAAAACCTGCAAAATGCGAATTATACAACTTCTCGCTCCTAATCATTATGGTTGTAGTGAAAGGTTGGTAGGAATTCTCGGGTTTGGTTGAAAAACGCAAAGTCAGCTATCAGGAGCATCAGAAATGAATCTTTCTTTTGAGAAGCAATTCCTCCGAGCGGGGATGTTCAGCATGCGATTCTAAGGGCCCCATGCACTAACATGGACGCGGGGAGGGATCGCAGCTCAAAGAAAGCTTCATATTTCGAAACTCCAGATACATGAATTTTACGTTGTGTACCTTTCCGTAAGTATTCCTACTATCCTTCACTATGAACATGTTGAACAGGAGCTAGAAGCTGTACGAACCGCATTTTCTAGCTTTTGTATGATCCCTGATAATCCCCGGCGCTTTTTTTCGAAGTCATTTTTCTTTCTCCGAAGTTAACGAAAACCTTTCAAAACTGTGCAGATTATTTAACCAAACAGTGCTAAGCATGTTGCTGATAAGAACAAATGATGTTTTGAAGTCATGAAATTTTCGTTGATCCAAAGGTGAAATTTGGGGTTTACCGAAAAATTCATTTTTCAAAAACTCATTTGTTCTCATCAGCAACATGCTAAGCACTGTTGTGTTAGATGTTCAGTACAACTTTGGAAGGTTTTCGTTAACTTCGGAGAAAGAAAAATGATTTTAATGATAAGCGCCGGGGATCATCAGGGATCATACAAAAGCAGATGAAATCCGGATATCTGGAGCTTCATGATATGAGGCTTTCTTTTAAGCTGCGATCCCCTCCCCGCGGCTATGTTAGTGCATGCGGCCCTAAGATGGCAGTGATCTGCTCCTCAACTCATTCATTCAGGCAACCTTTTTTATAGCGTGTCACCTAACTTGCTCTAAGGAACAAGGTGTGAGGTGTGATGGCAAAGTGCTTCTTCTGCTACCATAACACGGAGCTGGAACTTATTGATTGAAGTGTGATTTGTCACTTATACCATTGTCAATGAGTCTTAAAGGCAGTAATCGGCAGAATGAGACCCGTGACAAAACAAGGTCACAGGGTAGGAGCCTCCACATGGAACCTATCGGCCAAAGTCCGGTCCCATTATGGGATGGGCGGGGCCAGAGAATACAGGAGATGAGCGCTGCTTCGGCGTTGAAATTTCGGGGGTTAGAAGTGGCAGAGAAAGATCGGACTTTGGCCGATAGGTTCCATATGAGGGCTCCTACCCTGTGACCTTGTTTTGTCACGGGTCTCATTCTGCCGATCTACTGCCTTTAAGCCCTACTTAACTGGTGTTAATGATAGGGCAATTATCAGCACTGTCTTTATCGTAAATCTTTCTCACTCGCACCGATAGTGAATTTTTCGAAACGCTAGGCTAAAAATTTTACGCCTTATACTCATCGTAAATTGCCTTTGGCGCACAACATTTCGAACACTACCAGTGTGTTAAGCTTTTTATCCGTAACTATTATGTTGTCTATTTTTTCGTGTTTTGAGTCGAAAAAATGAAAGTGCATTAAAAAACAATATGACTGTACTTTCAATTTTTGTACAAATTTACATGAGTGGAGCTGGATATCTATAGGCGTTTGCCATTCTCAACTATTTTTCTTTGTTCCTTTCCACAAAAACAGCGTACGTAAGATTGTTTATATGTTGTGCTCTATATCGAGTAAAAATGTCTTGAGAGTCTTCGTGTCAATGAAATTCTGGCTGCTTGGAATTTGCAACTGCCCATACACCTGCGGTGAAAATATCATGGAATTGTTCAGGAACAAACTTGCATGAGTTGCATTGCTAAATGAAAGTGTCGTCCATACTTTCGTTAGTGTTTGCCTCATGAAACTGGAAAATACAACATTTTTGTGATAATTTGATTGCTATTTGACTTGTTTACTCCTTCAGACTTGTTTCATGTAAAAATTTTCTTTTTGATGTGACAGACTTAGCTGATAAATGTGGCTAATTGATAAGTAAGATGTTTTACTTTCATTACTTGATAAGCAAAAAATGCATTGCCACTCTAAATGTACGAAAAAATTTCAACCAAGCAAAGTGATTGCCCCTGCTTAGAAGTTTTCTCTTCGACCTGATCCCAGTGAACATTCGTTTTCTTATTACTTGCAATGGACATTTCAGGCATGACTTTTGCCAGCTCATTTGGACATGCGATCACTGCTACGGCCGTCTTGATTCTCACATCTGGTATATGGATAGCGGTGAGAGAGCAATAAGTCACTGAAATCATGAGAAATTAAGTTGGAAACTAAGTTTTGCAACCTTTTCCATAACTTTACTCTCTTTGGATTTAGCGCAGTCAAATATGTAGAGCGTAGTGTTTGCTACAACTGGCACAAACTATTCGATTTTTGAACAAGGCATAAAAAATTCTAACAAGGGAAGGATACTTATTGATCGTGGCCCTTTGGAATGAAATACGACTAGATGCATCTTGAAGCGCTTATTCCTACTCTGCTTTCGTTCTCCACTGTGCGCTCTTTTGAAAGAAGTTGTGATTTTTTCCCACCTAATTTGCACTGTTATAGTGGCAGCATTCACCAGTATGGTCAAAATGTTTACTTACGCGCTAGAAAAGAGTGTCCAAACAAAATAAATCCTTGCGCTAAGCTCAAAAAAACTATTTCCAATAAGCAGAGCCTAAAAGGGCTGGATGCCAACGATTATGACTGCTCGGATCTCCTCAAATTAGTGTGGAAAAAAGCCCATAACTTTGTTCAGAGAGTCGCACAGCATTCACTGAACATAAAGCCGTATCAGCCAGCATCGGTCCCGCGCTGGTATGCCTTGCGAGGCTCCATCGTCGCTTGCGACTTGCCTTGACGTGCAAGGCCTAAGGCATACCTCGCGCGATTCCTGTCGCTACGCGTTTTGGCACAACAGCGACTCTTCCTTATTCGTTGCTAATGCGCTGCCTTTGATCAAAACTTGATGCGTTTGCAATGACTTACACAAGCTACCCAAATATGCGTTCGAGAAGCGCGCACGATAGATTTGTAGAAATCTGGCAAATCGCCAAGTCGCGTGAAAGTGGCGATTCGGCGGAATCGCGTGAGGTATGCCTTAAGCCTAACGGAGTTCGCACGCTCACATCGCGCCTTGTAAGTTGCCGCCGCGACATCGCATAACCGATGCATTACTTACTTACTTAGGTACTTACAATTAGATGGCCCGGCTTCACGTGACGTGCGGGCTCCAGCTCAGAAGTTTCCATTCCTCCCTGTTTCTTCAGCATCGTCTCTGCTTCAGTGATACTGCTCGAAAAGAGAACGATGTCGTCCGCAAAACAAAGGTTCGACAGGAATCTCCCATCATCTCGTATGCCTCTCTCGTCCCAGTCCAGTGACTTCATCACCCATTGCAAGGCCGCGGTGAACAGCTTCGGCGGAATTGTGTCGCCTTGTCGGATACCCTTCCCAAATGGGATGGTCAGCGGGCGATGGATCGTCGTTGTACAGTCCTTGTAACAGTCGGCTAACGTCCTTACGTAAGCTGGGTCCACTTCTTGATCGACTAGCGCAGACAGGATGGCGTTGGTTTCGACGCTGTTAAAGGCTTTCTCGTAGTCGAGGTTAGGACGAGAGGCAGTCGGTATTCCCGGCAGACTTCTATAACCCTCGAAACCGTCTGGATGTGGTCCATGCAGCTGAATCCTTTGCGAAATCCAGCTTGTTCTTGAGGTTGGGCTTCATCCAGTGTCCTAGATATGTGAGCGAGGATAATCTTCGTGAAAAGCTTGTACAGCACACTCAGCAGGCATATTGGATGGTAGTTCCGAAGATCTTCCCGTTCACCCTTCTTGAAAAGAAGGACGGTTCTTGATGTTCTCCACTGGTCGGGAATCTTTTCCTTCTGAAGGTAAGATGTTAGGTGCGACGCGAGAATCTCGTGTAGACGTTGTCCTCCAGCTCGCAGAAATTCGACGGAAAGATTTTATTTATTTATTTATTTATTACGCCAAAAGCGCGCTACAACAGCAAATTAATAACTAGCAGATGAGACAAAAAACCAGTGTTAGAACTCAAACAACAGAAAAGGTACTACAGCAAATTTTATCGAATAAGGACATTCGTCGATCTAGGTCCAATATAATAGAAAAAGGCATTAAAATTTAGCTACTAGAAGCTGCCATAAGAATTGTTCACATGAGTTCGGGCATGCCACCCTCGCTCGACCAGCAAGCGACCTAGTTTCCAGGAGTATGACTTAGACAATGGAAATGAAAATGGGTATGCTAGCTCAACAAAACTAGGCAACTCCCGCGCTACCGACATACTGGATGAGCCACAAACTCATTGGAGATAAATAGCAATGAGCTCGAGAATAAATATACTCGGGCAGTCTTCGTAGGCTAGCCTTAGATAAACTCAAAGAGAATCAGACCCAAAGATGGTCTGGTCCTGGAGCCGTGGACGTCTCATGGTCTGAATCGCTGTGCGCACTTCAGCAGGTAGAATTCGTGGTGGTACTTTTCCTGTGGGAACAACGGGCATCGGCACGGGTGTTGATGAGCGGAAGAGGTTGGTATAGAAGTTCTTCGCGATAGATTTCATCTTGTATCGGGAAGAATTCGGAGTCCCGTCTTCATTCAATAGTGCAGCCAGCGGTACGTGATATTCGTAGAGGTCCCTTCGGCACTTCTTGAGACTTCGTCTTCCTTCGGCTGCTTCCAGTATCTTGGCTTGCCTGTACTTCCTGAGATCCTCCTGCAAAGCTGTTCTGCAACTGCCGTTGGCTATCAGTCGCTCGAGATTGGTTGCATTCGGATCCTGCCTCAGAGATCTTCTTTTTTCGAGCATTTCCTTGGTGGTCTTCGAAATGCGTTCCACGTTCTTCTCGGAAGTCACTGAGGCGCACTCTCCGCAGGCCCGCAATCCTTTCAGAAGCAGGTCGTAGTCATACGTTGGGTCTTCCTCGATGGCAGTCACAACTTGATATGAGCTCCTCCAGCCTGTTACCGTCATAAACGACATTCTTCCTTCTTGCGGCACTGTGGCAGGCCTTCTTTTCCAGCCTTCGACTGAATCGTACCTTCGCTCGAAGGAGGCGGTGATCGGAGCCACTGCAGAAGGATGGAACTACTGAGACATCGAGGAAGCTCCACCTTCGGTTGGTGAGAATGTGGTCGATCTCCGCATGAGTCGTTCCGTTGGGCGACTCTCATGTCCACCTTCGATGTTCTTTCTTCATGATGGATTTTCATTCAAGATGGAATTTCCATGGAAAAGTCGTGCGGCGGAGAGAAGCCCAACAAGACGGTTGCCGTTTTCGTTCCGGAGCCCATATCCAAATTTCCCGATCCTATATCGATCTCCTACGCATCTTCGTAGAAAGCATTTAGTTCTGATTCGTCGGCTGCTGATGTTGGAGAATAGGAGTTGATGATGCTGATGGTCTTCTGATGTGGAGGGCATAGTCGTAGGATGCCTAGTCGAGGTAATAGGATCTCGTGCGAATCGACAAGATGGACGATAGATGGGTGGGCGACAAAGCCGACGCCTCCCACGTTTCGTGATGGAACCTTTTCACCACGAATGATGAGGGTCCCATCACTCATCTGTCGCACGTCCTTCTTCCCGGACTTCGTTTTCTGCAGAGCGATGATGTGGTACGTCATGTGCTCTGCAGGAGAAGAGCGTGGAGGTCGGCGTTTGTGGAGACTGTCCTGGCGTTGTAGGTGCAGAGCATGAGGCAGTCTCCATGGCGTGATCCGGGCAGACGTGTCGTTTTTGTCCGATCCAAAAGGCGCCCTAAGGACCCTGACATCGTTCTTGCCACCACCCGGCGCCGTAGGCGGGGTCCGATGTGCAGGGTTTTTTCTATATGTTCTTGCTGTCTGAGTAATAAAATTTGTTCCCCTACAAGAGCAGACTTACTAGGCCAACTCTTGATTTCCACGGGGCGATCGCTGACCCCGGGCTTGGAGCGGGGAAAACCGCCTAGCGAGCAGAAGAAGAAGCCAGACGGCGGGGGATCTGGCATGGCCGATTCTTAGCTAGGCATCCGGTCGAGACCGGAAACGTCGAACTCCTTCACAGCTTGGGAGACCCTGCCAGAGTATACACTCGGCTGTGCATCGCAGTTCGACACCCAGTGTCACCCCCACGCCACGATGAGACGACCGACCATTGTGGGGGAACCGATGCATTGGTACAGCCATTACATTTGGAATCTCCCAAGGGCGTATCTACTGGTGTACACCTCACTGCAATAGACCACTTCACCTAGTATCCTTCCCTCGTAAGCATTTTTCGAGAACTGATGAGTTTCAAGGATCATAGGGTTATTCGTGATGATGCATCCCTTCGCTTTCGTAACCTAGACTTTGCAAGATCCGAAATTGTGCAGAAATTGTTGCTAAAGGTCGACTTGTATATCCAAAATCTGGCGCCCTCACAGTTATGCGAGTTGTTGTAGGCGCAAGGCTGCAGGGGATAACCGTCAAAGACTAGAAAGACGGAACCTCGAAATTCGTTGGGACTTCGCATAGCGGGGCTTTTTTGCCGAACACGGAAATTTGTCTATTTGTTGAATGAACGCCTTTTTCTTTTTTTAGCGAGAGACCCCATACCATAAACCTTTACTAATCTCACAAGAAACCCCTACCATTCAATTTCAGTACCGTTTTCGTGATGAGCGTGTTGGATGTCGTATCCCCCCCCCCCCCATCCTTCGCCAAGTTTCAGTCAAAACTGTACAAAATTCGTATTTCTCCTTATACCATACTAGCCGGCATACTCGGCTCCGCCTGGCCTTGTCAAAACGCTGTCGTAAACGTCTCACCCCTATTATTGTACGACCTTTGCCTGTGCCCACTTCTACATGCCAAATCCCTATTCCCGTCTTGTTTTCAAAATCAGCATGCTCACTTACCCCCTGTGCCAACTCTCAGCCTCGTAGCTCGAACTTTGCAAAAAATCATCAAAATCGATATTGATGGGAACGAGAAGTAGTCTATGACACGCTCACCGCCCCGAAGTTATGTGTGGCATGTTTGGTCTAAATCGGTTTAGAAACAAAAATTTCTATTCCGCACATATGTACACACAACCATACAGACAGACAGACAAACAACATTCAACTTTGTATTATAGATAGCTACCGTAATTCTGAATGCCACATCACAATTTAGCAGAACAGGAGCTGCATTTGTAGCTTATGTCATAACCACTGCGTCACCTCTGCTTCAAAGGCTTGCACTGGTCTCACTGTCTGTATGCCTTATTCATTCATGCAATAATGACATTGAAACTCACCGCACTATGCAGACTATCATGAATGATTTGTAAACAATTACTTATTTCTAAAACTTTTTCGTGTGAGATCGGTAACTTTCCGTGGATAGAACTTTTCTCAAAAGGACAAACGCAAATTCAAATCGGGTTTTGGACTTTTCATGGCTTGGTAGTCGCCTTGAGCACAGTGATCACCGTAGGCCACATCTCTGTGCAAAAATTTTCGCAAATGATCAGGGCCGGTAGTAATCTGGCCGAAACTCCGAGTTTGAAGCTGCGCGTTAACTCAGAGTTAACTCCGAGTTTCGTTTTGAAACTCAGAGTTAACTCCGAGTTTCGTTTCTGAAGCTCGGAGTTTCGTGCTGCTACTTGCGGAGCCGCTATGGTTGTTGGGAAGCTAGCACACGCTTCATTGCAAAACACGACGACTTAGCCGCGACTCGAACTTCCGTTGCTCGGCGCGAAGTGCCTATCACTAGACCACTAGGCTACAGATCACCTTAGTAACGTTGCTAATTCTTCCGCCATGAGTACTCGCTGCTTACATCCTACGTGTTCAGACACGTCAAGCGGCATAGTGCCTCTTCGCTCTAAGCATTGGATTCACTGAAATACCTATACATACTCCCCCCCCCCCCAATGGTTTTTATCCCCAGCTGCATTCCTAAATAGGATGACTAGAGGTGACTGCTTTCTTGACGAAACATAGGTAGTTAAAGTATCAAAATTCAGCTATCTACATGCATCTATCATTTTGATAATATTATACTATCGGCTGGCTGCAGTGGCGGACCGAGGGGAATGGGTGCGGGGGGGGGGGCCGCCCCCCGAGAATGGGTCCCAAAATTTTCGAAATTTACTTACGTGGGTTATAAAAATGTGTGATTTGTTTATTTATGTAGATAATTAAAATTATTTCTAAAATTTTTTAAAAATTCACACTAGCCGTGGGAAAAAATTTTTTCAGAGGCCTGGCTCGCGCGCCCCTTTTTCTTCATTTTGGGAGGTGTGAGGTCGGAAAAAATTTGAGACGCACCAAAAATTATTTTCGAGTGCGTGGCTAACGTCACGCAGCTTCATTCAAAATTTTTTTACCCCGCCCCCCCCACCCCGGACGAAAATCCTGGGACCGCCACTGGCTGGCTGATGAGTGTTCTTTATTCTAATATTTCGTTCATTCGACAACTCGAAGGAATAAATTGTTCGAATATTCGAATATGCGAGGAATTTAAAATTACAGTTGTTCAACAACACAAATACTTGAGAAGATTCGGAAATCCTTGTTCGAATATTCAAATCGATTACTGCGATTGAATATTCGAATATTGCATGCGAGTATTCGAATAATTATTGCATTCAATGCTCGATGATATTCAGTTGTTGTTTATTTGAACAGTATTCGATCAATTGGTAATCGAATATTCGAAAGTTCGAATTTTGGAATGTGCCCACATTCGAATATTCGAATTCGAATAATATAAAAATCGGAAATCGACTAATATTTATTCATTCATTTGGGAAATATCAAAATTTAACTATTCATTCGTTCGATAAGTTTTCAAAAACATTATTCGATATTCGTTCTTCAATGAAAAATTGCGTCCGTTACAACTATATCACAAACTAGCAAAAAGCATAGTTCATGGTTTGGTTTCGGTGAAAAAATCTCTTGCAAATCCGTTACATTTACATTTCTGGAGAAAAAGGTGGTTGGGACTATATTTCACATAGGTTCTCAATGCTGATAGTTGTATGGTTGAAAAGATCATGCGAAAATGATAATGAAGTTTAAGTAGAAAGAGACATTTGTGGCATTAAGGGTTGTTCTATAAGACCATTCAGGGTGCATGTGTTTCTCGAAAATATGGATGAGACTTGACTCATGGCTTTAATTTCACAGCGCAGGCAGCTGCTTAGAGGTTCAAGATGGAATACGGCACTGATGGCTGGCTGATGAGAACATTGATTTGCATTTCCATGCAAAATGATTAGCATATTCATAATCAGCATGGCAAATAAACCCACTACGCCAATTTTCAGCGAATTTTATGATTTTCGCCCAACTACCGTATCCCTACCGTAACCTCGTTATGTGGCACCGTAGCGAAAAATGAACACTATGGTCGCTATTGGCGTACCAGATAATCCCACTGTACCGAGTTTCAGCAAATTTTGTGACTTTCGCCCAACTACCGTATTCCTGCCGTAACCTCCTTATGTGGGCGAATGTCGGAAAATGAGCATCGGATTCGTGATCAGCGTGCCAAGAAACCCCACAATACCAATTTTCACTCGATTTAGTAATTTTTGCCCAACTACCATATAGCTACCGTAACCCCAATTTGTGGTCCCGTAGCGAAAAATAGATATCATAATCGTGATCAGCGTGCCAAAAAACCCCCATTGTACCAGGTTTCAAGCAATTTTGTGACTTTCGCACAACTACCGTATACCTACCGTAATCCCGCTCCGTGGCCCCGTAGCGAAAAACGAACGTTATATTCGTGATCAGCATGCGAAATAACCCCAGTGTACCAAGTTTCAGCAAATTTCGTGATTTTCGCCCAACTACCGTATCCCTACCGTAACCCCCTTATGTGGGCGAATGGCGAAAAATGAGCATCGGTTTGGTGATCAGCGCGTCGGATAACCCCCGGGACCAAAATTTTACAAAATTTCAAATTTTTGTGTTCAACGGTGCACCATGATACCCCCCATCATGCTTCATGAAACTCGGAGCAAAATCTACCCCGGAGGACTTTTTTCTGGACCTCTGCGTTTACGCACTATTTCTCTTTCTCTAACCAAACTCAGAGTTAACTCCGAGTTTCGTGGCGGCTGAAACGCGCAGCAAACTCAGAGTTAACGCGCAGATGAGCTGCGCGTTTCGTCGCGTAGCGTCTTGCGTGGAACGAATTACGCTAAGTTTCCATACTTGGCATAAAGTACGTCTTGCGGGGTGTCCTGCCATATAAGCCTTTCCCCAATTTGGCTTGCTTATGCAGGTGTTAATGGCCTCTGAAAGGTGCGTGTTAACTCAGAGTTAACTCTGAGTTTGAGCTGCGCGTTTCGACAGGTTTACTACCGGCCCAGGTAAATTTTGGCAAATGAAAGTCTACGCCATCAATTCTTTTTGGCACCACCTTCGTAGTGTAATAAACTTTTGTTCACTTTTTTGGGCTGAAGTCCATGGCTTGCACATTGGCTTGTCAAACGTACTCATGACTTTGCAAAAAGTGATGCTACATGTACAGTTTTGCTGGCCAGAAGTTAAATGGATCCGTCTGGAACGCAGTTTTTGAGGGATCCATTCAACGGATCCGCTCTTGCTTTTGCATAGTGGACTTTCATGCTGGTAACATAAGCTGTGCAAAATTTGGGCCCAGGACATTGGCTGAAACACGCTCTACGAATTTTGTAACGGACAGACACACACACAGACAAAAAGACGTAAACAACCCTTAGCCCGTTTCTATAAGTCATGATCAACGGCAGAATTTGAGTGCCGTTTTCAAAGAGAGAAAAATTAATGAAAAAGCTGCAGAACCTATTCCAACCTAATAAATATCAGTCAGTTAAACACTTATGGCTATTATCTAATTGGATATGATGGACTATAACCAGCAACAAAACTGTACGTACTTCTTGCTTCACTTAGTCCATCTATAAAATATTATGACATCAAATTATATGTGAGAATATTTTCGATATGGGTATGATTTCAAAGCTAAATGTATTTTTGTATTGCGTACTTGTGTCCTTCTTATTTAAAAATAGTTATCGATTTTTTATATGATGCACGCTTGAAATGTTTGTTAATAAAAAAAAAATGAGCTCAATACATTCTACGGGCATACGCTGAACGCGTAACGCCCTTAACGCAATCTACTTCATCCGAAGACGCCACTGAATGGGTGTAAGCCTTTACAGTCTGCCCCAATCGGGATCAGGCCGAACCGTCGGCTGAATTTGCGCGCTCGCAGCGCTAGGGGATTGCGCTGCATACGCGCGCTGTCGCAGAGAGTGAAGAGATCGAGGAGAGAGCAGATTAGCTAGCTGCAGATGTGGCGCGAAACCCTCGCGGCGCGACTCCCGCCATGCCGATTTTGGCCTGGTTAGGGTTGGGGCAGACTGTACAATGATTTGCAGGGCCAGCTGCTTGTCAAGTCATTGTATCCTCCCAGGTTTGGTGCCAGTTTACCATTCCTGAAAGTGAGAGTTCTTGATTGACGTGGGAGCGAGGTTGAAGTGCTGTCACATGCATAAATAAACAAATGAATAGATAGATAAATAAGGCAGAACCCGCGGAAGTCATGTACAGAACAAAAACTCTAACTTATCGGCCTACACTATAAGTTGGAAAAAATAACAACCTTGTGAATTGATATCTTCTGGGCTGCATGTACAAAGAATATGTTTTTTCAACGAGCTCTTTTCCTAAGTGAGCGAAATGGCCTGTAATGCGCTTGAAATTCGTGCTAGATCCTAACAAAATGCTCATTTTGCTAGTTTGACATAGTGAAGTTTAAGTGATCGAGCGGATTATGTATGGCGCATGCCTTGAGAAATATGTAAAAAAGTGTATATCATTATTGCTGTGCTTATTGCTTGTATTATTGGAGGATAATAAGTTATGTATATTGTTCATGCAGATATGCATAAATGACCAAAAATTGTCCGTTTACGACTTTCAGATCTATTTCGCTGCCATAAAACCGTCGGCAAAAGGCGACGTCTACAATGTCCAGAACTACTATAATGACTGTAACAAAACATATCCGTCGAAGCCGAAGTGTGTTCCTCCTCCACCGGTGGAATGTGGAAGGACATGCGAGTATGTAATTTACTAGTTACTTTTTGCTACAACAATTGCTGTAGGACAAGCATTTCTGTTATTTCTTGTATGAAGCTGAATGTTTGTTTGTCTGTTTTTGTGTCTGTTTGTATGCGTGCATCCCCAAAAATGTTTCCCATATAAATCATCAATGTGGCTGCCTTTCAATCTTAGCACGTTAACTCCTGCAATTTAAGGCGCTTATTCGAAGCTGACATATTGAAATAATGGAAAGAACAGCCACGCTTTTGGTTCAAATGGAAACAGTTTTAGGGGATGCACCACATGCACGTATTATCTAAAAGAAATCTTTATTTTTGAACCATCAGGATCGAAATTTGCACACATACACATTGGGGCCGGCAAGTGCAATAGGCTACCTTTCGTTATCGATCTGTATCGATTTTATCGATCTTTTGCAAAGTTCGAGTCACGGGCATGAGGGAGGAGGGGGGGGGGGGGTAAATGAACATGCTAATCACGAATTCAATAGTAACTTTTGAAATTACTCATTACCTTTTCAATTTTTTAATTTTTGGAAACTTTGAGCTACAGGGCCGGGAGTTGGCACAAGAGGATAAGTCAGCATGCTGATCACGCTGCGTTAGTTTTCAAACTTATCGATTGACCTTATCAATTGACCTTATCGATTTTATCGATTTTTTCACAATTGAGCTACAGGGCGGGGAGGGGGTAAGTGAGCTTGATTTTCACGAATAAATATGATCTATTAATCATTTTGGAACGTTTTCCCAATAAAAAGAAGCTGTATAGTTTTTGAGTCAATCTCAGATGCTTTTTCTTGACAACTCAGACATTCGCCATTGACTCCCGCAGGACAAAACAAGTTGTAGTCACGGAATGTCTGCCCGACTCCCGAAACCGGTGCCGGGACAAAATCAGGACACCTAATTTTAATTCGGGTCAAAAGTGCGCGACAAAATCAGATGTCCAGACCGACACATTTCGGACAAAATCGGAAATCTGCGGGGGACACCATAATGTTCCGATTGTTCGGAGCTTGCGGCCTACGCTCTTATAAAGGATTTTTGCGTCCTCTATGCCTTCTCCACGCTCTTCTAGAGCAGGCTTTGCAATGGAGTCGAAAAATGCTTCGATGACCGCACGCTTTTTCTGAAATTCATTTACAATACCAGTGATCATATAAAACAAAAAATCACTTTTGATGGAAGACGCGCGGCTTTTTCAGGCTCAAAATGGTAAGAGCGGATGTCTGCGCTGCAGAAGTACAGTTCAAAAGTATCGCTTGGTCTATCAGTGTGAGGTGTGAGAAAACTTACAGTGCTGTCCGTATTGCTATTCCTCCATGACCGCTCCAAACCACTCTTGCCTCCGCGAATTTGTTGAGGAATCCCTCGCGAGCCTCGTCCTCTTCTTCGAAATCGGTAAATTGTAATCGCGACAGTAGTAGAAGTAAAACATAAACTCTTGATATCTTGAGGAAGGAACTTCAATTTAATACCAATGAACTAAAAATCACATTGTTATAAAGAGTTTCCCACCTCTAAGAAGCCAGCCTGAGGAGTGAACATGTACTTGAAACTGCCGGCGATCTGAGCATCGCACACCCCACTTGCAAAAAGCCTGCAGTTACCTACGGTGCACCAATAATGATAAAAATGGCTTTTGTGTGACAGAGACAATGAGAGAGGAGCTTTCTTGGAAGTTGAGGTGAAAATGAAACTAACGACAAGATGAACTCAGTAATTTGGAGTTGTACTCGTTTGAACATGCGCCCGCGCCCCAAAATCGGGACAAAAAAATGATGGCTCCCGCCGGTGCAGCGGATTTTGGTGCGACTACCCATTTTTTAAGCGGATCTCCTGCGGGAGTCAACGGCGAGTGTCTGAGAAGCGGCAAGCAGCCAGTCCTCATTGATACGAAGATTTTTTCTTTAAATTGAACCAACTATATTTCAAAAAGAAAGATCTGTGCAACGGAAAATGATGCTTTGATTTTTTCGATCATTTTGCATCGCAACTTACTTTTTACTTAAACACTTAGATGGCCCGTCTTCACGTGGCGTGCGGGCCTCAGCACAAAAGTTTCCATTTGTCGCTTTCCCTCGCTTCAGGCATCCACGATCTCCATGGCCGTCGTCGGTGGCTGCGTCCACAAGTTCCAGGGGCGAAGTCGTATCCAGCTGATTTCTCAGCTGGTCCATCCGTTCTACGAAGACTTCTGCCCATCTCGTCGGTGGTCTTCCTCGAGGACGTTTGGCTTCGCGAGGAATCCACCCAGATGTTCTTAGTGTCCATCTGTCGTCTGTTCTTCTCATTATGTGACCGGCCCATCGGTGTTTGGCTTTCGCAACGTATTCCGCTGGTTCACGAAAACGGGACATTCTTCTCATATCCGTGCTGCGAAGTCCGAGTAGATGTTGCTTGCTTCGGGTCATCTTCAGAAGACTGCGCTCGACCGCTCTGTGGGTGGTCCGTAAAGTTTTCGACGTGGCTACAGTCTCGGCCCAGTCTCAGCTGCGTAACAGAGTGCCGGGAGAACGATTGATTCGAACAAGTGCGCACGAAGCTCCGGGTACGTCAGTTAATCGGTGGCTTCCCTCAAGAAGCCCGAAGGCGCAGACTGCTCTTCTTCTCTTGTTAAGTTCTTCCCTCAAGTCATTCTCCATGTTCATCGAGCGTTCGAGATACACGTAAGAAGACGTCTCCATGATCGAGGTGCCTTCCAGTTCCATTTCTGCAACTTCGCAAAAAGCGTTCTTCATGGACTGAGCTTTCTTCCGATTGATTCGCAATCCAACTTTTTTCCTGCTTCGTTAAGTTCCTTCAACATCGTCTCTGCTTCAATGATACTGCTCGAGTAGAGAAGTCGTCCGCAGAACGAAGGTTGGACAAGAATCTCCCATCAACCGTATGCCTTGCTTGTCCCAGTTTAATGACTTCATCACCCACTGCAAGGGCGGTAAACACTTCGACGAAATAGTGTTGCCTTGACGAAGCTCCCTCCCACTTGAAGTGGGAGGCGATGGATTAGCTGCATTGTTGTTGTGCAGTCCTTGTCAGTCGCCTAGTGTCCTCACGTAAACCGGGTCACTCCTTGATCGAATAACGCTGACAGAATGGCATTCTTTCGACGCTGTCGAAGGCTTTCTCATGGTCGACGAAGGTTAGGACAAGAGGCAGTCGGTATTTCCGGCAGACTTCTGTGACTCTCGAAACCTTCTGGACGTGGTCCCAACTGAATCCCTTGCGGAATCTGGCTTATTCTTGGGGTTAGGCTTCATCCAGTGTCCTAATATGCGAGCGAAGATAATCTTCGTGGTGACAGTTTGTAGAGCACACTCAGCAGGCATACTGGATAGTTCTAAAGATCCTTCCGTACGCCTTTTTTGAAGAGAAGGACGGTTCTTGATGTTCCACTGGTCGGGAATCTTCTCCTTCTGAAGGTAAATGCTAAATGCGACGCAACAGAAACGAAAATGTCGTGGTCCTTTTATCCATTTAACCGATCCGTTTTTCATGTACTCATCGCACTTATGATTAGGCTTGAGCAAGAGGTCAGGCACAAGTGTTTTGAAAACGACCCCAGATTTAGATTCGAATGGGCCTTTTGAAAGGGCCACAATTTCTCTAGAATTGGGGCATTTGGCTCCAATTCTAGTAAGAAAGGTTATGAGCTTGATATCTATGCCATGAATGGAGCGATCTCTGGATTTTGAAGACTTGTTAGAGGGGTCAGGTACAAGGCTACAAAAGCTCAGGCGGCCTGACCTTTTGAGGGGTTGCGCCCGACCCCATTAACTATATCTCCGAGGACGCTTTTTCATCCAAGTTTTATGTAATTCGCTATCACAAACCTCGAACATTGTACAGTAGGTGTTGAGCTTACTCGACTTGGTTTGGCGTTGTGGCGATCGGTGGAGTTGAAGCACTTGAAGGCAGTGGCTCGGCAAATCTCAACATAGTCAAATTTTCGCTTCCTGGCGTTATTTAATACGCTGATTCCGAAAATCCACTTTTGAGAGCTTGAAAATGCCCAAAACGAGCGTTTTTCAATGCCCTTCCCTTTGGAATTGGACGAGTGCTGCAAGGCTGATGACGCCGAATCGTTGCAGAACCCAATGGTTATAGCATTGCGGCGGGCAGCCTCCAATGGTGAGAAGGAAATTGCCAACTCGTCTAGATGCGTGTAAGAATGGCCTGCGCGTGTAAGTTTGAGAGCAATTTTCTCGGCAAGGAAGGCATGCTGTGCAACCGGGATTGCACTGTTCTCATACTTGGGCAATGAGGAGTCTACCGCGTTAAAATTTTGAGTTCCTGAGTTTTGCCGAGCCACTGCGTTTATGGCGGAAAACGCGGTGATTGAAATTTTGGCAGCACTTCTGAATCTATTATTTGAAAACGATATGAAATCGGACTTCTACCATATGCTGGTAGAGAGTATCACTTTATATTGAGTATTAAAAAACTGACACTTTTCACTGTTGTGACCAAGTTAATCATTTCACGCTTTTTAGACACTAACGAACACTGGAAAATGTAATGAGTAATGGTTTGTAGAGCTTGTAGAGGTGACTTGACATACTTGTTAGATGTTATAACTTCAGTTTACACAGTAATAGTGAAGTATGCTGTTCACAACAGTCATTCTTTCTGGATGGAGCAGTGATAATCATTAATCTAGCGCTTTTCTTCTTCACCTTACTGGATCGTAGTATTCCTCAACTTTTTTGAACAAATTCTGTTCCTGAATACGAGCACGTCTGACCCCACGCTCAACCCTGCTTATAATATACAGGGTGTCCCAAAAAAAATGTGCCTACTGTTTGATCGTTAATAACCCCTTTCTAATGAAGTCTTTTGAGAAGCTTTAGATAGCGTTTTGTAGAGCTGGTTTCAACTTAGATTAACGGTATAGAGCGAATCACCGATCGCTATTCATTACCGTAGGATTGCGATAGAAACTTCAAGCATATGGTGTCACTGTAAAAAAGCTACCTTTTCAAAATTGTCCAAAAAATGTGAAAACTTGGTAAAAGGGTTTTTATGGACGCTGAGTTTAATACTCAACTATGTACAAAATTAAAGAGCTTTCTGGATGGTGTATCCGCACTCTTTACATTGAAAAAGCGGCCGCTATTGCTTATCTCACGTAAGTTTTTAATGAAGCACTATGATAAGTTGCGAGCTTCACATTCAAAAACAACAAGTCTAATCAGCCCAGTGTGTGAGTTTCCAGGTTGTTTCGCTTCCTTTCTGAGGGAAAATAGGCCTTTTGTGGCTCAAAACCCTCTCAAAAGTTCCTACCGTAATCCTACAATAACAGAGAGCAGTCGCGCTCCATATTATATATCTAAGTCGAAGCCAGCTCTACAAAATGGTGCCCAAATCTTCTCAAAAGGCTTCGTTACAAGAGAGTTATTAACAGTTAAACAGTAGGCACATTTTTTGGGAAACCCTGGTATGAATACGTCATAGTACACACAGTTTCACTCACTACTGAAATGGGGAGTTTTTTGGACCTTCTAATTTCGGTAGTGAGCAATTGAGCGACTATCACTCACACACTCGATGTCATTGATACTGTTTTCTAGATTTGTAATATGCGAGACAATACCTGCCGGTCTTACTTTTAACACATCCTATCCCATATTCAACAAAACTACTGACTGCTGGATGAGACTCATGAGTGAGTAGTAGATACTGATTTAGAGCGCATAGTGTCCTTATCTGAATGAGTGTTTTCATTGCAGGTGAAGCCAAGAAAGAAGTAATAATTGGTAGCTACTATTGGTCTCTCTTGGTTGAAAATACTGGCAACAATTACACGGTAGATACTACGAACACTTCTAGTGATGTAAGTTTTGTGGATTGCTAAACTGGTACCTATCATTATTTTTTCAGGGAAAGCTAATCTATGATACTCTGCTCAAAACAGCTCAACGAGGAGTTAATGTAAAAATTGCGCAAACTTATGCAGATGGAGGCGAGACGATTTTTTTTCAAAATAATAGAGTCCCTGTGATTTACCAAATCGAAGAAGGGTATATTTTAGAAAGGATTTGAAATGCCGTAATTGCTTTTTCGAATGTTAGTGCTTAGTTGCGGAATAATGAATTTCTGCTCAAAAGTTCTCGTTTCATAAGGACTTTCAGGGTATCCCGAGACTACCAATTTGGCGAAGTCATCGGATGGAAGGATAAAAGTACGGTCGTTGGATTTTACCCAGTGGTAGGTGTCGGAGTTTGTTCTCCCTAAACTTGATTTCAAACTGCGAACATTAGGTATCCAGGAGGGATTCTTCACACAAAGTCATGGGCCGTTGATGGCAAGCATATGTACATAGGCTCAGCTAATTTTGACTGGAGAGCACTCACTCAGGTTAGTTTAGGTATAAGTGGAACTCGAGAAAATCTGTGCTACAGGTTAGGGAGCTTGGACTAGCTGTCTACAATTGCCCATGTGTTGCTAATGATCTCACTAAACTACTGGAAATCTATTGGGAAATGGGAGCACCGGGTGCAAAGATACCAGACAGGTGAAATGTTAAGAACAATGATTTTGCGATTGAATTAGTTGGAAAACTAAAAATTATAATTATCTAGTGGGCTAGAGGAATACATGAAATTGTAAATGTCCTCGAAACTGCCAACAACTATAGCAAGGAATTGTAATAAATTGAAATTGTAAAAATATAAAAATAGGATTTGGGTGGCGGGCCACGTGGGTAGAAGGATTTGCTACAGAAGAATAACGAAAAACTTTACTAACGAAGAAAAAGAACACTGGAAAAGCACAAGCCTGCCTTGTGGGCAGTACTAGAAAAGACTCACGAAGAAAAAGAACAGAAATAAAATAATAACAATGCGGCCACCGCCGCTCCCTGTCGACACCAACCGAGAACTACTGAACAAAAACAATCGACAAGCGCTCTTGGCGCGCGTAGGTCAAGTTATCCGATAATTTATTTGATCAAAACGCTCCTTCTTCCTTACACGCCCCTCCTTGAAAAAGTCACCTCCGGGGACTTGTCCGTGGTACCGTCCTCGCTGCTTCATGCTTGGTGCCTGCTCCATTCGTTTCGCTGCGGGGTTTCGGAGATACATGATTTCCGGGTTCCTGGTCGTTTTCCTTCTCTTCGCTTCGGGTTCTTCTCCATCAGTTCCTTGTAGGTTGCTCGCATCGTTCTTCTTCCTCTCTCCTAGTTTGAATGTCGGTAGTCGTAGTGTATTTGAAGAGAAAACAGCTTGTCGAAATCCAAGCCACGTCGCGGGATTCAGTTTCTGGATCGCGTCTTCCATTGGTTCATGGCGATCCATGTCCTTGGCGTCGCCTGCTAGCGCCATGTTGGCACGTTCCTCGCGAATACCGCATTCGCAAGGATGAAAACACTGTAGCAGGTCCATCGACTCTCCGACCTCGACTCTGCAACACGAAACTTTGGAGTTCGAATTTGCAACTTTTCTAAGTCTACCCCTTCTTGCTTTGCCCTTAGTTGACCTTACAGGGTTATTGTCAACATTCTGGGGCTGGGGCTTACTTAGCTGGTCCGGAACGCGCTCAGGCTTATCATTCGCCTTTATCTTCTTGATTGAGGAGCTACTACTTCCCCTCAATCTGTTCACTTCAGAAGGCCCTGTCCAACCGTTGACCAGTTTAGGTTGTTCTGATGGAGCTTTCTCCATAGGCACCTTCATAATCACCCGGTCGCCTGAAGTCAACGGTCTCTCGTTGACTCTGCTGTCTCTGAAAGAGAATTTCTGCTTCCGCACCGATTCATTTCTATTTTCCCTTGGTCGCTGAAGAGGACGAGGCACTATTCTCTGTGGATTTGATGTAATCCGCTCTACAACTTTACCGACACGGTATATTTTCGGTGCCAATATATTCGTAAGGGAGCTTCTTACTGCACCGTTTGCAGTGTTGCAATGTGAACCGGGAACTAACGCAATGCTAGACCGCAACACCTGTGTCCGTCCGGTCTGCTTAGTCAGCTCCACTCCTTTGCTTCCACGAAGCCTGCTGTAGGCGCATGCAGCTACTTTACCCTGCCGCGCTTCCATACCCTTCATGGGATTTCTAGCACGCTTGCTCTGCCATCCCCCTTGTTGGTGTGGTGATTTCCGCTCGCCTTTGCAGGGCTGACCTCCTCTGCGGATCGAATAGCCGAGTGCGTGCAGGATATTTGTCCCCAGCACTACCCTGTTATCTCCTCCTTTTCTAACAAAGAAGGCAGCTCGGCATCGAGATCCGTTGGGTATTTTTAAGGTCAGACGAATGGCACCTTTAAATCTCATCAAATTGCCGGAAGCATCGTAAACTGGTGGATATTCCTGTCGCGGAATCTGTTCCACATCTCCATCTAGGTCAGATCCTTTTTGCTGTGCTGTCAACAGCAGATCTAGAGGCATAATACTGATTTGTGATCCAAAATCTACCAGTGCTTCCCTTTTCAGGCCAAGAAACTTCACCGTTTCTAGTGTCTGGCTGCCCACTAGATCACTAGCTTTCTTCCTTGCGACAGTACTGCATGCCCAGTGCCGCAGTACGGTGGAAAAAGATCCTGCATCACGTTCATTTGTGGCGTCGCCTCTGCCTCCTTGTGACGCCTCCCTTAAACCCCTGGGAGTATACTGGATGGTTGGAGTTTCCTTACAATCCCTTTTTAAATGTCCAGGCTTTTTGCAGTTGTAACAGAGCAATTCTCGGTCTTTTGATCTGTTCTGCTGCATGTGATTGGGATTTTCGTGACCGTCGCGTTCTTGGAGCTCCATTTCCACTATCGTTTGACCCATGTGCTCGCGCCCCTGTGTCGCTTGTTGTCCTTGCGGAAGCCGTTTGGGCTTGCTTGTGGCCTCCTGCTTCAAGTGCAGTGCCACTTCCCTACTCCTTTCTATCCGCTGTGCAAGGGCTTTGAGCTTCTCGTAGGCTTCTTCCGCGGGAGTTTGTTCTACCTCTGTGAAGAGTTGAACATACTCCGGCCAGTCCGTGAGTTGTGCAATCAACTCTCCAGTGCGCAGAATGGAAAGCTCCCTTTCCGACGATTCGGGGTAGGCTGCCCTTGTCAGCTGTTCTAGCCGAACACAGTACTCTGAGATACTCCCAGAGTAAAGGATGTTTTTGAGGCTAATGTATGCCTCCATCCTGTTGGCAGACTCGTTTTCCTTGAACTTGGCTGTTAACGCAGCCACAAATTCTTGGAACGTTCCCTCCCGAACTTCTAGGGGAAGAGTCTCCACCACCACGCGAGGTTGTCCCGACAACTTCGAACACAACAAGTGGATGAGCATTTCATCCCCCAAGTTTAATCCTCCATATTTGATCATAAAAGAGCGCAGAAATTTGTCAAACCCTTTTCCTTGCCCGTTATCAAATACTGGGACCTCTGGCAGAGCCATCGCGGTGAACGCGGAACATACTACACTTGTCAACCCCATTTCAGAAGTAAGTGTATCATTCCTACCTTGGCAAATCCTCCTCGACTTCTTGGAGAAGGATTCCGGCAGCTTTGGCGGCTCTCTCGCGGGCTGCTCTCTCTGCAAATGAGGAATCATTTGTCTCTGTGGCAATATATAACGCCTATTTTGTGTTACTGGCGCGATTCTATCGCGCGAATAATCACCTCTTGCGGCCGCGATTGGGTCAAATTCGGCCAGCTGCAAGTCTTTAGGGACTTCATTGGTACGTAACTGCTTCAGCGCGTCTTGAAAATTGGGTGGTGCGCTGTCACTCGACTGTCCCTCGCCACGGCTCTGAAGAATATGTACAGTAGCTCTAGCTCTTAATTCTTCTCCATCTGTACGCGGCTGTTCTACTTGCGAGTTGTCGACCCCTAACCCGAGGATGCGCTGTACGCTTGCTACCACTTGGGTTGAGTCTACCGCAAGAAGTTGTGACAGCTTTCTCATCGCACCGTCATCAAACTGCGCTTGCTCTAGAATTTCAACTAAGTCTTTTTCTAGTTGATCCACGGCCACATTTTTGAGCTTATTTATTTCTTCAAACAGCTGCTCAATTTTTCTAATTTCTACTTGCAGTCCCTCACAGGCGTTATCTATTTGCAGACAATCGGCGCTAGTGCTTCTAGGGCTTTTCCTAGCTTCGCCTTTTCGCTTACCCTTATTCACAAGGCTGCGAATTTCTGCTATGTATTCGCCCATTTTGACAGGTACAACGCATACCTGAGACTGCTTTTCCACTAGCTGACGCACTTGCTGCGTCAATCCGGCAATTTGCGCTTGAAGATCTTCAATGCGCTTGCCCTCCTCGTCCATGAGGATCATGGCCTCCATTTCTTCATCCATGGATTCCGCCATGCTCTGAAACAGAAAAGAATCAGCCTTTTCCGTTATCAATCAATCGAGCAGGGCTTCACGGCAGCTTCCTGCTTCACTCAATGAAGGTTCTTGCTTCTAGCAAGTCCTTCCCACCCACGGTGGTGTGTAGGTACCCCCTCGTCCAGAGGTTCTCGTACCTGAGTGTGCCTTACGGTGTTCCACAGACAACTGTGGATCCAACCGGCACCTCACCTCACGGTGATTTCCAGGTACCACCTCGACCAGAGGCTCTTGTACCCGTATGTGCTCAATGGTCTTCCACAGATGACCTGTGGATCGACCAGCACAATAATTAACCCAGTAGTCCACGCCACAACGATGCAAAATTTCCCCCGACAAGAAGTTTTGCAAAAAAATTGTTTCCCGTGCTCAAATTTGTTCGGCCCCCATGTAAAAATATAATTTGGGTGGCGGGCCACGTGGGTGAAAGGATTTGCTACAGAAGAATAACGAAAAACTTTACTAACGAAGAAAAAGAACACTGGAAAAGCACAAGCCTGCCTTGTGGGCAGTACTAGAAAAGGCTCACGAAGAAAAAGAACAGAAATAAAATAATAACAATGCGGCCACCGCCGCTCCCTGTCGACACCAACCGAAAACTACTGAACAAAAACAATCGACAAGCGCTCTTGGCGCGCGTAGGTCAAGTTATCCGATAATTTATTTGATCAAAACGCTCCTTCTTCCTTACAAATTACAATAATTTCTGATCTATAATTTAGAGTTTACCCGTCCTTACAGATGGCCCGAATCCTTGTCTACATCGGCATATCATGAAAGACCCACATCGGTGCCACAACAGAAAGGAGATCAAGCTGTTTACATATCGGTGAGTAGAATCTCCGTATTATATTATAATGCAACCACACTTGTTCTGATATAAGTAGCCCTCAAAATTTTCAATACAGGCTGCACCTCCAGGATTCCGGTCTTGTGGCAGAGAAGATGATCTCGACGCAATGTTGAAACTTATAGATGAAGCCCAGGTAATTTAATCTTAAAATCAAGCACAACTTGAGTTTGAAAAATGCTTATGTGATTCACTTTGAATATTGAGATCGCTCCTGTTACAGGTCAGTCTGGACATGGCCGTAATGAATTACGCTCCTTCTACTCTTTATATCAAACCATTAAATCGGTAGGTTATCTCTTCAGTACTATTAATTCACTGTTCTTCACCGCGTGTGTAAAGAAAACTTTTTTATGCGTGTGAAAAAAGCTGCAGTAAGTAGATTCTGCATCAATTTCAAAAACCTGGAATTAAGTTTTTCCGAGTAGTTGCTCATAATTTGTTTGTAACAACAGTACCTTTCACCAAATAGATCGTTATCGTTGGCTAAAACCTGCTCTTTAGATGGTTCGGCAAATTAGACGAGGCTATTCGCAGAGCTGCTTTCGACAGACAAGTCAAGGTGAGTATTTCGGTCTAATTCTGCTCAAGTTCAAATTCCAACGAAGAGAGCCGACAGCACGTGGGCATAGAAAAATAATCATACTGATTTTTGTTTCAGGCTTGATCAAGAAGACTTGCATTTGTTTGGCAGACGTATTATTTCAGACTAGCAATAAGATTCCGAGCATTATAATGCGCATTCTCTATCTAGATAGCTTCTTTCTAGGTCCGCTTTCTATTTTCGAAGTGGTCCCACACGGCAGCCAAATACTTTTCTTATCTACATTCGTTAGCAGATATTAGCAGTCAATTACCGTGTGTTTATGAAAGTGCGTAAGATTTATCATACATATATTTATTTATTTATTTATTTATTTTAAACAAAGGGAGCACCGTAGAAATGAAAAAAATGCAGTACTGCTTTCGTAAATTTCCAAATTACAGATAATAAGTGTGTTAAAAGGGGATCCATAGATGTCAGAATTATTGAAGTACCTGACATGGAATACGGTGGCATACCGTACTCTAGGGTCTACCATAATAAGTATTTCGTCACTGAAAAAGCCGTATATGTTGGTGAGAATCCTGCAATTTTGTCTACGATTACTGTGATGATTTCTTTCACAAGACATTTTTAGGAACTTCAAACTGGTCGGCTGATTATTGGTGGTACACAGCTGGCATTGGAGTAGTGGTAAAATCTGATGACTCTAGTCAGCAGTCGTTTATAGTAAATCAGTTTGAACAAGTGCGTAAGAAGTTTACTGGTGCAAAGTTTAGAGAATTACTTGCTTTACCAAAATTTGTTCAGATCTTTGAAAGAGATTGGTATTCGGACTACACGACCCCTTTATCAGATTTCGACATTTATGGGAAGACAACGAATAAAACCACAACGTTATGACACACAACACTCACTTGATGAGATGGCAATGCCATGTATATCACTATCTCTGAAATAAACTATAATTATAACTAGATGTCGTGCTAAGTGTGTAACAGTCAGTAAATGAAAAAGGAAGATCCATTAGAAAACTAGTAAATACTTCACTGGCAATCCGCATCCTCATCTACCTATTCTGCCAATTTAAGCCATTGGGAGCGCAAAATGCTAATTGTAAGAATGAACAATTCGATAGTGCCATCGATAAAATTTCGGCAAAGTAGCTTAAAGACATCCGCCCTCCCCAAAGCTCATGTATGCGGATGATGAAGGAATCACGTTTTATCTTTCACCAGTGCTTCACTTGTGCTTCGCGGAGGCTCGCACTGCTCATAATGAAAAGTGTTAAAGTAAACTCATGCTCTGATACTTTGTTGCTCCCATTCCAAAGTTGCCTGAAGCGAGTGACCCCTATTGAAAATGAGCCACTCTCGCTATCAGATGTCACATGTTAAAAGTTTTGTAAATCATTCCTATTGTAATTTCGTAATGGACAAACTGCGAATTGCGCTGCTCATCAACAGGAAGTCATGTCAGAGGTAAATTTGAGCAAATATATTCAGACTATATTGCTCAAATTTCATAAGAAATTTTATCAGAGCTGGCACAGCTGGCACCGCGTCAAGCTGGATATCGTTTTTGGGTCACAAAGTTTTAGAAATTGCGACATTTATAATCGACGTTTGTTTTTTTTGCAGTTTTTTACGGTTAGGGTTTATGGTCAAAGGGGACTATATAAGAAATTTTCAGGATCAAATAAAACTTCGTTCTAAAAATTCCCTGGTACCAGCTCCGAGCCCTAATATTTATACATTTTGAATGAAAGTTAGGATGGTAAAGATGCTATGTGTGCCTTATGCATTTTGGATGGAAGTCAGAATGGTAAGGATGCGAAGTGCGCTGCTCATCAAGAAATCATGTCGGATAAATTCGAGCAAATGTGGAGATGAACTTTAATAAAGATCGCTTTGTAGTTATACGAACACCTCATACTTTGCCGTTTTCACAAATTTTTGAAAGAAATGCAAGAAAGCATTGAAAGAATTGCGCGTGGCAATGGTCACTTCAACGTTTAAGCTGCGCTTCCAAGTTTGCAAACAGTAGCCACGCTCAGGATGATAACAAAATGCTCTTGTGTATGCCTTTCATTTCCGATAAACAGTGCAGCAATTAAACAATGTATTAGGTCGTTCCGAAAGTAATGTCGCTTTCTTCGAATGAACGCCACATTTCATGGATTCAAGATTTTCAAGAGAACTTAGAAGCATTCGATGCAACATTTTATTCTCTTTTTAATGGTTGTAATTTCATCGCACAATATTCAATGAGCTCTCGAAAACTACCAAAATCTGCGACTTATGCTTTTTGCCATGGTCAAGTTCGGCTATTTTTCTAAATTTTTGTAACTATTCTTCGAAGAAGTGCAATTGACAGGTAAATAGAGCAAACCCTATAGGACACAAAATAATTTTTCATTTTCTTTAACTTGTTTCTTAGAGTTTCTGGAATCAATTTTTCAATGCCATCAAATTCCATATTTGGTCATCTTAAACCTCACAGAACAACAACCGGCAAGCAATTCGGGTGTCATTCGACGCAGCTTTTTCTCCTCTTTCTAACTTGTTTTCTGGTTTCGATTCATCAAGTTTTCCGGGATAAAATTATCATAATTCAGGTTTTCTAGGGCGCCCCAGGTGTGCCCGGAAATTTCGAAAGTGGCTAATCTGAAGCGGTGAATGCTCACTTGGTTTGTAAAATTAGTGTCAATCCGATCCATCTTTGAAAGTTTCAAAATCCGAAGGTTTATTGGTGTTCAATGCATTTGTGTCTGAGACGAGCCTGCCAAAATTCGGTACTTCCATCCAAAAATCTATACAAAAATTATGACGAGCCCTGGAAGGTAAAAAAAAAATCGTGCTGTTTCCTATAGGGTTGCTCAATCCATATGTTGCTTGGACTCCTCCGGAGGATTGCTGTAAAGATTTTGAAAAAATCAAGAAACTTAACCTTCTCAAAAAGCATGGCTCGCAGATTTCGGTAATTATTTTTGGAGCTCATCGAGTATTGTGCAATGCTCATACAACCATTAGAAAGAGAATGAAATTCTGCATCGAATACTACCAAGATGTCCTGTAAAACTTGCTTCCGCGATCTGTGGAGTTCATTAAAAAAAGCGACATTACTTTCGGAACGACCTAATATTAGGGTGAACGGTAAAGAATGGGACAGCTTAATTTTTATTACGTTTTGAGATTTTTTGTCGTCACCAATAAAAAGCAGGCTGCAACTCAAATGCCGCTTACACAACCGACCTTCGCCTATTACTCTGGCAGCGTTACCGCCCCTCTCATAACCGTACGCGTGGCGTCGTGAAGAACTCCGCCAGGTTTTTTTTGAACAACTCTCAATCTTGCACTGCTATACCGTAAATTCGTAAAGCAAATGACATACCATTCGAAAGAGCTCATGCTCTTTCACTATATGTTGAATGCTTAAGACTTCTTTTCAATTTCAGAAAAAAAGCGAAAAAACTTGAAAAATAGCTATTTTTGGCGCAATGAAAAACAAAAAAAATCATGTTTTGCCCTATATTTTCCGAAAATAGATAAAATCTGAGGCAAGCTGCACATAGATGGACAGAGCATAAAAAGCTCTATCAGATGTTACCTAGAAAACGTGCGTTCACATGGAAGGAACTGAATAACGCGTATCTTCGTTCTCGAAGCTGCTAATGGCCATATCTCCTGACTTGGAAAGTTGAGGCCATCAGGCCGTCGTGGGTTCGATTACGGGTACTTTGGGTGGTCTCACATGTTTCTCTGCGCAGATACTGCTCACATGATTTGTCGAAGTGATTAACTTTGCATTTCAGCAAGTATAAAAATTATTAATTATGTAAATGACCTTATATAGTTATTATCGAAAGAGAAATAACATATTCTAACATCTAGCAAAATTGGAATGTCTAATCACTTCTCTTTCTTAAGAAACCTCCAGTTATATCGTGAGTGTCCCATTTTTTACCGTTCACCCTAATATAAGGCGAGCACAACTGCAAAATGATGTTATGCTTGTGAACAATTCGAATAAGAACATCGAGAAGCAGTTGGTTAAGGAACAGGCTCTATGATGCAGAATGTCTATCAGAGCAATGTATTGTCTGCCTATACGGAAAAGTAGGTGATTGCGCGAGGGCAGGAGTAGTGTATGAATTGGAGTGCTTGAACATCAAGGTGACATATATCAGAGAGACGGTTAGATTGCTAAATGCTAGACTGAAGGAGCATCTAGCGGCGAAAAGGCGAGCAAATGCAATGTCACCTTTGGGAAGACAGGATAGAAACGCACAGCGGTGAATTTGACGTTAAGTGCACTATTTTGTCACATGAGGCAGAGATTACAGTGAGGAAAGCCTTCAAGGGTTTTCCTTCGAAATCCTAGCATGAGCAATGAAAATGAATGCATATCAATAACAACCGCCTATCTTAACGATCTGTGAGCGATGGTCTGTACATATATAAGTGTCGATCATAAAACAAGACTCAGTGTAGTCTGTCTCTTCAGTGCGGCTAAGTACTGACTCTATTGACTCTCACAATCACCACGGTGGATAAAGATTCTTCTTTTCATCAATATGCCCCATACGTTGAGTGCGGAGCGTGGTCTAGACTCGGCGGTGGGGGAGGCGTTTGGCGGTCTGGTCCCACAGATAACACTGCAGTCTACTTTCAGGCCTCCGACGAAGACGATTTTGTCGAAATGTAAGGCCAATAAAGAATTCCACCGTACAAACCTGGCACTGGCATAATATCGTATGACAACTACTAGAATCAGTATTAGCCTGTCAGGAAATGCGGTAAGTGCTATAACCTTGCTTTCTCTAGAAACTGTAATGACCACTTCTTTGCCAGCGAGCTTGCGGAAAACTAACAAACAAAATTGACCTAATAAAGTTCCATTTTAGAAAGAACAAGGTTATGAATTAGGGAATTGAGTAAAACACTTTGACAATTCACGATCGGAAAGGATTGTTTATGACTTTAGAGGGAAGGGAGAGGGGAGGAACGGTCAGAAACAATTATTTATATCTGCAGCAGACATGCTGAGGTGTAGACCAAGGGCCGCATGCAATGCAACTAGAAGAAAGCTTTATATTACGTTGTTCCTAAAGCTTTGTCGGATTTTTAGGCGATTACCAAATCCCGTACAGAAAATTACTCAAGGCGTGTTCATAAGTGTTCGATGCACCTTTTCCGTTTCTTTCTGTTGGTTAATTTCCAATTATAATCTCCTAAAAGTTTCAGACTATTGTCGAATTCTTCGCCCTTCATTTCTATCTGTGAAAGTTTGGCTAATTTTCAAAAATTTATTTTGTACTTTCGAAGAAAAATATGTAAGTATCGAATAAAGAAAATTCTGGAGCATGGGGCAGTGCTTTTAGGTTCTTCTGATCTGCTTTTGAACTTCAAAAAATTATTTCGGTGAAGGTGTCGCTTTTCAGTAAAGTTATAAAACACGGAACTGCAACAAAATAGGAGACCTTACAAGTTTCTGCGAGTTGGAGCTTAATTTATTTTAAGCATCATTTTTGCAAAACAATCAAGCTGCTTTCAAAAAAATCACCTTTTCAAAATTATTGGTGCCCTTTGCGCTAAACGTGCGCAAAAACCCTGATTGATTTATGTAATCTAAAGGTATCGTAAAGGCTACCGTACTCTGTAACTGTTATAGCGTTTCGAAAATATTTCGACAAACTTTTTTAAAACTTAGGGAAAAATTGGCGTCACTGTTAAGCTGCTCAAAAAGCCATGGCGATAACATTGCAAAAAATGTAGTTTTAGAAAGAGCTAGAAAACTCAACTGAACGGTGGCTAAGTCGTTCCATCAGTGTTCTTTGAGTTTTGATGACCGATTAAAGAACCAGAAGAACTTTTGGGACATCCTAATATCTTGAAGTCTCGGATATCTTTCACGCTGTCTATCCATTCATAAGTATTGCTATCACCCTTTATTATGAACGCATTGAAAAGGAGGGCACCGATGTAAAACCGCGTTTTCCAGCTTTTTATTCGAGCTCATGAGGGGCTCGTCAGAGATCTCACAAAAAGCCGCAAGATGCGACTTGTACAACTTCTCGCTACTGATCAATATGGTTGTGACGAAAGGTTGGTAGGAATTATCGAGTCTGGTTGAAAAACTTGAATCAGATATCGGGAGCATCAGAAACGAAGCTTTCTTTTAAGAAGTAATCCCTCCCGAGCAAGGATGTTAAGCACAATCCTAAGATGGCAGTGATCCGCTCCTCAACCCATTTATTCGAGGTAATCTTTTTTCATAGCGCGTCATCTAACTTGCTATAAGGTACAAGATGTGTGATGGCAAAGTGCTTCTTCTGCTACCATAACATGGAGCTGGAATTAGTTGAAGTGTGATTTGACACTTACACCATTCAGTGAGTCTTAACAACTACTTAACTGGTGTAATGATAAGGCACCAGCACTGTTGTCTTTATCGTTAATCTTTCTCACTCGCACTGATAGTGAACACGCTTTTCGACACGCTAGGCTGAAAAGTTTACGCCTTATACTCATCGTAAAGTGCCTTTAGCGCACAACATTTCGAACACTATTAGTGTGTCAAGCTTTTTATTCGTAACTATTATATTGTCGATTTTTCGAGTTTTGAGTTAAGAGATGTTTCTTAGGAAGTGCAGTACTGCAGTACGAGGACACTACTTCCAAATGTCTGTGTAACAAATTTACATGAGTGGACTGAGTATTTGACGGCATTTGTTATTAGGTTGGTGCAAAAGGAATGGCCGATTTTCCAAGCCTTTTTTCAGGGCAACTTTTCCCCATCAATTCTTCTTCTTTACAATAGATGTAGTATACCATCGCGATGCTGTTTTCATGCTCTATCTAATGGTACTTAAAACGGGCTCTCATCTTCATCATTTCTTGTAAAGTTACTGAGCTTCAAATAACCGCATCCAAATTCAGAATTTCATTGCATTCACTTTTCCGGCCAGAATTTAAGCCCATATAATGGGATTTCTTTGAAAATTTAGCTCTTGTATGTAATAGAAATTGTCTACATTATATGTACTTAGCTGCATTCTTTGAACTTATCCAGACTGAGATATCGGCGCCCAAACTTGAGTAGCCGTTGCGGTCATTTTATGACCCATAATTTTCTTCTGAGGAAGTCAGTCGCCGAAGCTTTCCTCAATTCTGTAAGCGTAGGGCTAGGACACTTATTAACAGTTTTTGCAAAAACATCCAGCTGTTCAGTACGTAGAAAATCAGCAAATTCCATATTCCGGACTTTGAGGCACAGTGAAAAAAGTTAAATAAACTGAGAAGTTTTAAATTTCAATTTTTCTCTGTTTCGCAAACTTTTTTGTCCCAATTCTTTTTAATGCATTTTGCACTACTGGCTTGTGGCTACAAGATAGGCCACTTATCATCTATACTAAAAAACTTTGAAGAAAGTTATGAATTGAAAAACAAGGTTCTAGCAGAAGAACCTTCTTTGTCTTTTAATCCGTATTTCTCTTCCCTTTTATGGTTTGAGTATAATTAAGTATGCGCTGGATTGCGAAAGATTTGCTGCTTCTGAATGTCTTTACCGCATTCAGAAATGTGGATTCTTTAGAAAGTTATAGCACGTCAAATTGAGAATTCGCAAATCGGCAATTCCTTTTGCATCAACCTGATATTTCGAATATATATTTTTTAATTTTCATACGCAAAAAACTCAGCATATGTGAAATTGTTTGTATGTGCTGTGCTCTGTATGAAAATGAAAATCTTGGAGTCTTCTTTTAAATTTTCCGCTGGTCGGAAATCGCGATTTGCGGACACACGATTTAGTGTTCAGGAACCAACGAGATGCATCGCTAGATGTTCAGTGTGTGCCCCAGCCAGCTTCCCATAGGTACCTCCGGGGCGCACACGCAACGTGTTGACGCTTCTTATCGCACTTATGAACAAAAAAGCTTTTAGGAACGAAGTAAGAATTGAAACACTCTGTTCTTAGCTAGAGAAGCTCGAGCAGAAAAGAACGTTTACAACTTCCACTAACGCTTAGTTTTAGTCAGTCTCGTGGATACCAGCATGATACTACCAGAAATGGGTGGGAATCGTAGAAGTACAGAGGATTATTTATGAAACGTTTCTTCCTGTAATACCCCCCCCCCCCCCCGAGAATCGTAAGCTCAAACTCATCGGATAGAACGTTCGCAATCTAAATCTAAAGATAAATCTCCACGAAATACACTCTGTCTTCACTACCGAGGAAGAAACGCGAACTTTCCGAGACAAAGGCGCTCAAGTTCAAGACTCGTAAAAACTAATCACCATTAGCTGTTGTAGTTCATTTAATTTTGTAATAAAGAGATAGAAAGAACAAAATTAGTAAAGAGAACGCATAAAAATTACTGGAGGCTGGGACGAAATACGCACCGAAGGCATCCGATGAGCGCGGAGGTACATGTGAGAAGCTGACGTGGTCCACACTATAGTATCACTGCCTTCGCTGGTATTCTGCCTCAAGGCATGCAAGTATTCAGGACAAAGCGCAGCTTTTTCGATTTTTCCAAGAGAGCCGTTCACCCTCTTCATCGAGTTTTGAAAACAATACTTATGTTGTAGACTCTTTTATTCAGTCAGCAAAGTATAGAATCGCCGCAAAATCCTTTTGCGTCTTGGCGTTGGTCAGTTTTAGAAAAAAAGTTTGCTCCTTGAACTTGTGAATATAGGCTAACACTCTATGGCTTGTGCATTGCTTTTCCAGGCCGTACATGTAAAAATCAAAGATAAAATAGATGTTGACGTGACACTCTTAGCCGATAAATGTGGCTAATTGATAAATAAGATGTTTAACTTTTATTGCTTGATAAACAAGATGCCACTCTAAATGTACGAGAAAAATTTCAACAAAGCGAAGTGAGAATACAGCCCATATATTAGGTTGCTGCATAAGTTCTGTTCGATTTTTTCTTGCCTTGCGTTTGAAGCAGCTGTTCTAAGAGAATTTCATCCCTAATGCAGTACTGTTAGTATCATTGGAAAGTGCTTTCCTTGCTCTTTCTAGCGCATGTCAGACTTCAGTAAATTTCTTAGTGTAGGGAGGTTTCAGGCCTAAAATCTCCAAGTGACCAAGGTACGTTTTCACCGTAGAAATATTAGGTTGGCACGAAAGTTATTGCGTAATTCAAACAAAATTCAATAACTTTTCAAAGACTAAACCTAAATTCACAATCTTGTATGCCGAAAATATTAGAAGCCTTACGCTTCATGATGGATGTTTAAGCATAAGATTCCGTAAGCTGGACATCAAGAACGAAGCTCTCGAATAAGGCGCTTCAAATTTTGCAATTTTGAGTTTGGTGCCAGAAAATCGCAGAGTGCCGCTAGCTAGCCGAAAAAAAATCTGTAGAATTTACTTACACAGCAAAAGTCCATACCTTGTTTTGGCAGGCTTTGATCTCGCATGGAAACGCGAAAACAAAAAATTTGTGAAAATTCTCATTTCACAGGACAAATCCCCTCATCGCACTAACTTTTCCACAGAAACACAGTTTGCAACCAGAAATTAGACATAGTGCCTATTTAGAGCCTTGCGACGTTTTCTCGATTGTAAAAAAAGTGTTTTCGCCGGAAAACTGCGGACATGAGAGGATTTTTTCCACAAAATGACTTATTTCACGAATTTTTTGTTTTTGCTTCACCGTGCAAGATCAAAGCCTTCCAAAGTTACATATGGACTTTCGTTGTGTAACTAAATTCTGCAAATTTTTTTCGGATAGCTAGCGGCACTCTGCGATTTTCTGGCACCAAACTCAAAATCGCGAAATTTGAAGCCCCATATTCGAGAGCTTCGTTCTTGATGTCCAGCTCACGGAATCTTATGATTAAACATCCATTATGAAGCGTAGGACCTCTAATATTTTTAGCATACAAGATTGTGAATTTAGGTTAAGTCTTTGGAAAGTTATTGAATTTTGTTTGAATTACGCAAGAACTTTCGTGCCAACCTAATATGTTCTTACGAGGAAATCTCCGCAGTCGCCCTTCGAATCAAGTTCTTTCGTTGACTACGGAATAAGGGTGTAGAAGGCTAGTATATGCAGAAGTTTGGTTCTATGAAGAAAATGTCTTGCTAGTAAAATTTATCGTCAAACATTAATTTTTTGTATAGATGTTTTACAAGCAATAACTTTCTGCGAATAGAAGTAATCGATAAGCTCAAACTTGGAAGTGCTAGGGCAAAGCAAGAGTAACAGGGCCCATCCACCAGTTCCTTTTTGGCGCTCACCTCAGTTGTAAAATTTTCATAATTCGTATATAGGCATGCACATATGTGCTGAAGCAAGGTCAAAAAGTGGCTTCTTTTTTGCTCGATCAAACAAATCTCTCGGCAGCGCAGACCCTTTGGGCTCTTTTAGGTAGCATAATAATCTACGCAAATTTCTCTATCCATCCATCGTTAGATAAGACGTTTATCAATTCTCATAAGGGAGCGTTGCCATGTCAAAAAAGACAGGTTTGAAAAAAACGCTGTGAAGGTTTGCATTCTTGCTTCTTCCTTAACAAGGATTTGCGCAGGTCTTGATATGTGTTTCATATCCAAGGAACTGCTCAACACATAGAAAGTAAGATCATAGAGAAAAGTTGACTTTGAAAGATGTTACGACGTTTTGTACACAAAAAATTTAAATCGGACAGAACTTATGCAGCAACCTAATATTTTCCCCTGCTTAGAACTTTTCTCTTCCACCTAATCCTATCACATCCGTTTTCTTATACTTGCAATGGACATTTCAGGCATGGCTATTGCCAACTTATTTGGACATGCTATTACTGCTGCAGCCGTCTTGGTTCTCACATCTGGTATATGGATAGCGGTGAGAGAGCAATAAGTTACTGAAATTATGATAAAATTAGGTCGGAAACTAAGTTTTGCAACCTCTTTCATGACTTTACTCTATGTTGCTACGACTGCGCACAAACTGTTTGATTTTTGAGCACGACACAAGGGATCCGATTAGTTGAAGTGGCCTTTCCAAATGGGTCTTATTACTTTGGAGAACATCAAACGGCGATACCAAATCTGATTTCATTCCGATTTTTGATTATCCTTTTGGTGCGGATAATGACCGCATGATCTGGGTAAAATCAACGATCTTTCCAGCACTGCGATAAGATGAGAATGACCCTTCCAGAGTGAAGGTGTCACAGCGGTCGCAGCCCCTGCGGATGAAGGGTGTTTCAGTTGATCAAGGAATCATATGGAATACCTTGCAAACATGCACTCTGCTCATATCTTATGATCAGCTGTGGACTACTGAGTACCTGATTAAAATGGAGCTTTAATTTTTAAGCATTTACGAATTTTCTAAAAGAAGAAACTCGTAACTTTTGTAAATGAACAGCAACGTCAGCAAGGGAAATGTTTTTGAAACCATCTTGTCTTCCGCCTTTAGAGAATATATAGTTTGCCTGGAGTCTGTTGAAAAAATGCCTGGTGAAGAATGTGGGTAATGATTTTTGAATATTTACGAGTTTTTAACATAAAAAAATTCATAACTTCTGTAGACGAAAATTTTTTATGCCGTGATGGTCACCATTGGAACCGTCTCATCCTCCACTTTCAGAAAATATATACTTTGCCTGAGGTCCTTTAGAAAAAGTGCCGGGTGAAGGGTGGGTGAGACCTTTATAATAAGAGTGCTCAGGTACAGGCTTTTTTACCATTGTAAAAAGACGACTACTTAAGCACTCCCATTATGAAAGTCTCACCCACTCTTCTCACCCACTCTTCACCGGGCACTTTTTCTTGCGGACCCCAAGCAAAGTATATATTTTCTGAAAGCGGAGGAGAGACGGTTCCAATGGTGACCATCACGGCGTACAAAATGTTCATCTACAGAAGTTATGAATTTTTCATATGCTAAAAACTCGAAAATCTCCATAAATCACTAGGACACCCTTCACCCAAGCACTTTTTTTAACGGACCTCAAGCAAAGTATATATTTTCTGAAAGCGGAGGACGAGACGGTTCCAAGGTGACCATCACGGCATAAAAAATTTTCATCTATAGAAGTTATGAATTTTTTCATGTCAAAAACTCGAAAATCTCCAGAGATCACTGAGCACACCCTTCACCCAGGCAGTTTTTTGGAAGGATCTGAGACAAGCTGTACATCATCTGAAAGCGGAGGACAAGTCCGTTCTAACGGTAACCACCTCGCCGTAAAGACGTTCATCTGCAAAAGCTATGAATTCTTTGTTAAAAACTCGAAAATGTCCAGAAATCACTACTCACACCCGTCACCAAGCACTTCTTTCAACAGACTCCTCCTTTCCTATACATAAACAATTCATATACAAATATCTCCTTTGCTTAACCTTACCCCACTATTGATTTTTTCCTCGGCTTCTGATGAAGGGGTCCTTGGTCCCGGCTCAGGGGTAAAAGGGGGTGAGAAAATTCTCAACCTGTGCTTTCCAGTGCTCAAATAGAGCATTGTTTAGTATGAGTGTTTTGGACAAAAGGTATTGTTCAAATGGAGTGCTTTGATACTCGACATTAGACCATTTGGCAATTCTGACCAATTTTGTTTTAATTAGGCATTCATTCTTTCAACTCAAAAACGCTCATAACCCGACGTCCAGAAGCGCTTTTGGAATCAGCGTTCAATGCTCTTTACAATCGTATCAATTTCATGTGAAAAGGCCACTTTGAGCAAACGGACCTCCTTTGTAAGCATTTCTCGAAAACTAGAGAGTTCGAGGATATATGGGGTTACTCATAACAATGCAGCCCTTTGCATTCACAACCTAGACCATGCATGATGATCCAAAATTGTCCAGGAATTGTTGCAAGAAGTTGATTTAATAATAAAAAAATGGTATGACGACAAGCAAAGATCTGGCACCTTCATGAAGTTGAGCTAGTATGTTGATGATTGTTTCCAGCACTTTCCCTTACGCAAGGCTGCTGGAAGCAACCGTCAGTGACTAAAAGGTTGTAAGTCTCCAAGACTTCACATAGTGAGGTTCTCTGCCGAACACGAAAATCATATTTACTGTAAAATTAACCTATCTTTCTTCTCTTAGCAAGAGACCACCACGTACCATGAGCAACTATTAGGGTGATCGATAAAAAATGCAGCTTAATTTCTATTAAATTTTGGGATTTTTTGTTTCGATCAACAGCAAGCAGGCCGCAACTTAAACGTCGATTACATCAGCGACCTTCGCCTATTATTCTGACAAAGCGTCAACGCTCCTCTCCTACAAGCCTACGCGTGGCGCCCTAAAGAACTCGAACAAGGTTTTTTGAACATCGCTCATTCTTGCGCTGCCATACCGTAAAGTTATAGAGCATTTGATACACCATTTGAAAGAGCTCTTCATGCTCTTTCAAACATTATATTAAGCATACAGGATTTCTTTCTATTTCTGGGTAAAAAAGCGAAACACCTGAAAAATCACGATTTTTTGGCGCAACAAAAATCAAGTTTCAGTCTGTATATTTCAAAGATAGATAAAATGTGAGGTAAGCTGCATGTGGATGGAGAGAGAGTTAAAAGCTCTTTTAGATGGTACCTATAAGACATGCGTTCACCTGCAAACAATTGAGTAGCACTTATCTTTGTTCTCAAAGCTGCTAATGACCATATCTGCTGAATTTGAAAGTTGAGTCTAGCAGCCCATCGTGGGTCTGGTGACTGCACCTTCACGCATCGCAGCAGTGGTACTTTGGATGGTTTCGCATGTTTCACTGCGCAGATATTGCCCGAAGTTTATAATTTGATAAAGTGACTAATTTTGCATTTCAACCACTATAAAAATTATAGGTATGTAAATGACCTTATATAGGTATTTTCGGAAAGAGAATAATTTATTTTAACATTTATCAAAATTAGGAAGTTTGATCACTTTTCATTTCTGAGGAATCTGCATTTATTCTATAGGTGCCCCATTTTTTACCGATCACACTAATAATCTCACAAAAGGCGCCTACCATGCAATTTCAGTACCGTTTTCGTGATAAGCATGTCGCATATTCTCCCTCCTACGCCGTATTTCAGCCAAATCTGTGAAAAAAATGCATTACCCCCTTATACCATCAACCTACCGTAATTCTGATTGCCACGTCAGAATTTGGCAGGACAGCACTTGTTGCTTATGTCAACTTGTGCAATAACAGAATTCGAGTGCGCTGTAATTGAGGAGAGGAAAGTTAGTGGAAAAGATGCAAAACTTAGTCTTCAACCTGATGAATATCAGTCAAATAAACAGTTTTAACCATTATTGAACTGAATGTGATGGACTATAATCAACAAAACAATACGTACTTTTTGCTTCTTTTAGTCCATCTATTACTTTGATGCAAAATTAATGGGCGTTCCTTGTTCTTACAGCGGCAGAGAAGACATGAAAAGAATTAAAATACATTATTCTATAAAGCAAAGCAAGCACTACAAGATAGCGTTTGAACAATAGCAAAAGGTTTATCTACTTGAAGTTGCGAAAAAATCTGTTTGTATGCTTGGCATTCAGACATGCGATGACCGAATATTTGCTTTATTTGTGTGTTCACGACTTTCTAGATTTATTTCGCTGCAATAAAGCCTTCATCGAAAGGTGACGTCTACAATATCCAAAACAACTACAATGATTGTAACAAGACAGATCCGTCGAAGCCGAAGTGTGTTCCTCCTCCACCAGTGGAATGTGAAAGGACATGCGAGTACGTATTTTGGTCACTTTTTGCTATAGAAAACATTGTAAACAAATATTTATATTATTTTGTATATATGAATGTCTATTTGTCTGTTTTTGTGTCTGTCTGTATATCCAGAGCTCCCTTACGAACCATCAATATAACTGCCTTTCAACCTTTTTAACACGTAAACTCCGGCAAATTCAAGGCGCTTATTCGAAGTTGACATGTTGAAATGATCGATAGACAACCACGTTGATGATTAATATGGAAGAATTCCGGGGATGCACCATACGTGCGTATGTTTGAATAGAAATCTTTATTTTTCAACCAATCAGGGTCGAAACTTGCATACATACACATTAGGACGAGATAGGTGCAATAGGCTACATTTCGTGATCGATCGGTATCGACTTTATCGATTTGCGAAGTTCGAGGTTACGGACATAAGGGGGGGGGGGGGGGTAAGTGAGCATGCTGATTGCGAATCCAATAAAAACTTTTGAAATTATTGATTACCTTTTCGATTTCTGCAGACTTTGAACTACAGCACTGGGAGTTGACACAAAGGGGGTAACTGAGCAGGCTGATCACGCATACACCAGTTTTCGAACTTTCGATTTCATCGATTTTTTGCAAGCATTGAGCCATAGAAATGGGAGCTGGCACAGAGGGGGGGGGGGGGGGGTAAGTGAGCACATTGTTTACAAATAAAACACGAATAAAATGTTGTCTATTAAACATTTTGAACCGTTTTCCTAGACGAAGAGAAGCTGGATAGTCTTCGACTCATTCTCAAATGTTCTCATAAATGGAAATGATTTTCCAAGGAAATGCCATACTGGATCAAAAAGGTGTTGTTTTTTCCTGACAAGTGGCAAGTAGCCAGTCCTTAATGAATCTAAGACTTTCTAGATTGAACCAAGTTAAATTTTTTGAAAAAAAATTGGTTTGTGTAATGGAAAAGCACCATTTAATGTTTAATACTTTCGATCAATTTGCATCACAACAAAAACGAAAAATGTTGTGGTCTTTATATCCACTCGACCTATCAATTTTATATATATATTTATTTGTTGCACTTATGAGATATAAATACGTCATAGTACACCCAGGGTAAAAAAATTCTGTGGATCTTTGTAAAATGGAGTCCAGGTGCTCACCTCTTTTGAAATGGGAATCCCTTGGACTTTCTAATTTCGGTAGTGAGCAATTGACCGACTATCAATTAATCACACTCAGTGTTATTTAAACTCTTTTTTAGATTCGTAATTT
>CATQJL010000001.1:6742297-6935472 GCA_958299035.1 Cylicocyclus nassatus
GACCTATTTAAACGGCGCTACTGCTTGGCGAACTCGGCTGCAGAGGATGGCTGATAAACACTGTCATCCATTAGATGGTTCCGTGTGATCGCCATGTCCAACTCGCATGTTAGTACCATAAACTCTCCCCCTTGTCGCTGGCAGATATTTTGATTTACCCGGCGTTGCAGCGATCATAGATTTCGCGAAGGCCACGGCGCTGAGCGTGGATAGTTGGCGTTTTCTAGAGAATTTCTCGAGAATGGAGAATACTGATGTGGCAAAAATGGGGATTGTATCCACTACACTGTCTGGTTCCTGCGGCTTGTAAAGCAACCGCGGGAAGGGGATGGTTGACAGTGAAATCAATGCCGCGCTTCTCCAGTCTCTTCCACGTCGTTCCTCGTTCGCTATGCGTCGTAACCTCTCGTGGACAAATTGTAAACTGCCTACAATCTGCGCGAGACCCATGGACTTAGCGACTGCCTAGGCGCAAAACTTGGGCCAAGATCCAAAAGTGAGCATGCGTCCTTGGATAAGAGTGCGTTACCTATAATCGAAACCCGCTGATAGTCCGGCACACCGGAGCGGTTCAATTTAGCAGTTGATGATGCTGATAATCTTCTGACGTGGAGGTCTTAGTCATAAAAAGGTTAGTCGAGGCAATAGGATCTTACGTGAATCGACAGGATGATAAATGGCTAGACGACAAAGGCAACACCACTATTCGTAATGAGGCTTTTCTCACCACGAGTAATACGGGTCCCATCACTCACCTGTCGCACCTCCCTCTTCCTGGATCTTTTCCTGCAGAGCGATGACGTGGTGCTTAATGTGCTCTGCAACGTCAAAAAGAGCGTGGAAGTTGGCGTCAATGGTGTCTCTGCTTTGCATTTGCAGAGCATGAGACAATCTCCATGGCGTGTCGTCTAAGCAGACGTGTCGTTTTCGTCCGATTCAAAAGGCACCCTGGGGACAGGGACATCGTTCTTGATATCACCTGGCGCCGTAGACGGGATTCAGTGTCAGGATTTCTTTCTCTTCTTCTAACTAATAGAGTGGTAACATTTTTCCCACACAAGAGCACGCTTACTAGGCCTACTTTTGGTCTCCATGGGCAATTTCTTAATCCCAGATGAGAGTAGGGACCTCCTAACGACCAGAAAAGCCAAACGGCGGGGATCTGCCCTGATTCGCCTTTAGCTGGGCATCTGGCCAAGGAAATATCGAACTCCTTCACAGCTTGGAAAATCCTACCAGTGTATACACTCGGCAGTATATTGCAGTTCGACACCCAGCGCCACCCCCACGCCGCATTGACCATAATGGGGGTTGCCCTCATTATGAAACGTTTTGAAGAGTTATGCACTTTTTGATTGCGCGTAATAAGAAGCTCATAGCTCCTCAAAAAAACGCTTCGCTACATTCTTTTTCGAGAGATTAGACTAAGTCTTCGAAAAGAGAACGAAGTAGCGAAGCGTGCCTCCTTGTGAGTATTCTGAAAACGAAACACGATTAATCGCCACTAAGATTTATTGTTGCAGTTTAGACGTTTTGTTAATCTCAAAGAGACATCAGATTTGACAAAAATAATGATCCACGAGCAGTGGAAAAACCGCACACTCATTCTCTTTACCACTTTGCATCCAGCTTTAAAGATAGCACATTGTGACACGGAAGGAGCCGACTGTACGATAGAATAAAGTTTGCCCGTGCTTCATCATCTTGTAGTTCTGGCAATCAATGTCTGCTCAGACAGTCGATAGGATACCTCCGGGGAGCGTTCCAAATATGGGACACCTCCGGAAGGCGCTCTTAAGGCAGTGTCCAGGCAAATCTGGTCGCATGGCTCTTTCGCCTGGAAATTGATGAGGGGGTCCTCACTAAGGCACTGCCCAACGAGCAGCGCAGACTGTTCAATCACGGCTGAGAAATCCGTCCCCGATAATCTTGCGCCTGCGCCGTGACCGTAACCCAAAAACGACTTCGCTCACTTTAACACTACGTTCGCGCTGGGATCAATCTCAAGTGTTACGGTCACGGAGCAGCAGTGGATTGTTTGTGGATGGATTTCTCAGCCGTGATTAGATTATCTGCGCTGCGGTTTGGGCAGTGCCTTAGCTAGAGTTTCCTCTACAATTTCCAAACAAAAAAGCCATGTGCCCAGATTTGCCTGGACACTGCCTTTAAGCATTGAGGGGGCGGTTCGAGGGGCGGTCCACTCGTGATGACGACACATAGGAGCCAAAAACGAGTACACCGAAGAACCCGGAAATCTGTGCCGTAGGTGCCCTGAATTTGGGAAACCCCCGGAGAGCTGGCTCGCAGCCAATCTGCCCAGAACTACTCGCTCACACCCTAGTTAGCGGTAACGTCTCCTTGCTGATGTTGATTGGTTTTGGCTATGGTTCTTTCCTACAGCACTCGTTGGTTATGCCTTTTTCATCCTCATCCTTATTCCGTTACGTCTTTGTTACTCAGCTCTCACATAGCATCTTTTTCAGTTCTTTAACTTCTTCCACTAGCGTCAGTCTTCGTAGATTTCAACATCTTCCTCCTTTCCAGGAATGTACTGGGGTGATTTGGTATTATAGCGGTACTCTTATTTGGGATAGCACATATCACTGTGAAGTTTTTTCAGAACTGAATTTGTTGTGTGCGGCTGCACTTTTCAACCTTTCTGACAAGCACCGTCCTCTGGACAATATAAAGGTACAGTCGAGTAGATTTCCTGCTTAATATAGTGTCCCTGTAGACGCGACAACGCTTATGCGTCAACAAATGCCATTGCGATTCGCCGAGTGACTATTTTCCACTATTTTCTTTGTTTATTCTTTGCTTTTCAGGTAAATCTTTGTTGATAAGGGAGAAAAAGGTAAGTTAAAGATTATTTTCTGTTTTCTGAGCAGTTATACCATCGCTTATTCCCGAGTATCTACCTGGAAGGTTGTCGTGTCAGTTTCACGTGTATTTTTCGTCATTTCTGAGTCTTATGGCATTTCTTTGAACGCTAATAGAGTTGCGTTGCAGCAGTTTCGGTTCTCAATTAAAAGGAAGTAGGTTCTAGTCGAGTAATTTGTGTGTTAAAGGTGATAGTTCAAACGAAAAAGCCTACTAACTTTTCAAAGTGCTTCACAAGAAGAAAAAGAGGTAAAGTTACAAGAAAATACACATGAAACTGACACGACGACCTTCCACGTAGATACTCGGGAGTAAGCGAGACATAACTGCTTGGAAAACAGGAAATACTCTCCAGCTCACCTTTTTTCTCCTTTATTGGCAACGAATTACCCCAAATAGCAAAGAATAAGCAAGAAAACACTAAAAACACATTGAAGAACTCGCAATGGCAATTCCTGACGCACAAGCGTTGTCGCGTCTGCAGAGGCCCTATATTAAGGAGGAAATCTACTCGACTATAATCGCACCTTTGGGTTTATACGTCTCTGTTGAGGTGATAAGCCTGACATCGACCTGAGGTGCCAAATAAGTGGTTTTTCCTGGGGATACAGCGCGGAAATGTGAAAGATTAGGGGCAGTAGGTTTTCTTGCCTTGGGGGATTTTCATTGGTGAATGGGGAATTTAGAGTGGTGTAGCCACCTCGTTATGTCATTGCGTGTGTAAGTTCGATAAGGATGCCATACAAACTTCAGTGGATTGAGTGGGCATCCTTCTCACTATCGGTCAATTCTTCACTGTCTTTGCCCATAGCGAAGTGAATCAAATGGATTAAGTATGGCGCGTAACCTAAGGCTCAAAAATTTCCTCATTGGCAGTAGAAAACATATGAAGCCTGGCAAAGTCCGCGTTTGCTTGCAATGTAAAACACATTCGTCTCAAGGTTCAAAAACTGTTTCGCTTAAGTTTCTTCTATGGAAAAACTTTTTGGCCAAATTTTCCACTGTCTTCTATACTTTACTTCTTACATTTTGACACTATTTCACGTTATCTGACTCAAATAGAAAATCGCGGATATCACTGAAACCCTCGTTTAGGGAAAGAGGTTTAGGTAGGTGCCAAATTTTCTTTGGCCGAATTAGCTGCTTCAGCCCAGGCTGAAGCAGCTAATTGGCCTAGAGCCCGGCGCCTACCTTGTTTGGCGCGCTGAAAATGAATATTATCATATTCATCTCCCATGGCATCTATTTTTCATGTTTCACTGCAGCGGGTGTACGGCATCTGGGTGGAAGCCGAATTCAGGATCCAAAACTCTCCTTTGGCGGGTTCTAGAGCATGCTGAATTTTGCTTCGAAACCTTTTTGCGAAAGTTTTCTTGTTTCTTCCTTTTTTGCATACATCGTTTTAGTGTTTTTTATACGCTAATAATCATACGCAGGGAACAGAGGATCGCTGCATACTGTACTCATTCCACCCAGAGACATTGCTCACACGCTATTAGCGGTAACGTCTTCTTGCTGATATAAAATAATTACGGCAATCACTCTTCCCTACAGCAGGCGTTGATTATGTCTTTTTCATCCTCATCCTTTGTATTCTGTTACGTCTTTGTTACTCAGCTCCACATAGTATCTTTTTCAGTTGCGCCGCTTTTCGCATACGCCTCTCATCTCTTTCCCAGGAACGTAAAATCTGAGGTGATTTTAGTGGTATTCTTACATGGGATAGCACACATCACTTAAAGATTTTTAGCACTCTTCATTTACTATGTGCGGTTGCACTCTTCGACCTTTTCACAAGCACCCATCCTTTGGACCATATCAAGGTAAGTGCCCCTCCAGTTTGCATTTCTCTGTGAGATACCTCTTGAGATATTTTAACTGGTTGCGGGAAGGCGTTGCCAATCTTTTCCAATAACAAGAGAAATACAAGAGACAAAGGAGAATTATCAGCCGACAATGTTTTTGAGAAAATCTTTAAACTGCGAAAAACATCTTGGAAGCAGGCTGCAAGTTATGATCCCATAGGATAAAACGGATCGAACTGGGATCAAACTAAGAATTCGCATACAGCTGAATTCTCAGCTGATGCATTCGCCTTTATCAAAAAGAGTAGATGATTCTCAATTGGCAGAACAAAAAATAGGCTCACTTTTCACGTTTCTTTGAACATTTTTGTTTGAGTTAACTTGGAAGTACTTACCCTCACTACTATTAAAAATTTGTTAATACTTTGTCCTTTTCTCTCTGATAGCTTCAATTCAAATGTGAGCTCTTGTGCTTACTCTATCCTACAATCTTTGAGTGTTGACTTCCACTAAAACTGCTCGCTTACTTAAAAGGTTCTCAAATCCCTGTGCCATTTGGCTTTTGATCTTTTTCGACACTCCTTCTTTTCCAGTTAAAACATTGCGGATGCAATCTTCAAAATAGCACCAGCTTCGAGGAACACTGCTTCAAAGAAGGACTGCTATGTGCCTCCAAGGAAGGAGTTGAAAGGACAAGCGAGCATACGATGCCTCACCAGGACATTCCACATCAAGGAGTTTCGGCATATCCAAAGTATGGACGCATATCTGGAAAAATTCCATACATTTTTGTTTGTCTTTTTCTTCATGTCTTTTTATTTTCTGACTTATTTTCTCATATCTCCTAGGAGTGGCTCTTGGTTGCCGCACTTCTTGGAATTTTCTCTCCTTTCCTTCCTATTTCACTTCTTCTCTCAAGTAGATAACCACTTCGAATTCTAAGAAGTTTGTGATCTTTCATCAAATTTTCGAGTGTTGCTGCAGTCCTCTATTTGATCATGCTCTCATTTGCTGCAAACTTACTATTAGAATTGTGAGTGCGGCATTAGAGTTTCTCGGGCGTACGAAAACAAGTATCCTCTCTCCAAAGTTTTCTATCGCAGCATTATTATGGTTTGTTTAGTGCCAGCGCAATGCCCTGTATTTAATTACGGGTAGCTGTGTGATTTGTATCAGCTGATTTCCGCTTCGCCGATTGTGTGAGGAGGTGCGGATTTGCTCTGTAACGTGAGCTAGGTTAAACTAGCTTGACCTTGCACGGTGCCTCTGAAGGGAGTTGAAAATCCATCTACAAGGTGAATTATCGATGTATATGTACACTTGAATTTATATGCCGTTATGTGTCTAGGCTTTCGATCTTATTTCTCAACTGTCTGTTCCACAAGGCATGGCTCTGCACTCCAAAGGAAATGACTTGTTTTCAGTTCTCCGGCTTTATTTGTTGATATAACACCGACCGATTTCTTATATGTGAAGTTTTTTTGTCTTATCTCATTTAGATCTCTTTCAATATTTTTTTGCTGCAAAACGAGCTTCTTCGGTTATCATCGTGTTTTTTCCATCTCACTATCATTCATTACCAGATTTGTGTCTGCTGCTTTAATGGTACAAATAAATAGTTTCATGTCTAATAGTGTTCGCTTTTTTGTATAAAAAGTATTTAGAGTGGGGATTGGGTGTCTAGGGGTGGTTTGGGTGAGGTAAAGGGGCTAAAATAGGGCTTTCTGGCTCAATTAGGAGTAATTACAGTATGCCGCTGGGAACATCCAGAGCACAAAATGGGAGGGCTCCGGAGAACGAGTGGCGAAATCCCGCCGAGGAGACCGCGGCCACCCCTCATTTTGCTTTTCGAAGGTATCCCATCGACTGTCTGAATGAATCTGCCGCCAGACTTCCTTGCGTAATCACGAGAGAATTACTTGATAGATAATTGAATAGCTTGGCTGATTTTTTAAGATGTATCATAAGAAAAGCATGAATCGATTTTTTGCGATGAATCCATCAATCGGGTCTTAGATACAAAGTGTGTTGTTGTAAAGAAAAAAGTCTCATTTATCTGAGACATGAAGACGGCTTTGCTCTATTTTGAACTTCTCTTCTAAAACCTAGATCTGAGTTTTAATCCACCGGATACGAGTGGCTATCTCTATTCTAATCTCAGTGTCGACTGCCGCAATATGGTCTCTCATGTAAAAAAAATTTCATTCCACTTTATTTGTCTGCTGTCGATTGTATGATTGGACTTCTTTTATGAAAGTAAAACTGCTTTTAGCGCAGCGTCTTTTTGCGCTAATACTATTGGGACTCACCCAAAGTTCATGAACCAAGAACTCAGATAATCGCTGGGGGCAGGCGGGCACCGGAAAAATAGTTTGCTGATCTCTCGCACCCCGCTCGCGGATTTTTTGCAAAGCAATCAGGACTTTTCGGAAGACCGCTTGCTGAATTCTCGATTCCTCAGAGATTCAGCAATATATCTGCAAAAGATACGAGCGAAAAAAATTCAACAGGCGGTCTCTCAAAAATCCGCTGACTCAGCGAGCGGTCTTCCGAAAAGTCCCAATTGCTTTGCAAAAAATCCACGAGCGGGGTGCGAGAAATCAGCAATCTATTTTTCCGGTGCCCGCCTGCCCCCCGCGATTATCTGAGAAGTTGGAAGAAAAAGCTTGTAGTCAAGCTATGACCTTTGACTTTTTGTTGCTTTTAAAAGACGTATTCGAGGCACACAGCTATCTACTCTGGCTCACTTCGCACTCAATCGTGTTTTCTGTCATGGAGCGCGGCAAGCTCTTCAAACTTTAAGCTTCTTTTCTGTATTCCAGCCTGCTTTACTATCTACTCCTCCGCCTTTCTCTTCACTCATATGTCGTAACAGTTCATCCTTTCACCTCTTCGAGTTTTGTTTATCAATCACACTCAAAACTGCCAAAATCGAAGGATATGGAAAAACTCCAATTACCGTAATAATGCCGAGTGGCTTTTTATGATCCGTGGGTTTAATCAGAATAAGGATATTAATCTTGGTTTCTACATTTTAATAACCTCCTATTGCGCTTCATATGTTTACAGTGTCTCAGCCTTTATTAACGTTTGATGTATGAGCTGCTTTCGTGGCTGCTTATCAGTTGTTAGCCTTATTTCCACTAAAAATATTTAAAGAATGCTGAAATATTTTTGATAAATTCGACGCGACTTTAGCGAACTTCATTAAGGATTATCTGCTGTGCTTACGAACAATAAACAAGTCACTTTTCTTGTAAAGAATTTGCTGACTTACTGGCTTGTGGAACAGACTTTCACCTAAGCCCAGAGCCAGCTATGATGGCTGAGAGAACCAGGTACTTACTAGCAGAACAAATCAGCCGCGAATAATGCATCTAAAATCAGCATTTTCCTGTTGTTTCATGTGTAAATTGGTCACAAATCAGGAAAGCCTTGTTTTACTGAATGAAAGCGTCCGAGATCACGCATTGTACTCGCCTTTGGCAAGTCCATAGTTTATATGATACATAGAATAAGCAGATGATTGGAAATGAATAATATCGAATCATATTATGGGGAGACCTCCAGTTAGATAACTCCAACTCGCCTCGTCTTCTTCTCTAGCTCTTCAAGGCAATGCCAAACTTGCTCTTCCGAAAATTCTATCGAGTCATTTCTTTAAGTTTCTTTTGCAAAGCAATGTTATAAACTTTGATATGTCAAAAACAAAATAATTATGATAATTATCAATATGAGGGAGTGGTGTTCTTTAACGAAAACCTTTACAGCAGCCAAAATTTGGATGAAATCTATATATATACTAGCTGGCTTACCCGGCTCCGCCGTATCCGGACCAAACTTGGCACACATACACTTCGGGCCCCGGCGGGTGTCACAGTCCACTTTTCGTTATCGATCGATGTCGATTTTACCGATTTTTATCGATTTTTTTGCAGAGTTCACCTACACGGCTAGGAGTTGGCACAGGGGGGAAGTGAGCATGGGGATTCCGAACACAATATTAGTTTTCAGAATTATCGATTACTTTTACTGATTTTACCGATTTTTTGTAAATTTTGACATGCGAGGCTGGGATTTTGCACAGGGGGGTAATCGAGCATGCTGATTACGAACACAATATTAGTTTTCAGGATCGTCCATTACTTTTATTGATTTTATCGATTTGTTTTGTAAAGTTTGACCTGCGGGGCTGAGAGTTTGCATAGGGGGGTAATCGAGCAAGCAGATTGCGAATACACTATTAGTTTTCATGATCGTCCATTACTTTCATCGATTTTATCGATTTTTTGAAAATTTGAGCTAGGGGGCTGGAATTTGGCACCGGGGTGTAATCGAGCATGCTGATCACCCCCCTTGGGGGTGATCAGCATGCTGGATTACCCCCCTGTGCGAACTCCCAGCCCCGTAGCTCAAACTTTGCAAAAAAATCGATAAAATCGATAAAAGTAATCGATAATCCTGGAAACCAATATTGTATTCGGAATCCCCATGCTCGATTACCCCCCTGTGCGAACTCCCAGCCCCGTAGCTCAAACTTTGCAAAAAAATCGATAAAATCGATAAAAGTAATCGATAATCCTGAAAACCAATATTGTATTCGGAATCCCCATGCTCGATTACCCCCCTGTGCAAACTCCCAGCCCCGTAGGTGAACTCAGCAAAAAAATCTATAAAAATCGATAAAATCGATATCGATCGATGACGAAAAGTAGCCTATGACACCCGCCGGGGCCCAAAGTGTATGTGTGCCAAGTTTGGTCCGGATCGGTTCAGAAATGGAATTTTCTATTCGGAACATACGTACAGACAGACAGACATACAGACATACATACAGACATACAGACATACAGACATACAAACAGACATTCAGCTTTATATATAAGATACAGGGTGTCCCAAAAAGATGTGCACACTGTTTGATTGTAAATAACTTTTTTGTGGTGAAGTGTTTCGAGAAGCTTTAGGTACCATTTTGTAGAGCGAGGTTCAACTTAGATTTACAGTGTAGAGCGGATCGCCGATCTCTCATTCTTACTGTAGGATTACGGTAGAAACTTTGAAGAGGGTTTTGAGCCATGAAAAGCCATATTTTGTTCCAAAAAGAAACCAAAACAACCTGAAAACTCTCACACTGGGCTAACTAGAGTTGCTGTTTCTAAGTGTGAAGTTTGCAACTCTTCTTAATGCTTCATTAAAAAATTATGCGAGGTAAGCAGTAGCAGACGTTTTTTGAGTGTTCCTAAAAAGTGCGGTTACACCGTTTAGAAAGCTTTTCAACCTTGTAAAGAGTTGGGTATTGAACTCAGGGTCCATAAAAACCCTATTACACAAATTTCCACATTTTTTTGAAATTTTTTAAAACGGCCCCTTTTTTCACAGTGACACCATATGTTTGAAGTTTCTACCGTACTCCTACAGTAAGAATGAAAGACCGGCGTTTCGCTCTATACTGTAAATCTAAGTTGAACCTCGCTCTACAAAATGGTACCTAAAGCTTCTCGAAATACTTCACTACAAGAGAGTTATTTACAATCAAACAGTGTGCACATCTTTTTGGGACACCCTGTATATATATATATATATATATATATATATATATATATATATAAAACTCAATGTCTGTGAGAATGTTCGTTTAGTTGTTCGTTCGTTATAGAAACGCGCGCCACTGAACCGATCCGGCTGAAACTTCGCACACGCATATTTTCGACCCCGGAGGTGGTTTAGAGCTACTTTCCGCGGCGATTCGCCGGGCTATTCTATCGATTTATTGATTTGTTTACTCAAACCTAAGAAAATGAAGGGCCATCATGGCAACAGATCATTTTTACATATAAGCATGTAAGCAGAGACGGTAAAGTCCATTTCAGTCAAAAAGTTGGTGGGTGCGACAATTAGTCTGAAAGCGCTTTATGCGCATGTCAGAAGAAATCTATAGGCGTAAGTTTACAAGTTCTGTTGGCTTAACTAACTTGAAGTCTCGGGTGAGACCGGGGCCACCAGCTAGTGAGGACATAAAATTGAATACGATGGAATTATCTGGAGTGGTAGTAATATGGTCGAAACCAACGAATGATGTGATGGTTCAATCATGACTACATCGTGGTAAGCATGATCATCTTCCTACGGCCGTTCAGTTCAATCGGTCATACAAAATTATGAAACATGCAAGTTACTTTCGGAAAACCATATTTGTTTCATGCTTGTTTCATTCTAAACCAAACTATGAATTAATCAGCAGTTAACACCATTGTTTCCTTATCAGGTAGAGTAATGAAAACAGCATTTCATTTCATGAGACGCAGACGTGAAATCACCATATCATAGTTTAAAATGAAAAAGTACCCCCGACCACTTTTTCGTTTAGAATAATGATGTGTTGGTTTTGCAAGTTAAGAAGGTGAGGTAGATCATTCTGCAACTTACTATGAGAAAGCTTACTTGTTTACAGCTTAGATAAGGTTATAGGAAGGTGCAAGGCTGGAAACCAAACTGCAAATTTGGTAAAGTGCAATGATTGCCAACAAGCATGAGAATGGTTGGAGTTTCGATCCCCTCCAATGGCTTTGCCTTGCAGGATAGCATTTCGAGGTATCCTATTGGTTAATTCGTGGTTTCGTTGGGAAAATGATGTGAAGCTGCTGGTTAGCTGGTGTCATGAAAACACAGTCAACATGATGGTTTCTACCATATTACTACCACTCCTGAATCGCAATGTTGAGGAGAACTGTCATGGCAGAGGAGAAAGTGAGCACAGGTTAAAGAATAGAAAGTTATACAGGCTAAAGTACAGACAGGCATCGCTGACGTGGTCAAACCGTGTCTATCCTTGAGATTAGTCATAGCTGCGTTCTCCTTGAGATTAGTCATAGCTGCGTTCAAGTCCGGGAAGCTTGCCGCGCTCCAGGCCAGAAACATGACCGAGTGCGAGATGGGCCAAAGTAGATACTGTGTGTTTCGAATACGTCCTTTTGGAAATAGCGTTCTTATCAAAGGTTGTCTCATAAGTCTTTTCATTTTTAAGTCTTCGTCGTGATACGTCGTACACTTCTCACTCTAAATAGACATCACGATACCGTTCGATAGAGCAAAGCAAGCTCTATAAGATGACTTATGCTTTTACACCAGCTTCGATCCACCTTGAATTTGAAAGTAAAATCTAAAAAGTCTCGGATGCCCAGAAAATTAAATTTATTATATCTTCAATCAGAAAAGTCCTACAGATCTTTCACTCGCTCACGGGTATACCCTCCACATCAAACACTCATATGTGCTGTTGCCGTCTTTTTTCATTAGCTAAAAATCAAGAAATCGAAAATTTCCAAGGTTTTACCAAAGTGGTGCTGTGCTCTTCTTATACTAACAGTTGTATACAGTTGCAGCGGTAGAATTTGTCCAAAACTGCGGGATTGTCGGGATTCGCGGTCGCGGCATTCGCGACTTCACGGGATTTGCGGGATAAGCGGGATTTAGCTATAACTTCTTTTAAAACAGCTTTATTTGTAATCTGCGGAAAGAATTGGCTTCAGCTTGATGAGACGAATCTTCTGGTATACAATATGTCCATAGTTCATAGTGACAGGGTAGACATATGGTGATACCTTGTTATTTTCTATGTTAAGGCTTTTGTGAACGTCTATCACAGTGTAAATCGCGAATAGGAGGTTCTGGTACGAAGTTCTCATTATCGAAAACTATCGCGAAAAATTGGGCAGTTTTTATTTACTCTTATCAATGATATAAGCATTTTATCATTCATCACTGATAATATCACATTTTTGGATCATTTTTGGCATATGGTAAGAAGAGATTGTAGGAAACGCTGTGTGAATTTCTATCGCTCTTTCTTTCATTATAAGTGATCTACACGATTTCCTAGTTCTATTGTTCGGTCAATTGGTAGATCCCTCGTTGCAGCAATCGATCGACTTCTCATCGGCACATGCCATTGCTGCCAATTCTTACCTAAAATGGCATTTCTGCTTCAATTCGCTTCAAGCCGAAGCCTAGGTGAAATTCTGCACCTTATGGAAGATGAACGTGGAAATCGACCGCATGAATTTAGAGCCATTCTTATCTGTCGTTGTCATTGATATCATCAATTTATCATTTATCACTGATGATATCACAAAATTGGATCATTTTTGACATAGAGTAAGAAAAGTACTTTAGAAAGCACTGTGCGAGTTTTTATCGCTCTACCTCTTTTAGTATGTAATCTACAGGCTTTTTCGGTGAAATTGCGCACTCGGTGCAGTATGTAGATAGATCCCTCACTGCAGCAATCGATTGATTGCTCACCATGCGCATGACACCGTCTGCTTGGAAACGTTGCTCTTTCAGAAAATTCACCGCTCTATAAATTGTGAATGGGCCGAGTCGCCTGTCAACAGGAGTTTCAACGATGAGCTGAACAATTCTGTTCTGTTTTGACTCAAAATAGCAAGCAGGCAAGTTTTCTGACAAGTTCGCGAAAAGTGCGGGCAAATTTACGAACTTTCATGACTCAGTTACAGTCACCTCACAATATCTCTACAAAAAGACCCTGTCTTCTTCAAAGACCATATTTTCGTAAACAGCGTGTCCGAATACTTCTACAAGCGAAGTTTCCTTACAATTCAAGAGCATCAACATTTTGACCAATATCCATCGGAGACCTTCCAGAGCGTAAAACGAGAAAAAATGAAATAACCCGAACATCCCGGAAAACTTGCTCTTAGAGGTTATCTGACCTGCTGATTTCGAAATTTACATCTGCTTAGCGAGATAGCTTCGTATTCTAGGGCTATGGCGAATAGAATTTCCTGCGACAAATCTTCCCCAGTTCACCAGTCCTTCTATCTCTCCTCGAAAGAAGTTTTCGGAGACTTTTTAGCGATCATTGATCTGCAAGGGAGGTACTATCGAATTGTCCTTACAATAGCCTACTAGGGGCATTGCGCGCTACTTAACACCTTTGCAAAGTGACGTCCGCAGAAAGATTCACGAATACTGAAATCGGAATATCAAGGGCATGCTGTAAATCGAAAGATTCGCCATAACAAGGTGAACACAAAGCTGCATTCGGATTTAAAATATATTCATTCCGAAGGAAGTTATGGCGTTGTGTAGTTTGCGTGATTCGCATGATTCCGCGGAAACCCCGGAATGTCGCAAAACTCCTAGAACGTTGTGGACTTTCGCAAAACCCTCGGAATTTCACGACATACAAAGAAAATCTGCACGTTTTGTGAGCTATTGTAGATAGCAAGAAATAGAATGGAACATAGGAGAATTCAAAAAGACTTGGATACGGAGGCAACCGCCCATGTACGCGCATCGTTCGCGGGCGTGTGGACTCTGATGGAATGATGCTCGAGCACGCCGTTTGCGCCGCTTCGCATTTTAGACCGATCGCCTTCGTGGATCTGGATCTGTATATCCATACGCAGAAAACAGAATTGTTCAGCTCATCGTTGAAACTCCTGTTGACAGGCAACTCTGCTCATTCACAATTTATAGAGCGGTGAATTTTCTCTGAAAGAGCAACGTTTCCAAGCAGACGGTGTCATGCGCATGATGAGCAATCAATCGATTGCTGCAGTGAAGGATCTATCTACTGCACCGAATGCGCAATTGAACCGAAAAAGCCTATAGATTACATACTAGAAGAGATAGAGCAATAAAAACTCGGACAGTGTTTTCTAAAGTACTTTTCTTACTCTATGTCAAAAATGATCCAATTTTGTGATATCATCAGTGATAAATGATAAATTGATGATATCAATGACAACGACAGATAAGAATGGCTCCAAATTCATGCGGTCGATTCCCACGTTCATCTTCCATATAGGTGCAGAATTTCAGCCCAGGCTTCGGCGTGCGAATTGAAGCAGAAATGCCATTTTAGGTAAGAATTGGCAGCAATGGCATGTGCCGATGAGAAGTCGATCGATTGCTGCAACGAGGGATCTACCAATTGACCGAACAATAGAACTAGGAAATCGTGTAGATCACTTATAATGAAAGAAAGAGCGATAGAAATTCACACAGCGTTTCCTACAATCTCTTCTTACCATATGCCAAAAATGATCCAAAAATGTGATATTATCAGTGATGAATGATAAAATGCTTATATCAGTGATAAGAGTAAATAAAAACTGCCCAATTTTTCGCGATAGTTTTCGATAATGAGAACTTCGTACCAGAACCTCCTATTCGCGATTTACACTGTGATAGACGTTCACAAAAGCCTTAACATAGAAAATAACAAGGTATCACCATATGTCTACCCTGTCACTATGAACTACGGACATATTGTATACCAGAAGATTCATCTCATCAAGCTGAAGCCAAATCTTCCAGCAGATTACAAATAAAGCTGTTTTAAAAGAAGTTATAGCTAAATCCCGCTTATCCCGCAAGTCCCGCGAATCCCGCAAATCCCGTGAAGTCGCGAATGCCGCAAATCCCGCGAATCCCGCAAATCCCGTGAAGTCGCGAATGCCGCGAATCTCGCGAATCCCGGCATTCCCGCGAATCCCGACAATCCCGCAGTTTTGGACAAATTCTACCGCTGCAACTGTACTATGTGTCCTCAGAAGTTCAATTGTAAATTCTGGGCTCTCTATACGGTGTAGTTCCCTATATCGGATTTAGCTTTCCTCACTCAGACTATTCACGCTTAACTCAACATTTCTCGGAAACCAGAGCTTATACAAAGCTGAAAATTTACATTTGTATTTTCTAAGGGGTCGTAGTATACAACTATTAGCTTAAGAAGAACACAGCATCATTTTGGTAAAAACATGGAAATTTTCCTTTTTTGATTTCTAGCTGATAAAAAAGATAGCAACAGCACATATAAGTGTGTGATTTGGAGTGTATATGAGCGAATGAGAGATCTGTAGGACTCTCAATAAAGATATAAAAAATTTTCAATTTTCTGAGCATCCAAAACTTTTTAGATTTTGGTTTCAAACTTGAGGTAGATCGAAACTGGTGCAAAAGCATATAAGCCATCTTATAGAGCTTACTTTGCTCTATCGTGCGGTATCCTATTGTCTATTTGGAGTGAGAAGTGTACGACTTATCACAGCGAAAACTCAAAAATATGGGACAACATAATATTGGGTTGGCTAAAAAATTATTCGCTTTCGGCAAAATATGGTGACAATGGAATGAGCAAGTTAGAGAGGATTAAAGGCTTAACTCCTTTTTTCACAGGTTATTCTTCTTATAACAAAGTGGCGCAAGAAAAAGAACAGTTAGGATTTCTATTTTTTGAAAAATTGCGGCAAAGAAACGAACTATTAAATAAACATTTGGTACCCAAGCAACAAAGCTTGAATTTCCAGTCATTTTGGCTACAGTGAATCGATTTCAAGCAAACTGAATTGGCAAAAAATTGACCTCCTCGCACACATGTCTGGAAATTCCCACATTTTTTGCTGCAGAAATCCATAAAGTCTTGATTATCATTGTTGTTTGCCATTAGTCGAAAGCTGTGTGTATATAATCACCAAACTAGTCGTCTTTGCGCTCACTATAGGCTGAGAACGAAAATCACGAAATCAAAAAGGCGATTTCTCAAAAGTGCATAAGTGTCATTTTTTAATAACGGAAAACCTAGATTACTTGATATTTTAGAGTAGAGTCTGAAGCTATCTTTTTTTTACAAAAAAAGCCTTAGCTAGATAGATGCTAGTTGAATTGTTATAGAGCTCTAAATTTGCATTTCAAAACGAACTTGTTCCTTAGCCAACACAACTATATCCTAGTTGTGATAGTTCACGAACTAAGATATAGAACATAAGCGATGCGTTCCGATGTTAGTGGAAAGCAAACAGCACCATTCATCAGTTTACAGTGGAGCAAGAAAAGAGCTTTTCAATTCTTTACTCTAATTCCTTCTAGCAGTTGATTTCCTTAGATACTTGGTCGTTCCGAAAATAATGTCGTATTTCATGAACGAGCGCCACATCCGTCGAAAACTGATTTTCTTAGATGGTTTGGGTACTATTCGATGCAGCTTTTTATTCAGTTTTCAACAAATAGGCTTTCTTTGCAGTTTATTGAATGAGAATTCTAAACCAATAAAGTTACAAAATTATGTTTTGGCCTATATCTTTCGAAGATAAAGTCAAGGTTCACTACATATGGATGAGAGAGCATGAGGAGCTCTAAGTTTGGTAGCCACACATGTGCGTTTATAGATGTTTTCGTAACTGTAACCGACACCAAGAATGTTGAAGCGTTTATTCGGCTAATCAGCCCAATCCCCTTTGTCGGAGTCTATGAAGCATAGAACATTCAAATTTACCCTACCAAACATCTCCTCAATTGCAGGTAAAAATATGAGAAGTCGACTAGACTTTTCTTAATCCTAGAACAGAATTCATTTCAACCGTCAAAAATTTAGAGATCATCGTTGGCTGGGATGCGCTTTGCGATAAATGAGGTTGGTCTCCGGAGTTTGGATAGATCTGTCGCGGATTGGGCCCCCAGCTCCCAACGTCAGTGGTACAATGGCTCTCCTGCATCGGTGAGGGGAGCCAGGGGTTCGCTCCACGAAAGAGTGAACCGTATCATATGTGGTGGCTACCTGTGTAAACGCTATTTGTGCCTGACAGGGACACTCCATGCACACGTAGAGGCCCTTGCCACCAGCCTGCTTAGCAGTTACTCGGCACTGCGACTCGATCACTCCCAACCATCGACAGCTGGGGCATGGTAATTATAACCAAGGCACTATCTAGAATCGTGCCTGCCTTCTGACAGATCTTTCCCACTAGGCAAGATTATAAATACACAATAATAACGATGACATGAGATATCCCCGGAGCCACAGCCGAGCTGTGGCTCACCGCACCAAGCAAATCACACACTGAATGCCCACCATTTATCCACAACTAATCCCTAAACTCAAACACAGGGGGTGAGCACAACCAGCCAGATCTTATCCTAGGGGTCAGCAATATCGGAAACCCCCCGAGGCGGTGTCGCCGGCGTATGCCAGGCGCGAGCGCGCACGGGATTACCTCTTCTGCGGGATTGCCTGTCCTCCGTGGCGTGTTGGATGGGAGACGACGCGTGAGTTGTGACGGCCCTGCATCGATCGACACGTGGGATGACGAAACTGGGACCCAACCGCTCACCAGGTAACGAAACAGACGACTGATTTAAAAGCTGCGGCGGTAGCGATGGGAAGGCGGGAGCAGCGCGAGGACAGCGTTTCGGGACCCCTTCGCAGCGCGGCGGCGGCCTCCTTTATGGGAAGTCGCGAATCCGCGACACTGGGGGCGGGCGCAAGAAAAAAGGAAGGGGGACCGAGGTAGTTTCCGATCTGCCATGTTACCTACGACCCTACGAGTCAAACATACAAGCAAACCTACGAGTCAAAAATCCCTAGATGGAACGCGGGACCTACACTTGTCGTAGTAACAGCCGGTTGTTCTCGGAGGTAGGCGTGAAGAGTCGTCGGGGGCTCTACTCTGGATACTGGCGGGCTTCGGCAGTTGCTAGTCGATTGTTGCGTTGAATGAAGTTGAGGCGACGATTGACGACGATTGACTCGACATTTGCGGCATCGACAGCTTGAACGGACCATGGAACTCGGCGACGTGGATGTTCGACTTGACGTTGACGTTGGCAGCGGCTCGACATGGATGACGTTGAAGTGACAATGAAGGTCAGAAAGTTTCAATTTTGTCTACGGGCGCATTTTTTTCACGCCAGGGGGAATAAATTTTTGTGAGGGGGAGATTTTCCTCACCAAGCACAAGAGCCCAAGGAAGTCAAAGTTGCAAAAAAGGGGAAATCCCAAAAACGAAAAAGTTAACACGGTCTCCCACCGTGACCCCAAAAGTCGTAAGTTGCGGCTATAGTCACATGTGTCAACGTATAATGGGGATCATTGCTGCCAATCCTGAATCGAGGTTAACAACAACGACGAAGGGCGAGCTCAAAGCTCTTACTCAAAGGAAAATAAAGGAAATAAAAAGAAAATAAAATAATAAAAAGGAACCGTAAATTGAGGCTGTAAACTTTCAAACCTACCTGCGGGAGCTTGATCTTATGCTCCACTGTCCTTCCTCGAACTTGCTAGCTCAGTTCAAGAATGGACCATGGGTACCAATCCTCGGGCGAGGGGCGACGAAGCAACAAGATGTAACCGGCCGGCCTAAACATGGCTTCGAACGTCCGTAACCACGAGAGAGAAGGAGGCTGCTGAAAGTAAACAGATATAGTACAAATGTGATAACGTAAGGTGTGAATGGGTGTCTGTGGGCAGAACGAAGCTGCTGTGAAATGGCTGATGGGGCTGTGAGGTATCAATGGGGCGAGTTGCTGTAGGTATGGATAATACTACGCACCCATTTCGGCTCCCTATAGCGTCTTCGGTGGCGTCAACGTCCAGATGTTCCCGTGGAAGTTGGTTGATCTTCTGGCGATGATGGTCTGCGGCGTGTTGGCGAAGGAGAAACATGTGGGGCTTCTCTGACTGGTACGGAGCGTACGGGTCGAGATGGGGATTGTGTATCCGATCGTGGCGTGACATCCGGTCTGCTGCGATATCCTCTATGTTCGCGCGGATGATAGTGACGATCACGAGAATAGTCTCGAGTTCTTCCGCTATCCCGTGCTGGGTCTTCAAGATCCGAGGATTCTTTGGGCTGATGATCTCCTTCCGCAGCTGACTGTGTCTCAGACGATGATTCCGACGAACCAGACGAGCTAGACGACTAGTGTCGTTCTCGGGTACAATTCTCCTCTTCCGTAAGTCTGCAAAGCAGTCGGTGATGTTGACCTCCACATTCCTTGCAAGGTGGGTAGTCGCAATCGCCTTGGGAATGTCTTTCTCGAAGACACTTCAAGCATAGTCGCAGAAGATGCGCAATCTTACGACGCGCACTAACTGGCATGTGCTCATTGCATCTGCGAGAAGAGTGCGAAAGGGAGTCGCAAAAGCAACATGCGGGATCATATAATGATCTGGGGAGGTAGACGTTAATGGCGTCCTGGGGAAATATCTCTATTGGCAAGGCAAGTACGACTGCGGGAGCAAGTCTGCTCAAACCTCTCCTTTGACCGAATAAGATCATCAAGGTGAGACATGACTCGTCGAAGATTGAAATCCGCTCGTTTCTCGAACTCGACGTTGTTAAGTCGCTCCTGGATAGACAGGGGGAACTTAGTCCGCACGAGATCGATAATATAAAGAGCACGTTTGAATCTTCAGAACGCTTAAGGGCATGTAGGATACCTTGAATCCGGAACCAAGTGTTACGCATGTCCGAAGTTGATTCGGTTGCGGGCTGAAGATCTCTGAGCTGCTGATGGAGTAGCGCTCTGGTCCTCCTCGGGCAATCGTATCGCTTCTTCAATGCTTGCACCAACTGATAGTAGTTGTTCCGACCTGGTTCAAGATCCTGCAAAACCACTTGAGCTTCTCCCTTAATCAAGCTCATCAAATAGAGGTATTTCATATTGAGGTCGATGTTGGGATCGTTGTGAACGGCTAGCTCGAACGCACACCAAAACTCCTGGAACTTGGTGACATCTCCATCGAACTGCGGCAACGTTAACTTCTCCAAATGGATCGGTATGTTGTGCGACGATGGGCCAGTCCGTGCGGGCGTGAGCTGAAGATGTTCCAACTGCTGCACAGCGTCCAACTGTGGGTCCACATTCTGTAGACGTGGGGCGTTATCTGTGCGATCATGTCGCTGTGGCGTCGTCACTGTTCCTGTCGTCCCCGTAGTGGCATCCTCACCGATGGAATTAGCGAGTCGATGGATACGAAGAGACTGGACTTGTTCACTATCCGCTTCCTGCATACCTGCAACGTGCGAAGAAGTGCTTCAGCGTCGGCCAGATGTTGATCCACGCTATGCCCTTCTGCGAACCTACTGTACGCCTGCTGATCCGTCGGCGTATTGGAGGTGGTAATGTGGTACAAAAGTACTTCGCGACGTAAAGGGAAAAGGGGTGAAATGAAAGAAAAATCAGGCGGTTTTCTCCGCTCAGAAGCAACATTGAGAGACCGGACCAACGCAGCTGGTCTTCTTCTGGGCCCTAGATATACACGGTATAGAGAATTGGATAACTTACATTTTGGGTGTACGCTGCCTTTAAAGCAATGCATTCGTTTTTCGTTTCTTTCAGGATTTCTGGATGAAATCCAGCAAAGAACATGAAACAATGTTCGTCTACTTGCAAAAAAATAAAGAACAAGTATCTACGCTCTCGGAGCGGCTAACCGTATGCCCTGTCTCAAATCGTTTACACCAACGAGCTGATGTAGGTTAGATGACTGTCCTCTTACCCATTGCAGCATTGATATTTTTGGTTGATACGTGATTTACTGCGTGGATGCTGCTCAAAGTTCAGCACTTGTCAAAGTGACTGACTTGACACCTCAGAGTATACAAATAACTAGAAACGTAAATGACACAAGCTAGATATTGGCTGAACGAGAATAATATGTTCTGTTTATCAAAATAGAACTATAAAGAAGCTATGGAAGCTTGTTTGTTGCAATCTTGCCATAACACGAAGCCGTCCTCCTACTTTTGTATCCTAAGAATTTTGCGCCGTTTCGTTTCGTCTCCAATGAGTTACAAATCAAGCTGTAAAATATAAATTTTCAGTTTCTAGGATCGCATCTAAATTTGCTGGATTAGCATCCAAGTTTTCGAGATCACTGCTCCCACGGCTGCATCTTCTTTTTTCAGTGGTCTGGGCATTATACTGCTTAGCCTGTTCATCGCAGCCACTCAGTCTTTCCCTGATTTGAGCTACAAATCTAATTGTCCTGCTCATGCATATTTTTCACATCGTACGGGAAGGCGCCATAATGGTTTTGTTCGGAGAAAACTGCACGAAAAACAGAATACAAGTTTTTCATTCGCAAGCATTCTTTATGCCTCAAAAATAGCATTTTCTCTTCCTCAAAAAATGATGTCGCAAGGGTCAAAACCAGACTATCATCGCGTTCTTATCTTTAAGACCGTATCGGATATCTTTAAGACATGTACCAAAATGAAGAGCCAAGCCAAACACTTACGAGTTGGGGAGGATTTCGTATCTGTTACTAGAAAATTAACTATTGCAGAATAATCAATTATACTAATTGAAGTAAATTGCTCTGTAATCCTAAATTTTGCCAAATTGTTACATTTCAGTCCTTGTTTATAATCAGCGTCCAAGCCGGTTACACTTCGAATGTGGGGCCAGACCAAAATTTGTTGAGACCATGCATTCTTTCGCGATCATAATGCAGCACAATCAAAGCTTCATAGTTTTCTGCTGACCCAATCTAGCAGATTTATTTTGGGAGGTTTTTGAGCCATTGACCCGTAGTAAACTCCTGTTCAGCGCACGTCAGCTAGGGGCGGGCCTACGTGGAACATAGTGCGCTTTACTCCGGCATTCGCTGAGCTATTGTATAGGCTGCGGATCGCTTTCCAGGTCCAAAGATCTTGGGCGTTCACAAAATGAGAATGCTTGAGTAGGATTGGTCGAGCGGCTAAGCTTAGGATTCAACGCGTGATGCTATGGTTCGAGGGCGCCCAGCGGCGAACTTTTGCGCCATCACCGAGCAATCCATGATAGCGGCCAGTATCTGAAAAACTCGATGATGTCCGCTATCAAAGATATCACCTGCCAAACGGGCAGATAAAACAAAACTACATAGATTAAATGCTCTCATTTCTTCAAAACTGGGCATCTTGTAAAGTGTTAGTAATCTGCCGTGTTATGCCAAACCAAGTTTGTTGGTGGATCTCTTTATTAGATTTGACGGTTTCGACTGTCTCGTCTTTTTCAGGGGTCTTGAGTCCACCGCCTTCCAGTAAGTCCTTAGTAACGGACGTCACTGAGTAGCTGTGCGGACTTACTGAAATGCGTCACTCACTGAGTGACGTCCGTTACTAAGTAGCTGTGCGGACTTACTGGAATGCGGTGGACTCAAGACCTCTGAAGAAGACGAGACAGTCGAAACCGTCAGGTCTAATAAAGAGATCCACCAACAAACCTGGTTTGGCATAACACGGCAGATTACTAACACAAAAGCTGTGCAGAAAAAACCTACTTTCTTGCTTTCCTCGCCGCAATCAGCTATTCATTGATTTCTTCCAGGGCTCCGAAATTGTGCAGTTTTGAGGATTTTGCACCGCAATGATACGTCCACTAATTGTCTCGTAAGTTACTCACGAGCAACGTACTGGAAATTTGTCTGATTCTTCTCTTTTGCGTCTCTCTCGGGTCACCCTAAAATTCAACCTCAGATAAGTGGCATTCTTGTGAACTGACTGTGAAACTTGACCGGACAGTCTTCTGACTGTTCAACTGACTATCTTTAAAGGCAGTGTCCGGGCAAAAAGTCGATTTTGAGATTTTGTGCTTACCCGACCTATTCCCTATGCTGAATCCGAATATCCACGGTGGAAAGCGCGAAAACGGCGAAAAAGGGCTCTAACGCAGGAGGGAAATCAGCAGGTGGGCGGGGTTTTCCCCACTGTGAATTCGCGCTTCTAACTTCCGGAGCGATCTTCTCGCTTCCGATTTTAAGTCAATTATTCGCACTTGGCCGGTAGCGATGTTAGGACGGCTGGCGGAATTGAAAAGAACGCCCCGGAAGCTGGCAGCGTGAATTCACAGTGGGCGAGGTCTTTCCCAAGGTTGAATTCACGGTCCCAGTTTTCGGAGCGATCTTTTCAATTCCACCAACCGCCCTGACATCTCAGCGGACCAAGTGCGAATGCATGATCTGAAGTCGGAAGCGAAAAGATCGCTCCGGGAGCTGGGACCGTGAATTCACCCTGGGGAAGACCCCGCCCACTTTTGATTTCCTTCCTGCGTTAGAGCCCTTTTTCGCCGTTTTCGCGCTTTCCAGTGTGGATTTTTGCATTCAGCGTGGTTAAGGCCCGGGTAAGCACAAAATTTCAAAATTGAGTTTTTGCCCGGACACTGTCTTTGAGCACGGGAAGATGGGCGGGATTAGGTTCATCCTAGGAAGTTGTCCTGAATGATTGATCTCAGGTCACCTTTGATGAACAGAGGTTTACTACGGGCCACTGCCAAGGTTCATCGACAATCAAGCCCGGAACATTACAAGTGCATACCGCTGGTGAAAACTTCTCGAATTTCAAGGTGGTCTGAAAATGATTTGGAAAATACTACTACGTTCTTACAGATAGAATTCCTAAATAGGACTCTATGCCAACAAGAGTATGCATCTTTGCTGTTCCCTGTGCTGCTGTGGTGGTCTTAGTCATCATGTCAAATAGATTCATTACTGAAACAGCTTCTAATTCGACGCGAGTAGAAGTACTGTATGACCCAGGTATAGAATTTGAGTACGCACTAAGACGCTAGTCCATCTTCTGTAAAAAATAGTCTTCGGTTCGCAAAAGGGTTATCTCTTGTCTTTTGATTATACCTCGAAAAACAATGCGTTGCGTCCAGTAAGGTTAACAGTTAGAAGTAAAAGAACAAGGAAGTGACTGAATCATTAAGCGCCTGTGCAGTTTGGCTGCATATCTATTTTTTCTCTTAAATATGTTGTAATCTAAAAGGAACAGTTCTGCAAACAAAGAAGCTCAATAGAATGACCTTCAGTCATATTCATTTCCAGTAGTCCATGCAAACTCGAAGCATTCGGCGACCAATAGCGTTGGAAATATCAGCTTTGCTATAAGTGCAATCAATACTTTTACGGTTCATGGCACAGTAGAGCTGACTCTTTTCAGCGGATGTTCGAATCAATCTTACCGAGAATGTCAAAAGTGGAAAGCAGGACACCGCTCCTTTCAACAAAAGCAGTCTCATCCCGCCTTTTCTACACTTCAGGGCGATAATGGAGGTATGACCTTTTGCATGCCAAGGTACTTGCATTAGAAAGTCATTTCATAAATCAGTGGCGGTCCCAGGAATTCTGTCCGAGGAGGCGCGTTGGGGGGGGGGGGGGGGGGGGAAACAACAATTTTTGGACGAAGGTGCGTGGCGTTAGTCATGTAATCCAAAATTTTTTGCGATGCTTCTCATGATTTTTGCTGCTCATGATCTCCAAGATTTAGAAAAAGTGGGAGTGGGGCAGCCATGCCCCGAAATAATATTCACAAATCAATATAAGTTTATTTTATAAACAAATCACTTGCGCATTTTTATAACCCATGTAAGTGATTTAAAGGCAGTGTCCGGGCAGAAACTCGACTTCTAAAAAATCAACTTATCTGGGGTTATCCGCAACGCTGAATCCGAAAATCCACATCAGAAGGCGCGAAAACGGCGAGAACATGCATTTTCCAAGTCCTCACATTTCGAAATTTGGGGATCCCCGCCAGGCTAAGACGCAGAGCTTGCAAAGAGCGCACGGTTTTTAACTGTGGCGGCATACGTACTCTGCCGTCTGGCAGGAATTCAAACAACTCGGAGGACCCCGCCCCAAGGCGTAAGTTTCCCCAATTTGCAATCGTTTTTCTTGCTTTAGGTCGAACGTTTTATGCTCGCAGTTGCGCGATGTTGTGTCTCAGGGGGGCTACTTTCACATGGCAGAGAAATCTCAGAACCCCCATTTTGCCCGGACACTGCCTTTAAACTTAGACTAACGCGACCTGTTCACAGAAGGGGAAAAGCACAGACAGACAAACAAAAGTTTACTGTCCCAAATAAATAACATCAACATGCTCAAGTGCCCATCACTTCTCTCAGACAATCGATCGGAACCCTCCGCCGGACAGTCGAAATCTGCCAGAGTCACGCCGGACCCAGTTGACCAATGAGAGCGGGGCGATTGGGCGGTCCCTTCTTGTAGGTCGCGGTGACATCACTGGCAGGCGAGTGGGACCTTCTCCGGCCCTGCTGCAAAGGTACGCCATTTCTGCTCCGGAGGTACGCCAGATTTGGCAGAGCCGCGCCGGAGAAATTTGCCCGCCGCGAGTCCGCCAGATTTGGAAGAGCCGCGGAGCAGAAAATCGGGGGGCTCCAGCGCACGAGTGGCAGACCCACCGCTGGGGAAACCCCGCGGCCCTGCCATTTCTCCGCCGGAGGGGTCCGATGCGCTGTCTGAGCTGCTCCTACGTCACGTCAGCACCTAGCTCAGGTTTGCTAGAGAAGTTGATATTAAGCGAAATATGCGTAGTGGTTGTGTCAGAAAAAACTCTATTTAAGGCATTTAGGAACACACAAACAGATATCACTACATCGTATGTGTAGGAAAGCTTAAAAGATTAGGAGAAAGCGTTTTGAGCTTGCCTACTATATTGCGCTATCTTACGCAGAATAACGTTTTCTACACCATCCCTCACTTTTTTCGCGTCAACGCTACCTACAGCTTTCAGAAAAGTTTGTGTAAGGATTCAAGGTATCTTGAAAAAGATCCTGGCCTGACTTGACAGACTGCTATTACGGAACTGTCATCCGCATTCCGTTGCACAAGAAACGGCGGCTCAATTTTGCCTATATCATAGTTATTTTTCTTTTCTCTCTTAATGTCGATTTTAGGTAGCCTCAAAATATCACCTATCTAGTTGTATAATCGAAAAGGTAATGAGTACAACTGTCGATGCCATTTTTTGCTACCTCGCCAATTCGACCAAATTCACAAAAAATCATCGTACCATTAGCACCGAGAAGTTTAAAGCGAGGTGAGTGGCAAATACAGAGTAGTGCATAGATGAAGAAAATTTATCTATGGCATTGCGCAGTAATCAAAAATCTACGCATACTGTGAGAGTAGCTTGTGTTTCCATTGTCCTGGAAAAAGGTTACAATTTGCAAACAACACAAACTATACAATGTCACTAGCGGATACAGCATGCGTAGGATAGTTGTAATATGCATAATGTCTCTATGAATGTGAGAGCAATATCTAATGCATTTTACCTAAGCGGCATTTGCGAACTGACCAAAAGTAGCTGCAAATTAATTCAGAACACAACCAAAGGGAAAAATAAGAACATTATGACTTTGACTGGTGAACGGATACCTAAAAAAAGTCGTCTTAAGATTCTGTCGTAATCGAAATAGACGCTATGGGTACGAAAATATGGAATGTGAACTTGGATTTCCACGAATACAATTCATCACCATTCGACATCCCTTGCAAAGATTTCTCAGTGGATTCGCGGAAAAATGCGAACGGTAATAACTTCGCTCATTATTCTGCCCAAGTTAGAACGTATTTGTAACCCGTTTGTAATGTTTTATTCTTGTAATCAAGGCACAGGGCTTGGCACAGGTGGCTTATACGAAAGCTCTATATCGTTTGGGACAAAAGCAAAGGGATGACGCTTTTGTGGTAGAAAAAATACAGCTTTTTAGTCGACGTTTTGTTTTTTAAAGCTTTGTACATCTATTGTTTAGGAGACTTCGTAAAATTTTGGAAAAATCAAGGATGATTTTGTTTTTGGCATTTTTAAAAAGACACCTCGTGTCGAGCCCTTTCAAGGCATCCCAGTTCGCCTTGATTCAAGCCGCAAATGGGAGTTTGTTGTGATGCAGTGATCGGCCGCAAGGAAATTTGAGCTGCAGTTTCCTCATATTAAAGCAACGTTTGAGCGAAATAAATGTCTACTCAGCAAGATAATCAATTTTTTTTCAAATCCTAGGGTGGTAGTGAGGCAAAACGAACGGTAAATGATTAAAGGTAGTGTCTCACCAAAATTGAGGTTGCACGGGTTTCCACATAATCTACTAAAAGGCCCCTCAAATAGGCCATTGCAACAAGTCTGACTCGATTTGGCCCCCTCTGCGCTGAGAAAAATGAGCTCAAATTGGTACGCGGAGAGCGATTTGGTACGCGCGGACGATTTTCCCTGTCTCCCCCCTTATGCGTTTTAACATGTCCCTCCACTTTGCGTCCGCCTCCATAATATTGCTGCCACTTTGGCGGAGGCTAGAGTCAGAAGGCACAACTCGTCTACGTCGATTCTGCGAGACCTCCAAAAAACGGGGTTTTTGAGAGATTTGTGAGGTTCTAACCCCATACAGTATTAGATAGGGTCCGATAGGCTTATAAAATGCGAAAATCTCAGCAGCGAATTTTTGGTGAGGCACTGCCTTTAAGTGAACCTGGCTTTCGACATCAGACGCACTCGAAGCTTGGATCTATTCGATGCGCGCAAGAATTGTTGAACGGGGTACCTCCAAATTCTGTCTGCTAATACTAGAACTTCTCCTTTCTTCCGAAAGCGCGCTAAAGGCAGCGTCCCTCCAGATTCGCTTTGACCTTCTTGCGGTTCTGGGGCTTCTCATCGGGTTGAACTTAAGTAAGGACTATAAACTGCGCGAGAAGGACCAAATTAGGACGTTCGCAGAAGTAAGGACTATAAACTGCGCGAGAAGGACCAAATTAGGACGTTCGCAGCTTTTTGGAAAAAAATCTTGGACAGGAGTTTACATGGGAAAGCACGAGGTGTCACAACAACCTCACATCTATGTTTCTTCACAGACTATTACCATTAGTGCGGTAATGATGACGGACTCGCAAAAGATGGCGAGTGATGTTCTTCGGGCGCGTGCTAAATTGGGGCTCGCGCGTTTTGTATGTAGTTCCCTGAGCGAGCAGGACACGGTAAATGATGGGGATTGGTCAAGAAGCAAGCAGAATCTTTGCATGATTCAACTGAATGTGGAAAAACCGGATCCTGTTGGGGGGAGGGGGCACTTCTTCGAGGGAAAATGGATGGCAATCAAATCACATGAAGATGACCGAACATTTACAGAAATCGTTAGGCATGACAAATATTTACAAAAAAACGCACTTTTTTCTCATCTCTGTAAGATCTACAGCCCTTTCAACGTGATAAAATGATGGGTTTGAGCTGGATGGACAGCCCCAGATCGATTAGAGAGAAGATGGTGGGGCTACGACTGCATGACCCGAAAAACATTATTTGTGTAGATGTCCGGAAAATGGCTTTGATACTGCAGTTCTTCTTTTCGCTGTACACTGTTCCAGTTCTGCTGAAAAACTCAGACAATTTGCTTCTGCCCAAGGAGGCACTAAATTCCATTGAAGCTTCCGTTAAATTTTTTGGAATCCGGGAAATCTGCAGTTTCCGACAGTTTAGCTTTCACACGGTCATTACGACGTTCTTCAGGCTAAACCAACTCTTTTCAACGAAGGAGGTAAGAGTGACCGCGATAGATAAAGAATATAGAATGACGAGTCACCTAAGGGCTATTGCAGGACGAAGAAGCAGCATTTGGCTCCGGGCATAACTCACGCGATCTCAGCCGCGAGCGATTCAGCGCTACCCTGACTGTTTAAGCTCAGCCTAAGCGCATTCTGGTTGAACAGAAGATGGGGCATTTTGTCAGCTTGTAAAAATTGCACACAATATGAATTTGTAGCCTGCAGATGTTGGCACTGAAGGAAACGGCAGATTGCCAAATCGTGCGGCGACTGAAATTGGGTGAGGTATGTCCGGGGCCTTAGCTGAGCGGGCGCCAACTCAGCGCGTGTATTTTCGCCGTTGTAAACCCCTCACCTCCTCGCTGTGCCGCTAATTAAGACGCGTTCGCGCCCAATGGTATAGCGCCTTCGTCATGCAGTAGCATGTATATAACGTGAATTAAGCAAAATTGTCTAACAGATCTATCAAAAATGGATTTTTTGAGCAATGTGGACTATCTTGTAATATTTGATCTTCACTATTCCACTGTAGACTTCGAAGGTATCTATTTGCTGCGGTGTATACAACCTCGTCAGGTCACCCTTTGAACTATGAGTAGTAAAATGCACAATGATCATAACGTTTACGCGGAGCTACCAAGAGCTCAAAGTCTGCTAGGCCCATTTTTGCTATATATGCACATTTTCTAATCAGTGTTCACTGCCTCAAAATTCCGTGGTCCTTGAGCTCTAAAAAGCTCTTCGTCAACAAGATCGTTGAATTCCTTCAAAAGAAAAAAGTTAATTTAATTTTCTCCACCACACTTCATTTCCAGTGAGGATACCATCAGAAGGATCTGTCTTAAGTGCGACAATTTATTTTGCTTCACGGAAAAGTTATATGACCATCTAAATGAATATTATATGAACACAAAATCTCCGCAACGATCCGTATATGATGAGTATGAATATACTGTTGCACATTTTGCTCCACAAAATTGGTGCGCTCTCGTATAACCATCAGACTTGATTTTCAGAAAAACATAGAACTCAAAAGCTACTAATTCAGGTACTGCAACTTTTACAATCACTTTGACGACTATGTTATACTTCGTCAAGGAGAAAACCGAGAAGGTGTCATGGAATATGCGCAGAAACTCGAGGCAGTTCTTAGCAAAGCTGGTGTAGAAGACTGTCATAAGAAAGAGATACACAGGCAGTTGCTAAGTAAGCAGATTTTCATTATTTTCTCAATAAACTATAGTTATACCAAATGATAACCCCAGACATTTCATGTTCATAAACATCTTGCGCATTACTTCGTCTACCACTTAATGTCACATACTTTATCAATAGCAAACACAAGTTACGACTACTATAGTGACCTTTCATTGGGTCGGACAATTTCTGTCATGCTTTTTCGCACATTCTGAAAGCTTCCTGAAATCTTCAACTTCATGCCATACGTAAATAGGGGGGGGGGGGGGGTTCAAAAGGGTCTAGCCGTAAAATGGTTGATGCCGCATAATGAGCAAAATCACGACATCATACTCAAATTTTGATCTTACCCTGTTTCTGCGTTTACACGTGCTTCTTCTCCTACAAATACTTGCAATCGTCCCCCCCCCCCCACATCCCACGACAAGTAGCGTTTTGGTTTGAGGCACCACTAAGACTAGGTAGGACCAAAGTCAATCCCACCTCTGAGCAAACCAAGCCCTCTTCGAGGAGGGAAACGGCCAAGAGGAGCGATTTCTTTGTAGGTCATCTACAGGGTGTCCCAAAAGTCTTGTAGCCTAATTTTGCAATGCTTTAACTCAACAATCACTGGTGATTTTGGTCTCAAATATATAACACAGAATCCTCCAATCATTCTTCGTAAACTGCATCCTTAGGGGTAAGAAATTATCTTCATGTTTAACAAAAAAAAATAAAATTATCAAACCATTTTCACCTCAAAACGCAAAAAGCTATTTCCTAAAAGTTTGGAATTTATTCCGCTACTGCAAAAATTTGGCACACCCGGTGCAAATTTATATCCACAATATAGAGGGGGCTTTGCACTATTATCACTATAATGGCTGCATTTAGAAACCTATTTCGTCAAGAGAGGCGAGAAAATACCTGGAAATTTTCAATGCGTGCCACTGCAACTATGTCTTTGAAATTAGTTTCAAATCTGTAGAATTGCAGCAGCCACTGAATTTAGAGTAATATCCTCTTCGCATGTTTTCTAGATGGGAATCTAATGCAACACGGATGACGAACTTGGTTTTGAAACACATTGTAGCCGAGTTTGAGTTTTCATTTTCCGCAAATGTGCCCAAAACTCCACCATAAGATCTACATGTGCCTGCATTCAAATTTCCGTAATTTTAACCATACAACTCACAAATTTTTCTAATCATTGGTATGATGTAGCTGAAAGCTTGCTCTATCATACAGAACATTTTCTAAGCAATAGGATTTATTTTCATGAAAAATTGGGACATGATGATGACTGCCTGCGTGCCTCGGCAGTGGTAGCCAACAGTTTGAAGGCTTCCGTTATCAAGGAAAGATGCTACCACGAAATTCGAATGCTGTGATGTATTTGCTACTTTTTGAATAATATGTACACCAAATTTTATATCCCTATGTTGTTCCATTCTGTTTTTCTCAGAAAGAATACTAGGCTACAAGACTTTTGGGACACCCTGTAAAGCCCTCAGTATTACTTCTGAAAATAACGAATGAAGTGCTTTAGCTTACTATTGGGTTTGGCGGATAATTTCTGTTACACTTTTTTCTTAAAATTCCGAAAAGTTTCAGAAGTTCTCTAGAATCTTCAAAGTTGCTCCATATGTAGGCCACTGCAGGGGGTCCACAACAGTACGGCTGATGCCGCAAATGCACAATTAGCCAGCGACTTTACGACAACTTTATAGGAACACTCAAAACTGTCATTTTTTCTTTGATTTTTTTCTCTGCGTCTCATTATGTTTTTTCTCTCCCATAATTTTTTAGAACATATTTTCGCATCCTCTCTTTTATGGTAGCACTTTGGTGCCACTAGCACGCCAAAAACAAGGGGTGAAAAACAACTCAAAAAATTGAAAATTCGTCGAAAATTTTTCTTTTGTGAGCATCGTGTAGGATTTGACACGTAAAAGTTGAAAATAATTTTTGTAGTTTTTAAAGATTGTTCTTCATGTCATGCCAATGTGCGCTGACATGGCGCAACATGTAGCTCATGTGATCGTGTGCAAACATGATTGCGCCATCCCCCTTCGTTCGCTAAAAACTATGGACCATACCCTGCCCTAATACCACATCGCCCGGTCACTTCCCAATCACCTGGAAGAATGCCAACCTGCTGACAAAAATGTCCTTAAAATGTACTCCCACCAATAAAGTGGTGTTTTGCGCATGGACCGCGGATCTAACAGTACCGGCGGGTAGACCCTTGCACCTCGCCAACAATCTTCAAACATAAGAATTTTCGAAAGTTTCTTAGAATTTTAAAAAATAAAAATAAAAGTGTAACAGAAATTACCCGCCAATCTAATATTATAGTTGAGTGCCACTAACTAAGTTTGACGGATTTTGATGGAGAACTGAGTGAAAGCTCAAGATTATTTTGTTTGCATTTACAAGGATTACTCCCCTTCAGAACTTTCGTTTTGAATTTACTCAGTAATATTAAAAATGAACAATCCATGAGGCTGGTTAATATAACTTTTTATAACTTTCAAATATCTAGAGCGTTGTAAAGCACAAATTATATGCTATTTGATCTGTGAAGTCGAAATTGTTCAAAACTCGCAAAAAACCCGGTTCTTGGGGACCCTCTCTTCAAGGAGCGGACGAGTTTCGAATTGCTCGTCTCCATCGTCATGCCAGCGGGAAGAGCTGCAACTGAACGGATGCAGTTGCATTGCAGTGTGCAGTGCAACTGCAATGCAACTGCAATGCAACCGCACACCTGCGTAAGCACTCAGGGGTGGTTTGTAATACGAAGGGCGGCTTGTGATACGTATCACAAGCCCGTCTCCTTTTAAAGGGCACGGCAAAGGATTGGACAACGCAGATCGGAGACCCATGGGCCCCTCTTTACAACTATGTGCTAATCTGGGTGGATGGATCTTGCCTGGACGCTGCCTTCAAGCGATGTGCGAAAACAATGTCTAAAAAAATTATTAAAAAAAATTCTTCATTTTAAGTTCATAATGCAGAAGCAATGCAGAATGTTAGGAAACACCCTTCTGATTTTCAAAAAAAAGTTCATCAAGGGAAGGGTCAAAAGGCCTAATCGTCGGTACCGTCGCACCCGCGATCCGAGCGCAGACCACCTACTTTGTCTCTGAAAATCCATTTTCCCATTTTTGTAAATGAGCTGGCATTCTTTCAGGTAATGAGCGAGAGATCAGACAATTCGGTAATCAGGTAGTGCATAGTCTGTAGCGATTAATAAATATGGGGGGATACACACATGCCTACACACTTTTTCTGAGCGGCGGTCAAATGTCAGTGTGCGCATCTTTGTAACCATCGACATTATAACGAAGAAAGAGTCTTCAAAAAATTTCAAAAAATCATTTTTAAGTTTTCTGTATTAATTTCTGCACGATCCACATAAAAAAGAATTTAGGAGAGTTTTTGAATTTTTTGTTATTTTTTCACCCCTCGATTTGAAACGCTAGAGGCACAGGAATGCCTCCATTTAAGAGACATTGCCGAAATACGTTCAAAAAGAAATTCGGGAAGAGAAAAGTGCAAGTACGTCCAAAAAAATCAAACAAAAATCGAAAATTCAAGTGCTTTTACAGAACTGCCGTAAACTTGTTGGTCATTAGTGCACTTGCGGCATCAATCACGCTAGTTGGGTAGACCCTGATATGTCCTAAACGTTGGCAAACCTAGAGTTTTCAGCAAGCTTCTGGAATTTCCTAAAAGAATAGAAAAAAGGTGTAATAGAAATCACTCGAACCCAATATATTGGAGGAATATGCCAATCCATCAATAAATTGAGCCAAAAAACCTTCTAGCTGGAGGTAAACTTCGCACGCGGAACGCGGATATGGCGATGCCCATGGGTAGATCTTCACACCCCGACGACATATCTTAAATATAAAAATGTTTCGAAGTGTAAGTATGACAGAAATTACATGAATTGGAAGATCTCATGAAACTGAACTGATTTACTGTAGAACAGAAAACACATCAAATATCTATGTGTCGGTTACAACATACGTCCAATTTTTACTATAATCAACAAGTAATCGTATTTAGTTGGCAGCTCTCCCCACAAGACCAAAGGATCGCAAAGGAGGGCGGATCTTGAGCAGACGTTGCTGAACAACAAAACGCTTCTCACTCTTTTCACTAAGATATATTACTATGACTTCATTCTTTTCAACTACTCACTGCCTGTCATTATTTGAATAATTGATTAACACGATCTCGGCCCGTACGGTGAAAATAAACATATTCGTTTTTTATTTTTATTTTCAATACATTAATTTCCTCAAATATTTTTTGAGTTTATTAAAGACTTCTCAAAGGAGTCTGCTGCCATTGCGAGAAGGGTTCAAAAACGCCAGTTCAGCGTAACCGCATACAAACACCACTGGTCTTAGCTTAACAGTCAGTTCTAGTACACCTGTCTAACATCGGGAAACATACTTTCGATACATAGAGCCATGTACTCTGGTAACCTTCACTTTGAGCGTCATGATAGAACACAACCTTCACCTGGAAGGAAGTACAGAAGTCATTTGGGGCGAAGCCCCAGATATCATGATATCCGGGGCTAACATAACTAATGACATGAGTATGTGGGGTGAATGTGAATGAGGCAAATATAGTAGTGACATCCAAAAGAAGCTCAAAAAACCGAAGGATTGCGTTTTATGGCCTTTTTTGCTGAAAAGAAGGTCTTATTCACAATCAATTAGAAACTAGGACAAAATTTCTCAATTGACCTTTCTCTAAACTGCGATTGAGGTTGGATGTTCATGAAACCGCTGGAGTTAAATAAAAACTGCGCTCAAATCTTGCGCAGAGTGTCTCCACACAAATGCTGGTCTATATCGTTGTGGAGTGATTTTCAAGACCCGCGACGTTGTCAGTGTTCCTTGCCGTCTCATGAGGATCACAACGATATATAATGCTATGGGGTTTCGTTATGACCCCGCGGAGATCAATGACCAGAGCCAAATGCCCCGCCGGCTCTGGTCTGTCTCCGCTGCTCGTCTGCATCTCCGCTGCGCACTACCTACCTCAAATGCGAGGCGCAAGGCGTTTGGCTCTGGTACCCTTTTCTTCGTTGTTCCGAGCCCAATTTCGACATTTTATATATCATACTAGTAAACCAGTAATTGAAGGGTGCTAGTAGCATGCGCGCGCTTCGGGACCGCCACGCGGTTTCCCGCTATTTGCCAATTTGCAAATTGCGCTTACGTTTCTTTATATATTAGATCATATTAAGGCTCTTGATCTCTATTTTTACGTTGACAACGTCGCAAGACTTTTTATGATCCAAACGAGAAACCTGGAAAAAGGGCCTTTCGAAAAGCTCTTGTTTTTTTCTTCAATTTAACTCTTTTCACTCGCTTTTTGTGTATTCGATAGGTCTTGTTTCTGTCTAAGAAGTAAACAACGTCGCCGAGCTTACTTCTCTGCTTATGCCGGTTTTTTTGTGAAAATTACTGAAAAGTGCGTTTTTTTTACCTTGTTCTCTTTCAGTGCTTTCGCAACGAATTATCTCCAGCTTCGACGATACTTGCTCAGAATGATAAGCGGAAGAATCTAGACAACGTCGCAGGATACGAAACGAATATGCGGGGGGTGAAAATTCAACGGACGCATCAGAAATCAAATTGGCGTCAATGTGCAACATATCTTTTCTGACGTGTTTAACATGTTCAATTCAGTTGTTGACCAGTTTTCCTTCTTTCGGTCTCCCAACTACCACCATTAGTAAACAGCGCTTTTTTTTAAATAGAGAAGAACTTGTTCTTGTTGCCACCCAATTTAACCGGCAATCCTGAAGAGAAAACTGTGCCTGAGAAACCTCCAAATTAAGGTTTCAAATTCGATGATGTGCTAACCTCTGCTTTATATGAATTTTTCAAGTTTCCTGGTATAATTCGTATCTCTAAATTTCCATCTATTTTTCTGAAACAACCTTCACTTTTTATAGGGGGCAGGAACTCAAACAACTATCACTTTTTAAAATCTGCCTTTTGACTATCGAAGGTATAGTCAGCTAGCAGCGCCTAAAACTCACGCGTCATACAAGGAGCCCACGCAGTGGACGACTGGCACGGCGCACCGAGGTAACCGGAGGTACGTCCTCGTCTATCACACATGGTGGTGCAGTTTTAGGGAGTTTTCTTTCTACCGGCCCCTACTAAGGTCGTTTGCGGTGTGTTCTCAGCCTATCTATAAGTTGTTCTGTGTTGGTTAGAATTAGGATATGGTGGGCATCATGCGTAGCCTTAGTGATCAAAGTAGTAAGCCATAGGTCGGTCTTTACTGCAGTCAAATTCCGTAACATGTAGATCATCATAATCAATGTCTTCAAGATTAAAGCAATTAGTAGACAGTGCGATTTTGAGTCGTGCCTAGAATGTGAAAAGCAACAGGTGGAGGTGATGCGAGTACCTCAAGTTATGTAGGCACTACTAGGTAAGCTGGTATTATAAGGCCACTTATTCTCATCGAGTACATGTGTTGTGCCATCTTTTGCCGTTTTTCTGTTCCACCTGCTGCTCCCTTTTCAGGACCTGCAGCGCTTAGTGCCCATGTGTGTTGTGCAATACCCCTCGGTTAACAAGAACATGCTGCTGAAGGTCGAACATGGGTTTATCGATATATCGTAAATCGCGTCCAAAACAACAACAATAAACTCCTTGAAGAGTACGACACATAACCCGTATCATCGCACACGGTAGAAACCCAACATTTCACAATCTGAAAGCACATCTTGGTCTCCGTTTGCGAACATTTCGCAATCTTCAGCAGTCGAAATCTAGAAGAAAAGGCAATGATTACTTCTTATGAGTGCTGGAACAACACTTACTTTCTCTAGCCACTCCTCTGTTTTGAAAGTAAGCTTCAAATGAGTCAACACTGTGCTGATTTCTGGATTATGCACAATCAAACAACCTTTCTTCGCATTTCTATGAACAAATTCGAAGCAATCGGCCTGAAATTGAAGATGTTCTGCCCCCATTACATCAGTACAATTCTTACCTGTTCATCCGAAGATAAAAAAAACGAAAACACATTATTCATGATGATAAGATCTGCTTGTGATATTACATCTGGCCTCGTGCGAATGTCAGCGTGGACAATCTCAATATTCTAAAAGAGCACTGTTAATGGCATTTCGGACATAACTGAAGGAGATACTTGGAGATTGAAATCCTTTATGACATCCTCCTGTAGTCTGGCAAGTTCGTCATTCATTTCTACTCCGGTAGCCGTGACATGGCCACTTCTGTAATAAGAAATAGCAAACGCTCTTTCATATAGCTACGTGTGATAACCTTCCCCCGGTTTAGTGGCCCAGAGACAAGACATCGAAGGTGTTGTCTTTCCTCTCCTCCCCTTCCCCTCCCCCCTTCTCTCCTCCCCCCCCCCCCCCCCCCCCCGTATAGCACACCTAAGTTCTGCCCTTTGGAATACTTGAAAAATGAAGCATCCCACAGAGAACCTGCTTGTAAATAGGCATTGCCCGAAGATTTTCACTTCCAGAAATTTGTCGTTCTCCAAAATTCTCAGGTCAGTTTGTGTAAACGAGTGGTCGAATTCTTGTAGATCCGCTCTGCATTCTCTCGGCACCAAGTATATTCCTTCGCCCACTCTTGGGTATGGGCCTCTCATCGACTGAAGTCGAAGAATACTGCATGTGACTCATATTCTTCCTACTGCATTTTTATCACTATTCCGACAGTATGGATGACGATTGTACTCTATACTTTGACAAACACGCACTGATTGGGCGCAACACGTTTCTTCGAGCCGATGTCTTCAATATTCTTTCGCAGATCTTCACTGTGCGGCTTATTAGTCGAATACTTTGAATGGTGCAACCAGTTAAGTGACCTCGATTCTTCCATATTATCGTCGTGCTTCTGAACCGATCGTTTAGCATCTTGTATTCATTATCTGGTTTGGAAGTTGGGCCAGCCACAAAACTCCAACCGCGCATTCGTTCCAAACCTCGTTGGAGATGTCGTCTGGGCCTGTCGTCGTGCCCTTCGTGATCTTCATTATGATGGCATGGCATCGCCTTCAATTTTAATCGGCGTCCATGCACAGGTCTGCTACAGTGGATGGCATGCATACAGAAATTTCCAGATTCCATGCTTCAAAAATACTTACGAGGGAAGCTAGCTAACTTAGCTCGCGCTTTTGAAATAAGACACATATATTTGGAATCAGCTTCGAACGCTGATGCCAAATATGCTGTTCCCAGGTGCCGCGCATCATTCGCAACGGAGTTAGGAGGACCTCCTCCCCTAGACTCGCTCCACCGGCAAGTCTAGAGGAAACACAACAATGATTGCCAGAGGTCGAGTGGTGAAGTGGTAAGTGTCTTGCTCCATAATCTGATGGTGCGGGGTTCGAGTCCTGTTGCGTGTTCTGTCTTTTGCAAAGATAGTCCACAAAAGTTTTCATCAGAATACACTTTTGTTAACAGTGTATTCAGATTCCGGCGTACTAGTTTCGCCATAAGAACTTTACATTTTGGATTTCCCAAATGTTGCCCCGTTTTCGATTGCAAATTCTTGAGCGGATTGAACACTCTAAACATATATATACATTTATTTATAAGCAGTGACGATATATGATAACAAAGTGTTCAAAACACAAGTGCTTTTCACAGTGAGCACAACGAATAAATTTGAAATTGGGGCAGCCATCATCCTCGCAGTTAACTACTTCACTTGATGAGAAGCAGAATTGTACGGGAGTCTCAAAAGGGCCAGGATGATTCTCTAGGTACCCAGCGGCATGCCAAGGATAACAAAGGAATTTTCGAAAGCGTGGAGAACAAAATTGGGAGTAAATAAGGGAGAGCATTTTCAGAATTGAATCCCTTTGGTGCACGCAGAATTCAATATCGTGAGCATGAACGTATGAGATGAATCGTTTGTACATTTCCTTAAAAGGCCTAAAAAAGTATACGTCCAGAGGCTGGATTTGCGAAGTGGTACCGGGAGGGATATTCAATATTTTTACTTGTCTCCCACTAGGCACAGCTGCCATGATTGCGCTGTGGTCCCTAAAAGCGGTCCAGGAATCGCCTAGTACGCCGGAATCTGAATACACTGTTAACAAAAGTGTATTCTGATGAAAACATTTGTGGACTATCTTTGCAAAAGACAAAACACGCAACAGGACTCGAACCCCGGACCATCAGATTATGGAGCGAGACACTTACCACTTCACCACTCGACCTCTGGCAGTCATTGTTGTGTTTCCTCTAGACTTGCCGGTGGAGCGAGTCTGGGGAGGAGGTCCTCCTAACTCCGTTGCGAATGATGCGCGGCACCTGGGAACAGCATATTTGGCATCAGCGTTCGAAGCTGATTCCAAATATATGTGTCTTATTTCAAAAGCGCGAGTTAAGTTAGCTAGCTTCCCTCGTTAGTTGGAACTTACATGATCATCAAGTAGTTCCCAGTTCAATTTTCTTAGCCTCTTCGCAGGTTGCTTGAGGTGCGTATGCTTTATTCTTCTGACAATAAGATCCAAAGTGCCTTCTTCCCAGTATCTATTCTGATGCTCAAGAGGGGGTTGTTTATTCATCTTATATATAAAGCTGAATGTCTGTATGTCTGTATGTCTGTCTGTCTGTATGTCTGTACGTATGTGCGGAATAGAAATTTTTATTTCTGAACCGATTGGGACCAAACTTGGCACACATATACCTCGGGACAGGGAGCGTGTCATAGGCTACTTTTCATTATCGATCGATATCGATTTTATCGATTTTTTGCAAATTTTGAGCTACAGGGCTGGGAATTGGCACAGGGGGGTAATCGAGCATGCTGATTACAAATATATTATTGACAGGCCCGGGGTTCTCGCAGGTCGGCCTTGATTCTGTCCATCCACCTCATCTTGGGTCTACTTCTGGGCCTTTTGCCTGGTACCTCCACAGCCAGGGCCAACTTGGTGATGTGGCTTTCATCCCTTCTGCGCACATGCCCATACCATCGTAACCTCTTTTCCTGCATTTTCTGGGCAATTAGAGCTACTTTCTTCGCGCTCGTATAGTGTCATTGCAGATGTGATCCTTCAGTGTGACTCCTAAGGTCCATCGTAGCATCCTTGTTTCCATGAAACTGAGCCGCTCCTCGTTCCGCGTACACGGCCAGCACTCACTGCCATACAGTGCTGCTGAACTGATAACGGTTTGGTAGAGTGGGACTTGCACTGGCATTCTTTCTCGCACAGAATTCCTGTCAAGGCTCTCCATTTCATCCACGTTGTGTTCATCCTGCTTGCGAACTCCTCTTGTAAGCCTCCCTCCTCCGGAGATGTGACTGCCTAGGTACTTGTATGACATTGTCTTCTTTAGCTTCTCACCCTCGATGCTTATGATACCAGGAGTTTATTTCCCCATTTCCATATACTCTGTCTTCCTGGTGTTGAGCTTCAGTTCTTCCAGTTGTGTACCTCGTCTTGTAACTCCTTTCTGGTGCTTGCTATCAAGACACATCGTCTGCATAGAGAAGTGTCCAAGGAGGTTCGTCTGAGCGGTTCCATAACGGCGTTCCGTTCATCACAGTGATGAATAGCAGGGAGAGAAAATTGAACCTTGGTATATTCCAACCTTGATTTGGAATTCTTTCGATTGCCCTGCAGTTGTTTGCACGTGGCTTGAAGCGTTGTGGTAGATCAACTTTATCATTGAACGTACTCCTCTGGCACCTTATGTTTCCGTGAGGCCCACCATATGACTCATGGGGCACCTTGGTCCAGGAAAGCTGCATGCAATTCCTTCTGTTTCTCTCTATATTTATCCATCACTATCCGAGCGGAGTGGATTGCGTCGGTTGTACCTGCTCCTTTCACGAATCCGCACTAATTCGGTAACAATTCTACGATATTTCGAAGACGCGTCCCTATTATTAGCTCGATTTTTGAAGTGTGGCTCGTCAGTCGGATTGGTCTTTAGGATACGCAGTATGCTAAGTCTCCTTTGTTCTTCCATATCGGGATCGTCGTGCTGGTGTACCAGTCGCGATGCATACTCTTACTCCTTTGATTTGACTGAGGAGACTCGTTAGGCCTAAGGCATACCTCACGCGATTTGGCCGAATCGCCACTTCCACGCAATTTGGCGATTTGCCAGATTTCTACAAATTTGTCGTACGCGCTTCTCGGATGCATATTTGGGTAGCTTGTGTAAGTTGTTGCAAATGGAGCAAGTTCTGGTTAAAGACAGCGCATTAACAACAATTACGAAGAGTCGCTGCTGTGCCAAATCGCGCAGCGACCGGAATCGCGCGAGGTATGCCTTAGGTCTTAGCCATATGGCTCCGGATCGTACACATATTTTCCAGAACTCGCTTAGTATGTCGTCTGGGCCAGTCGTTTTGCCACTGTTTGTTCTTCTTATGGCTAGCCACTTCCTCTTCCGTGACTGCCGGTACTGCTCCTTCTATGGGGCTGGCTTTTGATATGAAGTTGATGGTACGGTCTGGGTGGCCAATTCTTTGAAATAGGTTCTCCATCTCTCGGTGATGTCCTCCGATTTTGTTAGCATTCTACCAAGTTTCTTTTATATGGAGGAAGTGTTACATATCCTTTATGGATTCCGCTCTTCTTCTCTCTATCCGGTATATCTCACGCTCCCCCTCGCGATGCTTTAGATGAACGTAGAGTCTTTCAAGTACACCTATTTTGCATTCTTTACGGAAGCCTTTGCAGCGCGCTTGGCTTGTTGGTGTGTCTAGCGATCGTCCTCCAAAATCGTCTTTAGCCATCGCTTGTACGCATCCCTTTCTCCTTTATGGTTTTGCACTTCGTCGTTCCGTCACCACATTGCTCGATTTATCCTTCTTTTTCCTGGTTTTGTACTACCTAGGGCCGCATGCACTAACCTCCCCGCGGGGAGGAGATCGCAGCTTAAAAGAAAGCTTTATATTTCGAAACTCCAGATACTTGGATTTCACGTTGTGTACCTATCCGTAAGTATTCCTACTACCCCTCATTATGAACATGTTGAACAGGAGCGAGAAGCTGTACAAACCGCATTTTCCAGCTTTTGTATGATCCCTGATGATCCCCGGCGCTCTTCTTCAAAGTCATTTTTCTTTCTCCGAAGTCAACGAAAGCCTTCCAAAGTTGACTGAACATCTAACACAACAGTGCTAAGCATGTTGCTGATGAGAACAAATGAGTTTTTGAAAAGTCGAATTTTTCGGTAAACCTCAAATTTCGACCTGTGGATCATCGAAAATTTCATGATCCAAAACATCATTTGTTCTTATAAGCAACATGCTTAGCACAGTCGGGTTAGATAATCTGCACAACTTTGGAAGGTTTTCGTTGACTTCGGAGAAAGAAAAATGACCATAGAGAAAAGCGCCGGGGATCATCAGGGATCACACAAAAGCTGGAAAATGCGGTTTGTACAGCTTCTCGCTCCTGTACAACATGTTCATAGTGAAGGGTAGTAGGAGTACTTACGGATAGGTACACAACGTGAAATCCAGGTATCTGGGATTCAAAATATAAAGCTTTCTTTTAAGCTGCGATCCCCTCCCCGCGGGGATGTTAGTGCATGCGGCCCCTAGAATCATGTGTGCCACCTCGTCATTGCTCGATTTATCCTTCTTTTTCCTGGTTTTGTACTACCTAGGATCATGTGTGCCACCTCGTAGACTCGATCTTTCAGGCTGGCTCAGAATCGCTCTCGGTTCTCTTGCAAGCTTGGCAGAGTTGTTAGCAGCGCTTGTTTCGCCGCGTTGTTGGTTTTCAATCTCCACCATTCAATGCGTGTCCTGATCTCTATGGTTCTCCATGCGTCTATCCGTTGTTATTTTGATGTCGAGAAGCAGTGGTCTGTGTTGAGGTATGCAGTTCTCGCCGGATATGACTTTGCAGTTCTTTACGTTTTTGAAGTCACGCTGTCGGATAGCCCTTCTAAGTCTATCCGTGGTCGGTTGCCACTCGCATATGTTATGGGTGATCATCTCATCCTTCTTGATGTAGTATGTGTTCGCCACGACTAGATCATGAGCTAAGGCAAATTCCAGAATGCCACCTTCTTCACTGCATGTTCCGTATTTGTGGCCTCCGTGACATTTCCCTGCTTCCCCTCGTCCTTTTTCCACATGTCTGTTGAGGTCTCTAGCAAAAGTGTCTCTTCCACTCGAATTGAACTGATGTGGTCATGCAGGTCCTGCCAGAACGCGTCTTTTTTCAGCATCCTTGCATTCGCAAACAATCTGTCTATGGCCGATCGCAAACGATTTGTCTATGGCCGATAATTCAACTCCAGCTCCCTTCCCAATAGATCGAGCGGCCGTTAGCACCAGCTTGCATGCTTTTGCGCTAAACGCATTGCGAAGGCGGTGAATGTCATGAAATGCGAGCAAGTCGTCCGTGAACCGTACTGTAGATTGGAGGTGACTTTCTCGGACAGTGGATGCATTGCGCGTTGGAACACTGGTAAATAGGGTCTCTCCCGCTCCGCCTGAAAGCCCCACGTGGCAAGTTCGCCTAGACGCTGCCTTTGAAGGCTGTGTCCGGGCAAACCTGACAGTTTTGGGGTTTCATTGCCTTGTGAAAGTCGATATCTCGTCCATACCAATTCGCAGGCAATAATGTTTGACAGAAGCAAGAAAAACGGTCGAGAAGTTGGGAAACAGCCCTCCGATACAGTCTAGCCCACATGTGGACTGCTTGCTCCGCGGCAGAGGACGCATTCCGCCACGATTGTAGGGTCGCGCAGCGATCCTGCATCGCAGCCCCGGCGGGAGTTCCCCTGGTCCAAATTCAAATTGTGAAGCCCCGAGAACCGTCTGCTTCACCGTCTTCGCACCCTCCAACGAAGATTTTTGGGTTGTTGCTGGTTCCAGGTAGGCGAATCTGTTAGAAATCGGTACTTCGCCCGGCCACTGCTTATTTGACTCTATCCGTTATTTCAAAAGCACCGAAATATCCTCCAAGATACTTTTATGACTTTCAATATGGGGGAAAACCTCTCAGTACAACGCTTTTTTCCTCTTCCTTCAATTCTGGCCAGATCCGTCGAGCTTAGCCTCTTGTACAGACCCCACATTTCATCAATTTCCCGAAGATACAATCTTATATATGAAGCTGAATGTCTGTTTTTCTGTATGTATGTCTGTACGTATGTGCGGAATAAAAATTCCTATTTGTGAACCGATTTGGACCAAACTTGGCACACTTACACTTCGGGGCAGGGAGCGTGTCATAGGCTACTTTTCGTCATCGATCGATATCGATTTTATCGATTTATCGATTTTTTGTATAGTTTGAGCTACGGGGCTGGGAGTTGGCACAGGGGGGGTAGTAGAGCATGCCGATTTCGAATACAATATTAGTTTTCAGAATTATCGATTACTTTTGTCGATTTTATCGATTTTTTGTATAGTATAGTTTGAGCTACGGGGCTGGGAGTTGGCACAGGAGGTAGTCGAGCATGCTGATTCCGAACACTTTTATCGATTTTATCGAATTTTTGCAAAGTTTGAGCTACAGGGCTGGGAGTTGGCACGGGGGGGGGGTAATCGAGCATGCTAAATACGAAGGTTACATATTGTTTACGAAAGTAACATATAACGGATAAATGGGATTATCAACCTAGCTCAGGTACTCAAACTTGGGTAATCAAATCAATCAAAGTCTGGTTTGATTACCCAAATTTGAGGTACCTGAAGTGTTGCGAAATATATGACGTCACTGTGACGTCATAGTATTTCGTCACAGTCTATCCTCCTCGGCTCCGCCCCTCGAGTTGATGTGACCAATCACAGCGTTCACTGCGCCCCCCTCAAAGGGGTATATAAGGCGCCAAGTCAAGCGTCAGTCATTCACTAAGTCACTTCAAGCTAGCGGACGGTCGACAGAGTCCAGTGCCCATTACTGCCGACTATTGAACGATCACCTTTGCTGGCAATAAGTGGTAACTTTGCAAGTTGTGCAGAATGCCGCCTAAGAAGCGCGCATCCATTGGAAGAGTGGACCCCAACACCAAAAGGGTCAGAGATCAGAGAGAGGCTGAAACCTCAGAGCAGCGCCGGGATCGATTGGAAGGCAATCGAGCCAGAATAGCGGAAGCGAGAGCGACGCAAACGCTGGAACAGCGTGAAGAAATTATGTCGGAAACTCGCTTGAGGCTTGCTGCTCTGAGAGCCTCAGAATCACAAGAAAGCCTGACTCTCGACTCGAAGACGATCGAGCGAAACAGGCTGAAGCCAGATCTCAGGAGACGGCCGAACAGCGCGAGTCTCGACTCGACGATATGCGGTTGAGAAACGCTGAAGCCAGATCTTAGGAGGCGGCTGAGGAGCGCGAATCTCGACTTGAAGACGACCGAGCGAGACACGCTGAAGCTAGATCTCAGGAAACGGCTGAACAGCGAAAGTCTCGAATAAACAGCAGCCGAATGAGGACTGCAGCCTCAAGAAGAGCGGAAACTGATACAGCGCACTCAGTTAGGCTCGAACGTAATCGTGCTCGACAAATCCGCACTCGACAGGCATCTAGCCGAGTAGATCTTCACCTGGCGGCACTCAATTATGATGCCCAGTTCGACTACTCGACCCATCCGAAGGTACAGATCGGGAAAATGGATGTCGTATGCAACAAATGTCGAGCCAGAAAGTTCAGAGCCGAACCTCCTGACATGTGCTGTTCCAGCGGCAAAGTCGACCTTCCCCCTCTACTTGAGCCGCCCGAGCCCCTCCGCTCATACATGTCGGGCACGAGTGCTGTGTCCAGGCATTTCTTGCAGAACATCAAGAAGTACAATGCGTGCTTCCAGATGACGTCCCTTGGCACTACGGTCGCCACGCCCGACGTTGAGGAACAAGGCTTCATGCCAACGTTCAAGGTGCAGGGACAGGTCTATGATAGAGTTGGATCCCTGCTTCCTCGTGGCAATGATAGCCCCAAGTTCTTGCAGCTGTACTTGGTCTGCGACGAGCAGCTGCAAGCGGATCAACGTTGCGGCATCATCGGTGGCACAAGGCCGGACGTCGTGCTAAAGCTGCAAAGAATGCTGCATCAGCACAACGAACTGGTGAAGGACTTCAAGACCAACCTGGAGCGAATGCCTACAGATGAGTATAATGTCGTTATCCGTGCTGACAAGCGACCTGCTGGTCAGCATGAACGACGCTACAACGCTCCATCTGTAAACGAGGTGGCGGTCTTGGTAGTTGGAGACGACTGCGACAGGCGTGACATTATCTTCCAAAAACGTTGCGATTCGTTGCAGCGCATCTCTGAAACCCATATGTCGTACGATGCCCTGCAGTACCCACTCATGTTCTGGAAGGGGGAAGACGGGTACCACTTCGAACTATGGCAGCAAAATCCTAGCACTGGTGCTCCTACCAATAAGAAGGTACCGGCTATGGATTTCTATGCTATCGAATGATGATAAGGTCCACCTCCTTCAACCATGTTGTGAAATGTCGCCAACTATTTCACCAATTCATCGCGGACATGTACGCCAAGATCGAGGGTGAACGGCTCCTCTTCATTCGACGCAATCAGCGAAAGCTACTTGCAGACGACTACATCCATCTACGGGATGCCGTGGCCGAAGATGGAAAAGTCAGTGACCTTGGGCAGATGGTCATACTACCATCCTCCTTCACTGGTGGCCCACGCCACATGCATGAGTACACTCAGGACGCCATGACCTATGTTAGAGTTTACGGTCGCCCTGATCTGTTCATCACGTTTATATGCAACCCAGCGTGGACCGAAATTGCGGAAGAGCTCTTCCCCGGTGAAGCACCTTCTGACCGCCACGACATCACGGCGAGGGTCTTCAAACAAAAGCTTAAAAAGCTTATGGACGTGATAACCAAAAGCCACGTCTACGGAGACACTCGCTGTTGTATGTACACCGTGGAATGGCAGAAACGCGGTGTTCCGCATGCCCACATTTTAGTGTGGCTGAAGGAGAAGATTCGCCCAGATCAGATTGACAGGATCATCTCGGCGGAGCTTCCCAATCGCGAAGAAGATCCTCTTTTGTTCGATGTTGTCCTCAAAAATATGATCCATGGGCCATGCGGACCACTAAACCCGAACGCCTTGCATGAAGGACGGCAAGTGCACAAAAAGGTACCCTCGGCAGCTGATTCGCGAAACCCAAACGGGAAGAGACGGTTATCCCCTTTACAGAAGGCGAAACCAGATAAAGGAGGAAATACCGCCGTCATTAGGATGAGGATGGACCATCAGTCTGTGGACGCTGAGGTTGACACAGCTGGGTGGTGCCATACACTCCCTTACTCTCGAAGATGTTCAAGGCACATATCAATGTAGAGTACTGTAATTCAGTAAAGTCGATTACGTACGTCTGCAAATATGTGAACAAAGGAAGTGACATGGCAACGTTCGGCCTCGAGCATGCCACTGCAACGTTTGATGAAATCGAGCGATATCAAACGGGCAGGTATATAAGCAGCAACGAGGCAGTGTGGCGCATCTTGGGTTTCCAAATCCACGAGCGTTATCCACCCGTTGTTCACTTGAGTGTCCATCTAGAAAATGAACAACCCGTCTACTTTACGGTTGATAATGCGCGGCAAAGAGCTGCGCAACCACCTCAGACGACTCTCACGGCATTCTTCCTTCTGTGCGAACACGATGCATTTGCACGGACTTTGCTGTACTCAGAAGTTCCAAAATATTATACTTGGAACAATTCAACAAAGAAGTTTGCTAGAAGAAAGAAAGCAAGGTGCTGAAGTTCCCGGACAACATGGCATACGTGCTGCGGATGTTTAAGGACGTGTATATACTGTACATCCTAAGCACGCCAAGTGCTTCTACCTCAGACTGTTGCTCCACACAATCCAAGGACCGGCGTCATTCGCAGCATTGAGGACCATCGACGGAGAATACTGTGGGACCTAAAGAGAAGAATGCCGAAGACTTGGCTTGCTTCAGGATGATCAGCAGTGGGACCGGACTCTCGAGGAGGCATCTGCGACAAGTTTCGCTGCTCAGCTAACGAGGGAAGGATACTTGGTGACCATGGCCTTTTGCAAAAAGTTGTATACCAGTAGATGCGTCTTGGAACGCTGATTCTGAATCTATGTTTATTATCTGCTGTGCGACTCCCTGAACGAAGTTATGGACTTTTTTCCGTATCGGTTTTGTGAGATTTAGGCCATCAAAATCGTCAGTATCCAGCCTTTTTAGACTCTGATGTATCGACAACAATTTTCCTGAGCTTGACGTGAAGCTTTACTTATCTGTACGCTCTTTTGTAGTGCGTAAGCAAATATTCTAATGATATTGGTGAATCCTGCATCAAAAATAGTGCAAATTTTGGTGGCAAGAAATGTTCATAACTTCTTTCGGAAGAGCGCACAGCAGATAATAAAAACAGATTTGGAATTAGCGCTTTAAAACGCATTCAATGGTGTACGTCTCATTACAAAAGGCCACGGTCACCAAGTATCCTTTCCTTGTAAGAAGTCTCTTCGCTATCATCTTGACGGCCTGTCAACCATCAAATCCTCAAGCACTTTGGGAGAAGTACAAGGAAGCTCTGAGTGGAGATATACTCAGAGAATGTCGCAGAGCAGCACCCTCTGCAGACATCGACTACTCTCCCGAGATGTTCAACCGAACGTTGATACTGCTTGAGGACATGTGCACGTCGATGACCGGTCAAACTCTTAAGGATCTCGGTTTGCCGCCACCAATACGCGGAGATGACCAAGCAATTGAGAGCGATGTTCTCCGAGAGAGGTCCTGTGATGTCGATCAGCTGTCGAGATTTGTAGAGTCCAACAGACCCCTCGTCACAGAGGATCAAGAGTTAGCATACCGCGTTGTTCTGGACACGATTTCCAGTGGCAAGGGTGGGCTACTCTTTCTCGACGCTCCGGGTGGGACAGGGAAAACGTTCCTCATCAATATCCTACTTGCCGAGATTCGCAGACAAGGAGGAATCGCACTAGCAGTGGCATCCTGAATTGCATCAACACTGTTAGAAGGAGGCCGAACTGCTCATTCAGCCTTCAAGCTTCCTCTGGATATTGCTCATGTAGAGCACCCAGTGTGTGGGATAAGCAAAGGCACAGGGAAAGCCAAGGTGTTACAAGAACAAACTCATAGTTTGGGACGAATGCACCATGGCGCATAAGAAGTGCCTAGAAGCCCTTGACAACACACTACGGGGCATACGAGGAAGCAACAGGGTGGTGGGTGGGGCCGTCGTGCTACTGGCAGGCGACTTTCGTCAAACTCTGCCAGTGATTCCCCGGTCACTCCAGCAGATGAGCTGGAAGCCTGCCTCAAAGCTTCTCATCTCTGGAGACATGTTCGATCGCTGAATCTCACGACGAACATGCGAGTGCACCTCCTTGGCGATGAGAATGCCAGAAGCTTTGCGCAACAACTGTTGCTTCTTGGCGAGGGCAGAATTCCGGTTGAACCAAGTTCTAGCTGGATTACCTTCCCTCCAGACTTCTGCAATATGGTTTAATCGGAGTGAGAACTGATCGAAAAGGTCTTTCCAAACATTGCCACCACTTCAGCAATGGGGAGTGGATTTGCGAGCGAGCAATTCTGGCGCCCAAAAATGAGCAAGTGAATTCCATCAATGCTCAGATTCTAAACAGCCTACCTGGACCAGTAACAACGTACACATCCTGATACGATGGTCCAGACTGAACAGGCTGCTCACTTCCCCACTGAGTTCTTGAATTCACTCGAGCCCAATGGGATACCACCTCATAGACTTGATCTGAAGGTTGGTTTGCCAATCATGCTCCTTCGGAACATCAACCCACCGAAGATGTGCAATGGTACAAGGCTTTGCATCAGAGTCTCATGCCAAATGTCATAGTAGCGACCATATTGGTGGGGGAGTTCAAAGGTGAAGATGTTCATATTCCACGAATCCCTTTGGCCCCCTCCGATAAGCCCTTTGACTTTAGGCAATGCAGTTTCCGGTCAGGCCTGCACTCGCTATGACGATCAACAAAGCGCAAGAGCAGTCTCTTCGAACAGTAGGAGTAGACCTGGAAACTCCCTGTTTCTCGCATGGTCAGCTTTACGTGGCGTGTTCGAGGGTCGGGAGTCCGGCGAAGTGTACATATATGCGAAGGGAGCACAGCTAACGTAGCGTATCCCAGGGCGCTAACATAATTGCATGCTGTAATATAGTACAGTATTTATTCGTTGCATGCCATTCTATTGGAAAATCCAAAAAAGTTGGAAAATATAAAATCCAAAAAAATTGGAAAATACAAAGTCCAAAAAAATGGCAAAACGAAAACCCAAAAAAATGGTGGCCAGCGGCGGTCAGGGAAGGTGGGTGGGACAAACAAAGAAACTGAATAGATCCAGCTGAGCTATCCTTCCTTACTGATGAGTTTCGGGGAAAGCCTAGGACCTATTCAGCCAAACCGTCTAAGGGTAGGAACGAAACCGTACAACTAAAGACCCGAAGTTGTATCTCGGCATTTTCACCCGAAGTGTAGTGATGCCGGGCGGAGCCGGGTACGCCAGCTAGTAATTATTATAAACAACAGCACCCACCCAAATAATGAAGCAGCAAACACGACGGCACCAAGCCGAGATCCGATGTCTACCACTCGAAAGCCTTCGGGCCTGGATTTCAGGGGAACAAGTTGGGTGAATATAAACTCTAGCTAGAATAAAGCGGAATGAGAATAATAATGAAAATGTTTGGCATTAACAATCGACCTGAGGGTGAGACAAGCTGTGGCTTATGAAATTCAGGTCCTGCACATTCCTTGAACCACAATCAACACAATATCTCCTGCAAAACAATATCAAGGCATCGCAATGTTATGTCGCAGAACTCACTTCTGGAACTTTCCTGCTTTAATCATTTCTTCCATAGCTTTATCATCATAAAGAAAACAATCAACATGAACCTAAACAGGAAACAAATTCAAAGTTGAGTTGAACTGACAGCACAAGCTTACGGTGTTCCTTTCTTCACAATCAGCATCATGCCCGCCTGTGGGCCAAACTATTTTCTCCGATTTCACGGTTCCATCAGGAATCTGGAGAATCATTTTGCAAATGTAACGGCTACCAAGCTACCGGAAGGATGCCAAGAATAGAGTTTAATGCATTGAAAGAAGTGAAATATAAATCATTTTAGCTCTATCTATCTCTATTTTTATCCATGTTTAAGCGACTAACGGCCATAAAAATCACATTAACTCAAAGTTTCATCGACGCAAACATTTATACAACAGAGACACTAAATCTAGTCCGGGCAACTCAGATTTCACCAATTGTGATCTTTCGCGGCCGTTAATACTTCTATATCAGCAGCTCAAAAATTCCAATGCAAAAAACCACATTAAAGCATTCCTACAGCCTCAGAGGTTTTTGCTAGTTCAAATGCGACCACTAACTCACTTTCATTCTTATATGATCTGCGATATCTCGAAGCTTCTTTATAGCATCCGTTACAAAAAGCGGTTTGGCATTGTCATTCTCGCAATACTCCTCGTGGATCCAGTCAATAAACTCCTCTCGATTTTTCACTCGAGCAATGAGTGTCTCAAAATTCGCACTCGCTTCTTTCAGAGATAATCTCTTTGCTGACATTCTGCCGTATGGCTGAAGAGGAATGATTGTGACGAAATAATTTTTGCCACCTTCAGCTTTTAGAACGACGAACGCCCAATTCTGACTGAAAAATTAAAAAAGCTTTTGCAACTCCATTTACAAAGTGTGAAGACCTTCGAGAAATGTTATATACTTTGAAGTAAAAGAGCGTTTGAACTCTTTGTTCTTTGAGCAGCTGCTTACCCTTTCCGAAAACGCGTAAGACTATAAAAAAAAAATAGTTTTTGCCATAAGCGAATACGGTCACATAAATACATAGTGTGCACTATTTATAGACTATCAATATGCACAAATCAATATCATTTCACCCATTTCTTCAATTCCTACTAGACCTATCAAAGAGACCAATGCACCATGAGCCGAAAATAGAGAACATTAAAGATAACATCACAGTGAAACCGCAAAACAAATCAAAAATCATGGAATGCTTCAGTAAAAATTATACCCAATAATTTTCTATTCGAAATGAGGTCGTTCTCCCCACAGTTGACGAAATCCGTAAACTTCTTCATGGGTCCTCCATTGCCATCCAAATGTTGGCAGAACGCAAACTGCTGCTAAAGCGATGCCACCTCAAAAGCAGTTTCTTGCTCAATTAAATTGATGTAAGAAAGTCAATTGGCATTAAAATGAAAACTGATATGAGAATGTGAGAGAAAGTCCTACCTAGTACGTCGGTAGGATAATGCCAATAATCCGTAACCCGTGTTATTGCAGTGAACGCTGTCCATATGGAAAAGATAGTGAGAAGTACGTTCCGAGTTTTATACAAAGAAGGCAAGCCTGTGATCCTTGCCATCCTAAATCAGAGAAAACTCCAAAAAAAGGAAAATAATCTACAATCTTCACTCACTGAAACATGACATGACTAAATAAAAACATGGGGTAATAAATGAGAGCGAATTTTTAAAATTAGTCTGAGTTAGAGAGTAACTATCATACATGTCTTCTAAATCACAATACGATATCTCCAACAAAAGATACCCCTTCAGCTTTTCGCTATCACGCTACTCGCATATGCAGTTAAGGCTTGGATCCAGACTCTACTGCTGTTATTACTGTTACCGCTTTTTTTTTGCGGCTACCTGTGTTGCAGCAATGGGTTAATAACATCCTTACAGTCCCATTTTTCGTAAGCGATCTACTGGATAGTAACTACGTCACCTGGTACATAACGAGTGATTAAAAAACGTGGTTAAACTATATGGACGAAAACGAGTGTGGAAGAATGAAACTGCAAGACCTGTCAAGACGACAACAATGGTAAGAATAAGAGCGGTAACATTGGTGACGGTGGTAGAGTGTGGTAGAAACCAAAAGCATGTGCGAATGAAGATAAAAAATATATGAGGTTGTAATACTAAAGGAATGTGAACAAGTGAAAGAAGATATAAATCATATCCTTACCTTGTCAAATATAATCCTAAGAAAAGCAGAACATGAAAGGCTGCGGCTGTGTGACCAGAAGGAAATGATGTTCGTGCTGTACGGACACGGCGGACATCGTTCATGCAGTAAGTTTGGGAGGCTGGAATTTATTTATTTACTTTATTTTCAGATTTCCTAAACTCAAAGAGAGAAGGTCAAAAGACGCGATTTCTCCAGAGGTCACCGATACAGCAGCCCATTTAGAGCTATGCGAGTCTCCAAAAACACCAGAAAAAGTGCTATAGCTTACTAACTTTCTAGAGCCACCACTGGCTAAGTTTGAAGGCTTTTAGTGAAAAATTGACCGAAATAATAACATTGCGACTTGCAAATTTGAGAGTTTTTCATCTCAAACACTCATGTTTCAAATCTATTTCAATATATAAGGTTGAACAGTTCTGGCAGTGATCTTGCATATCTGCTCAGGAACTCAAAATTCTTTTAGATATTACTAAACACCAAAAATGCGCTTATTGCTGTCCATCTGGCAAAATAATCGCGCCTCTTGACATACACCCAAATTCAAACATCAATTTGGGCGGTATAAAGACTCTGAAGGAACCAACCCGGAATGGACTCTTTTTCGGTGCAATCCATCCTTGACCAATCAGGCTGACAGGCTGCGATAAAATGAGGGCGTAAACGTCCAAATGTGCATTTTAGGTACTCCATAAGAAATACGCATAGGGCAAACGTAAGCTCGTATTTGAGGTAGAGAAGTGTTGAAGTGACAAAATAGTTGGCAAGTTTGTTGGGTCCCTGAAACGTGAAGGATTTCAACTTGACTGAGATTGTATATATGTCAGATACCTGCGAATGACGATAGACTAGTGCTTCAACGAAGCATATAATGAAAAAAGGAGTGCCTAGCGCAACAACAAGAAGATGCTTCATCCTAATAGTGTTTTCCTTGAACGGCATTTTTATAGAGTCGTCATTGCAAGGAAGTGGCCGTTCATAGGGTGATACCACGTATCTAGAAGCGAATCTGTCACATTTTCAATGAAAAAAGAAAACAAAGAAAATACTTACCCTGCAAACATGTAAAAAAGAGATATAGATATAGCTAAAGTGATTGCAATGTCCAAAACCATACATATAAGTCCACGAGCTACCGTCTTCCACACCTCCTGGCTTTCCTTAGCAGATAATCGCCCGCTCAATGTTATCCGTCGGAGGGGCATACCTAAAAATCTTTAATGACAGGACTGCTAAGCGGAAAGGACGATTAGTGCAGACGTTCGGCAACGCAGGTATTACACGAGACGCGACGAATGTATAGCGGCGCTTGTCAAAAGCAGTCGGAAAAACCTATCCATGCATGTCGACAGTTAATGCAAACCATGAGAGCAAAATTTCTTTATGGCGAAATGCAAAACAGAGGTTTTGCCGTAGAATATAGGAGGCAAAAAAATACGGTCAGAGAATGATATGAATTGCAGCTTTCAGTAGAAGAATAGTAGCACGTGAAGAATGATAGTCCAGCACTGATAATCTGAAGGAACTCCTAGATAACGAATCTATGGAAGAGGAGCAGAAATCACACGTATTATCAACTCACAAGCAACTCATGAAATTAAGAACGTGCTAAAAATATCGCTACGTCTGCTTAGTTATTTGCCAAGTCGATTGCAAAAGATACATAATGATTTCTTTAGGTAATGTCATTTCCTGGGGTTACGGTGGGTACATGGTAGAAGGGACGAAATCATTATTTTGCTCAAAATTGTCTCAAGGAAAGCGGAGAAGGTCTTGGATTATATCATGATATCGGTAGCAAGAGAAAGATTATCGTAAAGAATCACCATGCTGAACAATTCCACCTAGACAAACTGCTTAGCAATTTCCAAAATTTGCTCACCCACTGTGCCCAACGTAAACGCAGAAATGGTGATTTCACATTACAAAATACCCGAGTTCACCTTGCTGGTCCAAGTAAATTCTTCAGGTGAAGTTTTGCCAAATTTATGACTTTTTTCGAGTTTTTCGAGATTTTCGAGTCACCTACCAGGTAGCACAATAAACTAAACTCCTTATCAATAAACTCCGAAGTATTAGCAACAAGCAACATCCTAAATCCTCTTTCAACGTATGCACACTTACAATGGCATCACCTGCCCAAGCGTTATCATGCAACCGAGACGGGTAGATAAAAAGTCTTGGAATTCGATCGCACATTTGGCGTGCGGTATAGTGCAGCGTGTGCAAGGCGCGACATGGAATTCAATTTTCGCATTCTCGTTCCTTGATCTTTCTTGACCGTTTCTTGATTATTGTATTTCATTGCTTTTGAAGTGTGGTTATAGTATGGCTATTATTTAATGTTCTCTCCCTACTCCATATTTGCCTCTCAACTCTGCTCTTTTCCTTTTTTGGTTAAGAACAAACCCTTATTTTCATTGCGGAAACAGCCTTCTGTGACTCACTTTTGTCTAGGCGATGGCTTCTTCTTCATGTTTTTTTTGTAAAAATATCAGCTGCTTTTGCAACATAAATTTGGTGAAGCGCCGGAAAACGAAGTTGTTATCAACAAACATTTTGGAATTATCGATGTTTGATGAAAAGAAGTTCTTTTACACTTCTCCGTTGTTGAAAATAAATCTCTGACCTTTCCTCGAGATTTCCGATCTTCGTTTGTTGACTTTGTTTACTTAGCGACCAAAGCTCTCATCAAAATTGTTTCCAAGTCGTGACAGTCATTGTTCTATCACTTCGAACTTTCTGCAAGAAGAAACATAGTTTGTTCTAACATTTTTGTCTTGGTGCGGTAAGCAAAAGCTGGTCTCTTTATTGACACTCACGTCTTAGTGGTAGTTTTCTAATGTGCGCCATGTTATGTCACAATTGTTTTTATGTTTATATTTTGACGAACGTTATTTCTGATATTTTCTTCTCTAATGCTTGTCATTTGTACATAACAAATCTTGAAACAGATCTCTTTTTTACATAAGGCAAATTTGCAAAGTATTTCTTCATGGATGAATCCGAACTGCTTTGTTTTTCACCGCCTCTGCTTCTAATTCTCTCTACTTTTGCAGCTGCAACGATGATGAATGAAACAAAATGACTTTACCTTGTCTCTTTAACTCTAGTTTTACTCAATCTCAGCGAATCTCCGAATCCTTTTTACTTTGTCTCCATTTTCTTAAACTTTCAATATATATGTATGGATTGTCATGATTTTGTCCTAAACTTAAAACCATTCACTTACCTTTCCTTCTATTGTGCGCACGCAAAGTCTTCAACACCGAAAACTTCGAGAACTTTTTTGAATTTTTTTTGTGCATTATTGTGTGATCTCTTATCTTTTGTATTCCGAGGCAGCCTCTTTCTTTAAACTCAATTGCGTCATAACGATCTCGTGTCTTCTTTACAATCATCTTATATCTGAAGCAGCAATCCTAACAAGGAAACGATACTTGGTGGCCCGGCCATTTGGTATGCGATGTGTACCATAATGTGCACCTCGAAACGCTGATTCTAAATCTGTGCTCGAAATCTGCGAAACGATCATATGAAGGCAGTTATAAATTTTTTTTTCGTTAAAAATTTGCGTACTTTTAGGTAGTTAAAATCCAGTTTGATCTGTTTCACCGTTTGAAGCTATTGAGGAGAATCTTGAAAAGTGTATGTTGTATTTATATCCATCTTAATCATATTCAGCATTTGAAGAGGAAAGAAATTTTTTTAAATGATTTTCACCCTTCGCAATAAGGCAATTCATTCTTGAAAAAATAGTTATAAGTCCATCCATGTTCTCGTTTCGCAGATATGGAAAACAGTAATCGAACCAGCATTGAAAAGCGCATCTTTTAATATACAAACCATTATGAATGGTCGGGGTCACCAAGTATCTTTCCCTGTTAAGTACCAATATTTGTTTACCACATTACTTCATTTACTCGTCATATACTTGCTCGCTTGATTGAACGCGTAGAGATCATTTTCACATCTTTTCCGCTTTGCTACTGTGTTAACTCTTTTTTATAGTCATTCGCAAACGCTTGTATTCATGTTTACTTTGCAAACTCGTGAGGCTTACGATTAGTTCCACTTTTGTGGGGATAGAAAGCATTTGATAATTGCAATTATCTTGCTATGCCGTACAGGTTGTAAAAGGAAAGGAAAAGAAAAAGAAAGAAAAGGAAAAAAAGGAGGAAAAAGAAAAAGAAAGAGAAAAGAAAACAAGAAAAACATGCCCAGGTTCGAAGATAAGAGGACCTTCAAGACATTTCATAATTATTTTGAGCTCTTGCATCCCCCTAATCCTGAGAGGTGGCATCCGAAAAACCATTACATATGCGGCATTTCATTGTCCCATTTGAAAAATTTGAAAGGTTGGCGATAATCTAGAACACATCAGAAGCAATCACGTATCGTTTTGTTACTGTCGGTTACAACGAGGACATTCGGCAATGGCTTTACGAATCGGTTACCATACCGGAGAAATTCCAGAACGCCTGAAATCCTTTGAACAAATTCCTTTTGTAAATTTCGACTTCTCGATAAGAGCGATCGGTGCTTTATTTGGCGTCGCAAATCCAAGTTGAAATTAGCCTTGTAAAGTGCAACAAATCGAAAGACTTCGAAATAGAAGATTATTGACAACCAACAGTGTGTGTGCACATTTTTTCGGAACGCACCGTTCAGATCCCGTCTTTTTCTGCGACCAGTACAAATCCATGTAACGGAAAAATTGAAAATTCAATCTCGCTTTTCTATGGCATGTTACAAAGTACAGTGGACTGTAGATAATATCGGTTTTGTTCCGTTTACCTTACGTGTACTTAGCTGTATCACAACCATCATTCTCTCTGCGCTCGCCTTGTTGTAATGTTCTGCTTTAGATTTAGATTTAGACTCAAACGTCGTCGGTAAGAAGCCCTAATATAGTTCTCAAGGATCAAAATTATTTTTTATGCAGAAAGAAGCGTATGCAATCACACAGTGCTCTACAGCTGGATTTTCTGGAGCAGTGTACCAACGGAGATGCGTCGAAAGTGCGTAATATGATCGCCGCAAACATGGTGGATGTCTCTTATCAACATCCTATCAATGGCTGGTCAGTTTTCTTTCTTTTCTTTTATTTTGCGATTTGCCTTTGTAATGGGAGTGGAAGCACTTGAAGGCTACATAGGCAAGGCATGTCTGTGTACATATTGAAGTCGAAGTTTTTCATTTTTGGCTACCTAGAGGGAAGGGAGCACCAACATTTTTAGGTGTCTGTAGCACAGTTCTGTTTTTACATGCCTTTAGAAGGTGTACAACAGGTAGAAAGCTCAAGTTTTAGGCAAACATTGCCTTTCGGTTGGGGTCATAGGGAATGCGGGAATTGTGATAAAATAAAATGTTGAGAAAATGTTTTGCAAGTAAATAATTAAGGAACTGCTTGTTATCAGTATTGCACGTCCTTCATAATGAGGTAAATTAGTACAAGAATCTTTTATATAAAGCTGAATGTCTGTCTGTATGTATGTCTGTATGTCTGTCTGTACGTATGTGCGGAATAGAAATCTTTATTTCTGAACCGATTTGGACCAAACTTGGCACCCATATACTTCGGGGCAGGGAGCGTGTCATAGGCTACTTTTCGTTATCGATCGATATCGATTTTATCGATTTTTTGCAAAATTTGAGCTACGGGGCTGGGAGTTGGCACAGGGGGGTAATCGAGCATGCTGATTACGAATATAATAATGACAGGGCCGGGCGGAGCCGGGTTTGCCAGCTAGTATCATTATAAGGAGGCTATAAGGCTGGAGAGTTATGGGACGGAATCACCATTCTTTGAGATAGAGGACTTTATTAACCCTCAGACGGGGATCAGACTTTAAACATCAGCATAACGTCGGCCCTTACGTTGAAGTACTCTCGAGTGATTAATAGTCCACATCTTTCAGAATTATCATTTCCAGGTGTCTGTAAAATAATTAGCAATTATCATTTGATTTATTGATTTTTTGAATATCTTTTTGCGCAAATTCTGTGTTTTTTTTTCAAGCTCGCACTGCATCTCTCCAGCCTCCACTATTTTTTCACAGATTGCTGTAATAAGTCCTTTTTTTTGCGAGAATACATCTCTCTGCTATTGGTGTTCCTCTCGTGCTTCTCCCTTCATCCAGTGCGCCTGTTTTTCCCATCAAAATATCGCTCAGCTTAGTGTACCTGGAAGACCTTGATGTGTATCTGTTTACCCAAGGAACAAGCCAACGACTGCTTTATAGTAATGCCTTCTAATCTTTTGGGATTGTAAATGTGTGGAATTTCAACCCACAAGGAATTGCTTTACTAATCTCTTTCTATGTGATGAGTGCGGAATCCAAGAGAGAGCGGGTGATTCTCATTGAGAAAATCAGTAAATTCGCGGCTTCTGTGATTTAGCGAACACCAATATTAATATAGCATTTATTCGGCTGAGGTTTCGGCCTAGTCATTTTGTGCCCATAAAGTGGGGAGCATTAGGGACAAACCTTTCAATTATCTCATCACATGCAGGGAAAAGCCTCAGAAATTATTGATTTGCCGTAACAGCTTGTTTGGAAATAATATTGGACAATCCTGTGAACTTTCCACGTGGCATTGTTCTCTCTACTGAACTTTCGTTTTCTTCCATTTCATTATTGACATTTGCCGCAAATAACTACTGGCTTTGATATCTCGTTCCGGGGTTTCGTATCCTGCTCTTAGTTTGAAGGCCTTAGATTAATTTTTTACCCATTTATGTCGACACCTTTGTTTCTTAAAATAAACTGCACATTCTTGATGTTGCTTTTGCTTTTGCAGCAAGTGCTCCTTTGTCATCCCTTTTTTCTTCACACACCGTCATCAGTTTTTACGATAGAACTACCGTAAGGACCATACGTCAAGAGTGTAAACAGTTTTTCATGAAATTCCTACGCTAGTTGGTCTACTCACTTTGATGACTGCAATTAGTCAAGCAGGTTCTCTTTGCAAGATAGCCGCAAATATTTGCAACATGGGGAAAAAGTAGGGTTCGTAATGTAGACAGTTCGTGACATGGAGCCAATGCAAATAGATGGGGTGGTTAATAGGTCTGGGCTCGAGGCTTCGGAGAACAGTGCACAAGCAAGATCTTTGCACAAATGTGCAGAGCTCCTGGGGTGCGGTTGATAGTCGGCCTTCCTATAATTGGTCGGGCTCGGCTATCCGAATAATTATCTCGGCTATTGTGAACTCTCAAAGGCGGTGTCCACGCAGGTCTGGGTATCTTCTTTCACCATGAAAACTGCTTGAGAGGACTTGCTAAGCGTCGCTGCCCAAGAGACAGTCAGTTGGTTCATTGTAACCATCAATTCTCTATATGAAAATCAGCCCATACCGTAATTTATACCGTGCTCGATGACGCTGGCTGGCCCTCTCCAAAGGGTAATTACCGTTGGTTTCAGACCTGGAATGGACTCCTTAGCCATATGAGAAGTCCGGGTACCCGTGCCTGGGCAAGGTCTTTGATTTGATGCCTTTCTTATATATGCTTGACTTCCTTATAGCGCAGTGATTGTTTTCATGATTCTTTATCACCTTTCTAATAGTACGGGTTTATCATCGGCGAAATCCTATCTTTAAAATAACCGTTATTCTTCCCGGTTCATCTCATCAAAGAAAACAGCTGCTGATTTCACTGCTAATGATTGGAAATGTAGTTGTGATGGCCAGTTGTCACATGGCGCGCCTTCGTACCCGCCTGTGTAAGGTGCCCCAGGGGGCAGATTTGATGTATCATTGCAGTGTGATTTGTCGTGTGCTAGTGTCTCTTCCATTCATTTCTCAAAGGTATTCTTGTCTCTTCTCCCACTTTAGTCGCATAAGAGTCTTGCTTTCCTATAGTATCGCGTCATTCATAGCTTTTCCCACAGTTTTTTTCCTCAGAAAATTATTCGTCATCGAGTGAAAACAACAGTGATTGAGATTAGCTCATATAACTTTGCATTTGGTCTGGATTTTGGAAGGATCATGTTGTTTAGGCCCCACCCAGACTTCGCGCAAAAGCGCCTAAAAGTTCCTCATTTTCACATGAGGAGATTGGGCGCTCTTGAGTGCTTTTGGGCGCTTTTAGCGAAGTCTGGCCGAGCCGTTGCCCTTTTGAACGAAGTCTGGCCGTTCAGATGCTAACTCAAATTTTCTTGATTTGGAGATCCCTCTCAGTTGCGGATGGTCATCAGGCGTAAAAAAATTATCCTCTCGTATACAAGGTGTCCCAAAAGTAAGTACACACTTTTCAATCGTTAATATCTCTTTTCTCACTGTGTTTTTGTTCGCCGTTTAAGTACCATTCTGTAGAGGAGGCTTCAACTTAGACTTACAGTATCGAGCGAATCACCAATCTCTCTTCATTCCTGTAGGATTACTGTAGGAACTTCGATAAGAATTTGGGGCCATTGGAAGCCATATTTTGCCTCGGAACAAAACCAAACAAGCCAAAACTCTTATATCATGGTAATGGAAGCCGCTGATTTCGAATATAAAATTTCCCTTTACTATGATGCTTCTTTCCAAAGTTATCCCAGGTAAACTCTGATAAGTAAATTCCCAGCATTTATCAGAAATCAAAATCAAAGAATTGTGATTACACCGTCAAAAAAGCTGAAAACACTCGCAAAAAGTTGTGTAGTGGAATCAGCTGCGCAAAAACCCTAGCACACGATTTTTCAGATTTTTTGAAAAAATTTTGTCAGACGGCATATTTCACAATGGTTCCACATGCTGAAAGTTCTTACCGTAATCCTACAGTAACGAAGAGCGATCGGCGATTCGATCAATATTGTGAATCTAAGTTAAAGGCTCCTCTACAGAATGATACTTGAGCGGCAAAAAAGACCCATTGAGAAGAGAGATACTGACGATTGAAAAGTGTGTACTTACTTTTGGGACACCCTCTATAAAGCAGCTAATTTGGGTTTTCTGGGGTAGTCCACAATTCTTTTATATTTTTCGGGAGGTCGATATTCTTTTCCACCCGTGGCTTAGTATAAAAAATGACCAGCGTCCGCTAGTGCTATAGTATGAGAGGCTAAGAAAAAGTGACTACAGATCTCTTCTTTTTTTTAGCACTGTGATGCTGTCTGCGATATGTTTAAGATCTGATCCTGACTTTTTTGAAAAGTCCTTGCTCTCTGTCATTTTTATGTGAGAGAAAGAGAAGGAAGTGTGTTTCTAAATTATTTGTCACAATTTTTGACCTTATTTGAACTTCCTCTGTAAGGGCTGTTTGAATTACTTGTCAGTTCTATAGAATATCTTTAATAATATTTTTGATTGTTGAAAAGTAACCGACAGGGCACCAGTCGGAGCAGTTCGTGCATGGTTTCCGAGCTCATCTAGAGTACATAACACCTGTTCAAATGTACTCATAGTTGAAACATTGCTAGTACAAGCTCGTGGAGCTAATTCTTTGTCGTTTCATTGGTCTTCGTTTGCACTGAAGTGCTTGCAAGCTTACGAAGGGCTTTCAAGTATCTAGATTGATGTGATAAATGATAATGTTCTCAAAGGGACTTTGGATGTGACAGGGTCATCAAAAGTACGCTTGAACCAGGGAATTGATTTAAAAAACTGACTAACTTCATTTCACGAGTACGAGACGCACCTTTTCAATTTATCAAGCCAGAAACTCTGTCGCACCACTATATCTTGCGATAAAGTCTCTCTTCCACAAAACTCTTTTAGGTAAGAAGCAGCATATTAGCGGGTCCTGTGGTCGCGGAATATTTTGGTGTGTTCAGGCTAGTCATTTTTAGTAAAAAAGAAGGGTACATCTTGTACTTGTGATTTTAAGTTAGTAGATGAGCTGCGAAACTCACACAGACAAAGAGGTTAGATAGCTTGTCTTTATTAGTTGATATAGTTGCTGCTCCATAATCTCAAATGTAACCTTTGATTCAACAGGCTTGACGGCTGGAAGGCGAGGCTTTGACCTAATTAAGGCCGCTCGCGCCCGCGACGCAGTCTGCATCTCTTTCGCGCGCATGCTCTCTGATCGCATGCTCTTTTACCTAGCCTTGATAGGTCAAGCCCCGCCTTTCAGCCACCAAACCAGTTGAATGAAAGGGTATGTCTCCTTTATGGAAAAGACCCTATCATTCTCCCACCGTCTAGTGCTACGCTCTTGTTCTTGAAGATTTCCTACGACCGATTGCTGCTAGCGCAATTCTCTATAATGAATTTTGATTGTTATAGGACAGCACTTCATTGGGCTGCTCGTCGTGGGTACGAAGAGATTTGCGTTCTACTTTTGGCTCACGGTTTTAGCAGAGAAGTAAGAGACAAGAAAGGGAGAACACCATTTGACGTAAGCGAATGGACTTGAAGCATTGACCACTTTCTACATTTCCTTTTTAGTTTCCAGGTTTGTGCTGAGGATAACATAGAACTGAGAGAGATTCTTCGACCAGATTCGATTGAGTGCAAGGAGTGCCATGAAATAATGCCGTCAGGTATCGAATCTCTCGTTACCAGCATGTCTTACATAGGATTGTAGCTTTTATGCATTTGTATTGTTTTGACAGCTGTCGAAAAACGACGACACTCCGAGGAAACAGATGGAGACGAGAAATTCGTACCGAACTACATTCGACATCCACCATTTCCGTATGTATCGAAAGCTTCTTCATTCGACTATGGAACGAAAGCTCCACGTAAGTTTAAAATTGTGTAAAGCTCTTGTATATGTACCTGTACCTTTGACTCTCTTCTATTGTTCTAATATGGGCAGGTTTGTAGAATACTTTGTGAATTGTGTTTGAGAAACTATTTATAACTATCGAGAGTTATTACTGTGAATTTTTCTGTCTCTAGCAGTGGCAGACCGAGGGAGGGGGGAGGGGGAGGTGACGCGCGCCTTTTTTGGAAATTGTCCACATGAATTATGAAAATGCGTAAGTGACTTGTTTAAACTTGTAAATAATTAAAATGATTTCTGAAGCCTTGTAAATTTTTTTTCGGGGCAATGCCGGTATCTCTTTTTGAAACTTCTCCGCTCATGTCTATCCTTTTTTATTGCAGTCAAATTGGGAGGTCCAAAGGGTAAAAATGAGCGTGGGTCAATTCATCTCTAGAATGTTGAGAAGGTTTTGCAACTAAAATAAGTCAGCCTTATTGGAAATCTTTGGCATCGTCGACGCGTGGTCCCTTCATGGCAAATGTAAGAATTTGAATTTTCTGTAATCTAATTGCAAGAACATTTCAAACGTTTTGAAGGCGCTGGGCTAATATCACGCTTTTTTTTGTAGAGATATCTCTAGCTACTTCCTAACAAAGGGGCTACACTTGCCGCTGGCACATAATCACTATCCAATTAAAATTAAATTCTACACCGCTGAATCATCGAGTTTGATGTTCTTTGCGGTACATCGAAATTTAATCAAGATAATTCGGGAATGAACACTTGCAGCTTCTCCCACAATTACCAATGGCTACTTCTCATATGGACGACGAGACTCTATAAATAAGACTCGCTTCCTGCTAGTAAGAACGTGGTGAGACCTCAGGTCGTCGGACTTTCAGTTTCGATCTTTCTACAAACTCACTTATAGCTTCACCGATGGTAAGCAAGCGTTCAAGCGGGTTACTTTGCCTGGAGGATCTACTGTTGAGCAATTGAAAAAGATGGTAGAGCGATCTATGCGAAATGGAAAAGTTGAAGCGATATTCACACTACCTGATAGGGTATGCATCATGTCTTTTTGATTTTTCCTCACACGGCTTAAGTTTGAAACAAAACATTTGCAGTGAAAAGCAAATATTTAGATGCATTTAAGTCGCAAGTAATATATTTTTGTTTCAAGGTGTTAGTCGAAGACGACTCGCAGATAGCCCAATTTTCGGACTGTCAACGAGTTGAGGTCGTTTATGCCGACGAAGATCCATCACCAGAGGTGAGTGCCTGTACTACATAGTTATGGCGAACATGGCCGTTTTGAGTTTCAGTTCCTCTCAGACATATTATCACCTTTTATTTCTGTCTACGATTTTAAGTTGAAGTCTCGCTGTGAACAAGATGGCATAGTTCCTTCTTTAATAATCAAACTTTTTTTTCGATGGCGGTTGATTATATTAGGTCGTTCCGAAAGTTCTTTCCGTTTTTTCAACATATCATAAAAACACGTGGAATAAGGGCAGGAAAACGCTTCAGGCACTATCTGACGCAGCTTTTCTTCCTCTTTTCAACTGTCATACTCCTGTGCGGCTTGCTCTTATGATCAGCGAGATAATGGCCGAAATTTCGAACCCATGGTTTTTACCATGTCCAGCTTTGGCAATTTTTCACTATCTTCTTTTTTGACTTTTGGAAAAGCATAGCAGTCGGATAAAGTAAACAAAGTGCAATTTTATGCAATTTTTCGGCATCTATAGCTAGCCTCAAAACATTTTTAGAATTATTTTTCTGATGCTATCAAATTCCACTTTTGGGGATGCCAAAAGCCACAGAACATAAAACGGCGCACAACTAAGGTGTCGTTCGATGTAGCTTTTTCTCCCCTTTTTAACGAGTACTTTCTCTTTTTGTGGGGTCTTTAGCGATAAAATTTCTATAAATCTTGATTTTGAACCCGCCTCATGATGTATCCGTGCAATGCAAAATCTTATATTTCGACGCGGTAAACGCTCAGTTACTTTGTAAAAATAGTGTACAATCATAAACGACTTTTGCAAGTTTCGAAAATCGAAGATTTGTTGATGTTCAAAGCGTTGGTGTGTTTTGTGACCTCAAAAAAGTGAAGACTTCTGAAAAATTTATCTAAAAAAATGATGAGAAGCCGGCTGAAATTGCCAAAAAATTGCATTGCATTGCACTTTGTTCACTCTATCTACTGCTATCAAAGCTTCTCCAAAAGTTGAGAAAGAAGATAGTGAAAAATTGCCAAATTTGGACATGGTAAAAACCATAGGTCCGAAATTTCGGCCATTATCTCACTGACCACAATAGCAAGCGGTACAGTAGTATGACAGTTGAAAAGAGGAAGAAAAGCTGCGTCGGATAGTGCCTGAAATGTTTCCCTACCTTTATTCCACGTGTTTTTATGATATGTTGAAAAAACGGAAAGAACTTTCGGAACGACCTAATATTTGACGGTACTAGTATCTGGGTTTTTACTTCAAAAATTTGCTTGCGTTAGCTTTTTAAAAGTTGGCTTCAGATCAGATTATGTGACACTCAAGGCACGCTGTTGTGCAGCTGCATCTGAGATTCGTTCCGAAACTCTCCTTGAGTTGCACTTATTTACGGCAAAAGACCTTCCAGGACATCGCTAATACTCAGCCTTGTGGACCTGAACGTTTTGAGCCAAATGTACCTCTTTTAAGGAAGGTATGGCATCAGCATATGCACTGCACACGATGTTTGCCCCTGCAACCAACTTACATTTGCTTTTGAGCTTAGTGGATGCATTCAAAAAATGGCTTTTTTACATATCGACTTCATGGCCGTATGATCCTTGCAAAGAGGTTCTGCGAATCTGGTGGGAACCGAAACTAGAAAACGTCCTGAAAAATTTATCCGTGGTAACTTCTGTAGGTCCTCTGACACTCAAATTATAGCATCAATGTCAGGACCTCAGAAAACGATAGATTTTCAGGATGATCTATCGATTGAGTAGATACCAAGAGCATAAAAAAAGTTAAGGTGGATGATTTCACGGCTCTACTGACTGTGTAGACGGTCAAAATCAAATGGTTTATAAAACTAGCTGGCAAACCCGGCCCGGCCCGGCCCCGTCAATAATATTTTCTTAAACAACATGCTCCCTTATCTCCCTTCCCCCTGTGTTAACTCCCAGCCTCATATGGGAAACTGCAAAAAATTTACAAAATCGTCCATTAATGACGAAAAGTAGCCTACGGCACCCACCCCGCCCCGATGTATACGTGACGGCCAAGCTTGGACCATCGGTAAGATGAAAATTTCTGTCGAAACATAAGTACATACATACATGCAGACAGATAGACATTCAGTTCTTTTTATAGACATACGACTCGAAAAAGGTGATTTGCGAGAAAATGCTATCAGGGAACGTGCAAGAGAGTGTGAGGAGAGGAATGGTTTCAAAAAAGTGTTTTGACAAAGCGAACAAGCAAACAAAAAGCTAAGACTGGCAACTTGAAATGTGGTGCTACGTACACTTTACGAGTTCATTCTATGTCTTATAATAGCAAAAACTTAAATCCACAAGTTTACAAGAGCCTACAAAATTATGCAATTGTTTAGTAGCACGACACAAGATTTTTCTTGCATCAAATGTTTTCTGTGTCAAATATACACAGGTTTTGGCAATCAATTGAGAGTACTACTAAACACTTCTGTTCATTATTGTAATTTGTATGGGTGATGGAGTAGAGTACGTCTGAGATTTGCATGTGCAAAATTTTCCGCGTAACTCCATCCTCATATAAAAAATAGGACCATTGGTCATCCATATCGAAATGTCCCTTGCAGCATGCTCCTGGCTTTGTACTTGACTCGCTGGCATTTAAATCCGATTATTGTTCCTCGCGTCCCAAATACGACCATTCAACAGTGTTTAACAGTTTGCACTTTTCGCACTTTTGACTCATCCTCCGAATGCAATTTTACGTTGACCATGAGCAGAGAACAATAACCGAGACTCGTGCACGTGTTTGCGAATTGTTGAGCCTTTGACTCAACATATTGAATCAGATTTGGCATCTTTCACGAGACAAAATTGGTTGTTCATCCTTAAAATCTGTGCAAATCGGGGGAAATTGTGGAAAAGAAGTATATTCTTACCTCGAGACATTCCGAAATGACGTGTAGTATGTTAACTCGTGTGTGACAAGGCTGTCTTAGATGATCATCAGCCATTCAGTATCCTTCTGAGGGTATGAACTAAACGGATGTTCCCTTTATTTTCGTTTTTTTTTCATTTCAATCATTAGGTTTTTACTTATATTGTTGCCCTTGTCCTTCTTTTTAACATCTTTCATTAGAATGTCATTTTGACTTTTTTCTTGGAAGCTGGGTTACAGTTACAGCCTGAAAAGAGCAAAAAATTTTGGCTTATTACCTCTCTTTCACAAATCTCTTCAAATCCCGTGATTTTTTTTTTCGAACTGCGCTCTCTTTCGGATAAATTTTTGATTTATGCGAAGGGTGGAACTGCAACGACTGCTTTTCTAATCCCGATCCAGACTATCAAATGTACGCTCACTAGGATTGATGAAATATTTTTCTTCAATCATGGTTTAGCAAAGAATTTTATATTCATTTATTACAATTCTCAATTTTTCGCACCTTTGTGCCATTTTGATTTTGCGATTTGGATCATCTCATCAGAGTTTCTTTTGCAGCATTTATATTCTCAGTTCATAAGATAACAATTCGCGATCAAACTGGGAACCTACTATGGCGTGGGATTTATTACTGCCAACTTTGTTGGGGCAAACTGATACGCCACGAAATGGCCCGTCAGAGATTCCTTTGAGGTCGAACATGGCTATGGTATCATTTATTTTGATATAGTCAAGCCTGTATTGAAGTGAATGCGCTTTGCTTTTTTAACTATGCGACATATTGATCAAGGCACATAGGACTGCAGTGTTGTGCATGTAATGGCAATGTGCTGTCGCTGTTGTTTTGCGACATAGTGGACTGGTTTAGTTGTTTAGTGATTGTTCGGCGATTATTGCTGTTGGTCATTGAGTTATATGTGCATCCGTTGTTTTTGCTCGTGTGTTTGGAAGTTTAGCAGATCCTGCAATCGGATCCGTTCAGATGCGTGTGTGCTTGTAAAAACACAGCGAGTGGGCAAATATTCAGATGCGCTTTACGCTTTCAGTCATATCCGATTATTATATTCTTTCCAAATATTACAATCTTCATCTATTGAGCATAAGAAATTTTAGGAGGTGATGGTATAGTTAAAACCGACTATTTTTTGAATACTCGTACTCCAATAATTTATTCGATGAGAAAAGTGGAAAATTCAGAGAAGTGCATTTTTGATTATCTGAGTAGTCGAGTTAAAAAAACCTTTATTTGAATATTTGTTTGTGACGAATCGAGAAAACTTATTCGAAATTTTATTCGGTTTGAATATCCAAGTAAAATCTAGAGTAAGTTGTTTTTTCAATTCGTCCGATAAGTAAATACTCGAATAAAAGTCTTTTTCATTTATTCGACTATTCGAATAATCAAATGAATGCACTTTTCTGAACACTCGACTTTTCTGTTTCGAATAAGTTATTTGAATACGAATATTCGAAAATATTCGGTTTTAATTGGGTGATGGATGGTTGTCGTCGTTTGTCAGTGAACATAGTCACTTTTAGCGTAGAGTTTATGCTCATCTGCAATCGAGTACGCTTTCAGGCACATTTTTTTGGAACTGCACATTCTCTGGCATGGGGTAGCCATAAGTAGTGTCTTTCCAGTGTCTTTTCTTGATTGTCTTTGTTGGTTAAGCAAAAATTGTGCTCACGGGTAAGGACTGCTGTAAATACCTTGATTTTTCTCCACTTGCAAGACCTGGGTCTCATCGCTGACATCATGGGAACTGCGCAATTGCGCACATCAGCTTAACCTATGTAGCGACTTCTAATTGATTCCAACATTGTTGCCTTTCGCAGTGAGATTTTTGGTAACTTTACATGCTTCAAAATTTATTCTCAGCATCCCCAGGACGTCCACGAAGGTAGGAAATTTGAAGTCGACACTTTTGCGTATTCTCTTGGATTTGTGCATGGATTTTTCTTACCATCCTGCATTATTATTTTTGTTGAAACTCGAAATAATCAATTTTCAATCGATCCTTGACTGTGAGGAAGGCACAAGATCTTCATGCGCTCTTCGGCTAATAAGGCCGCGTTCGCGCTCAAAGATCTTGTGCCTTCCTCATGCAGCAGCGTATACGTGTGTCTGTATGTATATTCCAAATAGAAAATTCCATTTCTAAACTGATCCGTAACAGAGTTGGCACACATACACTTCGGGGCGGGGCGGGTGCTATAGGCTACTTTTTGTCATCTATCGATATCGATTTTATCGATTTTATGCAAGGTTTGACCTAGGGGCTAAGTTGGTAGAGGAGGTAATCGAGCATGCTGATTACGAATAATTATTAGTTTTTAGAATTATCTGCTATTTTATCGGTTTTATCGATTTTTTGCAAAGTTTGAGCTACGGGGCCGGGAATTCGAATGGGGATAAGTGAGCATGCTGATGATAACACAGCGGGAATAGGGAGTTGTGGTATGTAGAAGTGCGCATAGGGGAAGGTTGTACAGGGGTAGAGATAGGAGCTTTATAATAGTCTGACAAAGCCGGGCGGAGCCGGGTAAGTCGCTAGTTCATGTAAATGTGACCAGCATTTCATGTAACCCTTGATATGCAACAATATTTGATTTTGAGTTTTTGCTTACTCATGCGTGGGTGTCGCTGACTTCTCGATGCTGTGTTCTCGCATACAGTTTTTGTTAGGATTATCACGTCCACCCGAACACCTAGCGCTGATTGGTTAAACATTAGGGTTATTTTCTCCGAACGCAAACACACAAGCAAGCAGAAGCCATGAAGTCAGCTGCTTGTTTACGTGCGCCATCGCCGTCGCATCGCGCCGGCTGCTGTCGCTTGTGTTGGTCGTGGCGGTGCCGTCGCCGTGTGGCTTGGCCGACAGACGGTCGCTGTGTTCGTTGTGCTTTTCGCTCGTCGTGTGTTGCGATGAAGAGTTCGAACGTTATCGATATGACACCACGAGTTTCGCAATCATACATCTCTGGTTCTGTGTGTCTATCACACGTTTTTTCTCTCGAAATTTTCGGAAAACTTCTGAGCAGTGGCGTACGTGCTCGTCATAAATTCGCCTTAACGCTTCAGTTTTTCTTCTGGTTCGCTCGCTCGGTGTAGGAGTTATTTTAGCTGCATCGGAGTCTAATTCTTGGACTCTTTCTCTCTCACGGTTTTTTTCGATTTACAGCGTTAGTTAGTCAGAACAATCGTTCGTTTTTGAGATTTTACTGAGTTTTACTACTTTTTAATTATTCGTAAGTCGGACTGCATTACTAGTTCTGACCGAGCTACTATCTTCATGGTCCTTCCTTCCAGAATGGATTCTATGAAAAATAAAGATTTCAAAACATATAGGATGCAAATGCATCCTAGATAGTTTATCGAAAGCTCTAGTAGTCCTTAAGGACAGCGTCCAGGCAAATGGGGATCTCTCGGAGGGTAATCTTGGAGCCCTAACTAAAACACTGCCCAAGCGGCAGCTCAAATGGTGAGCTCACAGTTGAGATATTCGCCTCCGAAATGGACCCCGTGATTGTATTTGATGGATTCATGGCGCGACACATCAGTTTCGCGCGAAGACCCCTGCGTGTCGCGCCATGAATCCATGCGAATACGATCCCGGGGTCCAGTTGAGGCGAGTATCTCAACTGTGAGTTTACCATTTGAGCTGTCGCTTGGGCAGTGTCTTAGTTAGGTCCCCAAAATTATTTTCACATCAGAGAGCTCTTTCAGTTTCATTTTCACCTTACTTCATCGCTAGCTTTTTTCTTTTATCTGCGTGCGAAAAACGACAACCCTTACTTCATCGCTAGGTTTTTTCTTTTATCTGAGTGCGAAAAGCGATAACTGAGAAGTGCTGAAGTAGGCAAGATTTTGGTCCATCGAGTTTTGTGAGACTGGAAGCTTCTTCATTTTTTGATGGTCTTCCCGAGCTTGGCGAGCTTATATTACTGGCTGAATTATACAATCAGTTGAAATCATTAACTCAGTTATGGCTGTTCCAAGGGGAATGTGGTGCAAGGCAATTATCCGGACATCACCCATGTTTATCTTTATCGCAATCAAAACTTCTGTTGTTTGCAGAGTCCCTTTTTTCTAATTTTCATCATGCAAATTATTTTTTTGTGCTTGCAAATCGATTTACGATATGTTCCAACCCGCGCTGCTGGGATGAACATGGTTTTTGCATTCATCCCATTAGTGCTCTAGATGATCATCTAATTGCAAAGTCATTCATGCGTGGGCCTTCTTCGCCTTTTTTTCATCTTATTGATGCACTTTGTTCTATGAGAATGGCCTCGTAGAGAGAATGTATGACATAACGACGTCGTTTATGCTAGTCGCCACATGCTGTTTGCCACAATCTGTCACGTCGGGCTTCTCAGGCTACTGTGGAAAAAACTTGCATTTGTTATCTTTTGTTCCATTTTATCTAATCTTAAAGTTAGAAAGTAAGAAGAGAGACCAAGGTTTGCTGAAGTTTATTTTTATCCAAATATTTTGACCAGATTTTTTTGCCTTTTTTCAATCTAATGTAGTGTCGTGAGGGATTCAATTTGTCATCATCAGTTTTTTGCCTTTTTTCAATCTAATGTAGTGTCGTGAGGGATTCAATTTGTCATCATCAGTTTTTTCCCACTTGGATTGGTTTAAGAAGTTGCTACACATGTGACGAAAAACAATGTCTGCTACGTATGAATGTTACAATGCGTTTTGCTGTTCGCGTGACTTTTGTCTAGCTGTCACGTCTTCATTGTGGTTTTCTGAGAGCGATCATCTACTGAATTCAGAGCGAAGAAAGTCTTTATTTTCTTGTCGAATGCTTCCAATCGATTATTGCTGTTATTGCTAGATATTTTGTTTGGAAAGAAAGCTCGGACACTTGATCAAATCTGTAAATAAGGTGATCTAAATTTTGATTACCATGTTTCTCTACTGTCATTTGGCGGCTACAGCAATCTTTCTTCAGGCCGACCCTTTCATCTCATCAAAAAAAAATGTTATCATAAAAATAAATTTTTTTTGCGACGTTAGTAATGAAGGAAAACTCACTAAATTATTATAAGAAGAGTAGCTACTGTAAGTTCTCTAATAATATTTGTGTACAAACAAAGGGAGCTTCTCAAGATGAAGTCCGCTTTTAGCAGAATCTAATCGTTCGTACTTACAAGGGAATGGTCAAAAATCATAGTGGCCAATCCAAACAAGGTGCACACCGTTGAATGCAACATAAAATGCGGAATTCAGATCTATCCTTCTTATCTGCTTCTCGCTTTTGTGGACGAAGTTATGAGCCGTGTTATTGCGGAAAAACTGCATAGAAAAATTGCAAAAATAAGCACATAATTGCCCATTTAGCTCACTTTTGGGTACAGGCTAAATAAAGCGACCTTGCTGCATGTCTTGGCTCAGCATTTAGGCGCACATGGCTCCGCACGACCAAATTTGGCTTCGCACGCATAATCTCTTAGCAACATAATGGCTCATAATGGCTTATAACTTCTTCCACAAAATTGATAAGCAGATAAGGAAAACAGATTCAAAGTCAGCGTTATATGTTGCATCTAATGGTATGCAGCTTGTCTGGAATAGCCACTTCGACATTTGATCATTTCCTTGTCACTAAACAGAATACAATCTGAATGTTTTTTTCCATAGTCTACTTGTGTAGCCATGATGTACCAGCAGTGATTTTGCCTCGAGTTATATTAAAAAGCGCACGAATTCGTTGAAGTTAGAAAAATGGAGTTTTTCAAATTTTTTGGTGCATGACTTTGGACGAACCCAAAACTTTTGCATATCGTCGTCCCAATCTGTTTTAGATTGCTTTCATTGAATGTCTGGGATAAGCGCAATGCACTTGGAGGTCGACTGGAACGAGTCACATCTGGACTGTCATTCAAGCATATAATGCAGTCCATCCTTTCGGTCTCCGATGCCTTTCCAGTGGACAATAACACACAGCTCTAACCTAGCCTCTGTAGGGTTTGTATCTATAATTGCCATTTTCGTCTAACAGTTCTAATCGAGTTTACGTCGTAAAAGCTCGCTGAGTAATTCTAATCAGGAAAATCAATCACTTCGCGTCTTTCAAAAAAAAAAGAAGAAGAAAAATGCATTCTAGTGAGAGCGAGCGCAGGTTGTTCTTCTACGAATTGAGTTTGTGAGTTAAAAAAAAGTGTCGAGTACTGTGTGCGTGTGTTTACCGAACACTTCACCGTAGATTAGTTGCTCCTTTTTGCTCTTTGAACACGGTCTAAAGTTTGTAGTCATGATGCTCAGTATATTTTTGCTTCGCTGTGTTGAGCGTCAGAGTTAGTCACGTTTTGCGGTAGCAGAGCACGACTAGCATTCTTAGTATTTTTAAAAGGCATTGTCCAGGTAGAATTTCACCTCTGGGATTTTGGGCACTTTTGACTGTTCTCGTCCTGCTGAATCCTAATCTGCCCTTCAAACTACAGTCGTCCTCCTCCCACTAGAACCTAGTGCACGATTTCGAATTTGAACTAGAGCACGCCGGTTGCGGCAGAACGCGGCATCTGCAGCTCTCACGTCAATCTCAAACAATTTTTTTTGTGTTTTTGCCACTTTCTAACCTAATTTTTGAATGCTGACAGTTTTCTTAATTCGCATTGAAATTGTTGCCTTTATTTGAGCGATGAATCGTGCTGCTATGCTCGTTTCTTTGATTACGATTCTAAGTTGAGCTTGGAAAAACGACTAAATTTTTTTCTCGGTAAGTCTTGAAATGTTGCTTCATTGAACATTTCGTGTCAAAAAATCTCCATGTGCATCGTTTTTCCAACCTTTCCAGGGAACAGAATAAAGAAACGAGCATAGTAGTACGAAACATCGCTAAGCAATAAAAACTCTTCAATTCTATTATAAGCATCATTAAAACAAAAAAAATCACATTGCAACGACAATAAAACACAAGAGGAAACTGCATTAGCTTGAAATGCATTTGACGGTGCCGCGCTTTGCCGCAGCCGGTGTGCTCTAGATCAAATTCGAATTCGTCCACTTGGTGTTTAGTGGAGGGAGGACGACTATATCCAAAAATCGCAGAAACTTCTTTTCGAATGTTCCATCGACTGAGACAGGGTACCGCCCCCTTTTTGTAGACTCATTCTAAGAAATTTTCTCGTTTTAGAATCCACCTTTTCTAATGGGACTTAAACTGTTGGGGTTTATCAGGGGCTGCGCTCTCATACTGCGTCAAGATCCCCCCCCCCCCTCAGTGGACTTGGACAATACCTTTGATATCACTTCTGTTTACTGATATCCTTTGTTAGCGGTACACAAAGTAATACTCAGAAAACATTCAGCAATATCAAATAGTAGTTTTCTGATTTTCTGTGTAATTCACGGTAGACTCACATCATCCCTTTTGGCGATTTCTTTCGAGAAGTTTGGAATGAGCAATGGGCGCCGCATTGTCACGACCCATAAGGTCGTACTTTGTCGTGCAATCTAAGTTATGTACACGGTACAGAAAGTGATACTAACGTTTTTTTCCGTGTCCATAGTTCCCACACGGTCCGGCGCAGTGTTCCGAAAACAGCGCCATGTGCAGCGCGACTGCACTTACTGAAGATTTTGTTAGCGTCTTTTTCTTGCTTTTCTTATCTCTTCTAGGAGGTTTGAGTTTTGGAATTTCTGATGATTCTTATCCTTTTCGGAATGTTTGAGTTTTTTAAACTTTGGCTAGGTGCGGTATCCAGGTTAGAAAGTATAAAATTCCAAAAAACGCTTTTCCTACATCAGTTTAGGCCGCGCTTCGAGTTGCCATTCCAGCGCCGATCCAGCGTCGTGCTGGCGCCGTGCCGGAATTGTACTGGCGGGGTCGACCAGTCAGTACGTGCATCCACCTGATCCCGTCACGGCGTCGGCACGTGGGCAGCTCTTAACGCTGCGTTGGCGGGAAAATGTGGCGGAATGTGCTACTATTCTTAAACTCACCATGCACTTTTGTTCCAATCAGTGAAATAGCTGTCCCTTGCATATAATTGGAAAATAGTCACAATTCAACAAAGTGCAAGCAATTTTTTTTATGAGATGTGATTGTCCTTTGACTTCACGGCACAAGGCCAATAATGACTGCCCTTCACAGCACAATTACCCTTGAAAAATTGCCGCGAATCGGCCACGTGTGTTTTTCCGTGCAGGGGTGGACAGAGCCATTGTTTTCATCAAAAAAGTTAGTCTTTGGTAGAACTGTCATCAAAGTCGGCGTTCATTGTTGCTGTCAGTCTTATCGAACTTCCTATCGATTGTAAATTAGTGGCAAATGACACGCTGCTTCTCTTTTTCTTTGCATCATGCATAACTTGAGAGTAATGAAGGCGGAAAGATGGATTGATGAAGTAGAGAACTTGTTGACAGAGTTAGCTATTGATTTCTTATGGTTGTGGTCTCATATGACAACAGTTTGGATTGCTCTAGTACCAAGTCATTGAAAAATATTCGAAGATGGTATATTGCTTGAACATTCTCTGAATAGCTTCTCCCTTTTTTTTCTTTTTCGTGCATTTTTCTTTTAGCATTTTTTTGCGGAGTAGCCTCCACGATAACATGAGAAATGTGGTTACTAGTTCTGCTATTTTTCGAATTTTTATGAATTCTTATGTCTATGAAAAAACCATGAATTATTCAAAAAGTTTGATTTTGAATGTCGAAGCACCATAGAACTCCTTCTAGTATTGATTCTGAGAAAAAGTTGTTTGAAGTTCAGGTTCCGATTGCATTTTCTCAGACTATAATTTTCTCGGCCGTTTCCTGTCAATAATGGCATCTGACTCAATGTCTGTTGAAGATGATAGTGTGCAGCCCCATGAATTGCTCCTATAATTGCTAGCTTATTGAAACAATCTGACATGCGCTGCAATTTTGCAGCTGCAGCTTTCACCCTTTCTGAAAAATCTATGTACTTCTCAGCAGCACATTTCTTGCTATCTTCGCATCCTAGGCTCAATAGAACCGCTTATTTGAATAATGTTCATTCATGTTGAAAATGCTGTTTAGAAGCCTTCCAAATTTACTTATTGATCAATATCCGGATCCTAAACGCTTTCGGAACCTTCTAAAAGCTGTCCCTCTATTAAAATATTTTTTGAAAAACGTTTGTATTTGAAAGTCGAGGAATGTGCCACACTGTGTGCAAAATGAAGGACACACGCTGGTATGGTAATCGCTAATTGTAGAGCATCTGATAAAGCTTGTCCTTACCTCACAAGATTACCTAACCATCCAAGTGTTTTATCTCAAAAAATCTCTAGCAAATTCGCTATCACATTTGCTAAAATCATACGATTTTAATTACCTTAATTTCACGCGTATAAGGCGCGATTTTTTTCTCCAAAATCGACCAGCCCAGACAAGCCAAAGGACTGTACAACCCCTCGCCATTAACGTTGTCCTTTGGCTTGTGTTCTTCAGACCTTATAATGTGTTGTATATTGCTTGAGAGAATCGTGCGATGTAAGGATTTCTTTCCGGAATACAGTGAAGCGGCTGAGCGGCTCGCTTGAAAATTCGAAAAAGTGCGCCTTATACGCATGAAATTAGGGTAACTTTTTGATCAGTATACATCAGTGACGGTCGCAGGATTTCCGACCGGGTGAGGGGGGAGACAAGAAATTTATGAATTAAGGTGCGCGGTGTTAGCTATGCACTACGAAGAAAGTGTGGTATGCTTCCTAAAATTTTTGCGGTCCTACAATCCCAAGATTCTAGAAGAAATTTTACAAGGCTGAATTGAATATTTAGAAAAATTTAAACGTTTCAGTTATCTAATGGTATAAACAAGTTACTAGCACAATCTTACAACCCATGTTAGTGAAATTTTGCCATCGTTATACTCCCCTTCGGTCCGCACTGGTGTACATTTCATTTTCTTCGCATCAGTACAGTTGAAGAATGAATCCAATTATCCGAACGACTGGCCGCAACACATCATTATTATGAATGAATTCCTCACCAATTGGATCGGTTTTCTAAGAATAGGTATCCAGCGGTGCTTTGCAAAGAAATCGTCGATTTCCAAGTATTCGATAGTCCCTTTTTATCATTGATAAAAAGGGGCTATCGAATTTTTGGAAATATGGGAGCCTGCACAAGCTCTACGACGTTGTGTAAGCTCTACCAGTTTTTCTTAGCAACTATAGTCGTGCTCTTGCACGTTTTGGGTGTCACTTCAGCGTAGTTTTGTAGATCTCAATGGCTGTACATGAACAAAAAAGGCTCGGAACAGCTGCAACTATTGCTGTGTTAGTTTTGCACGCTACACAGAGTGCACAGCTCGAATGAGACGCCCATCTCGGTCACTCGATACATCTTCGGCAGCTTTACACGTGCCCTGCGCTCGTCCGGTGGTCTTGTCAGGTGTCGCTCGTGATTTGCGCATCTGTCGCTCGAAACGCTGTGAACTTCACGGACAACTCTATCCTACCGATCATATCTGATATTCGTCCTCAACGGCTGGAACCAGTATGGTATCGGACTCGACCTCATCGAATACGACTACGACGAATTCGCGTCCGAAAGCGCCACATATTCGAAAACAGCGATTCGTTTATAAGCCGAGGAGGCTCAGATTTCCTAGGGACGAAGTGGTACGTTTGAATGTTTTAAAGCTGGGTGTTAAACGTTCCTGTGTTGGTGTGGTACTTCGTAATGAGCTCTACAGGGCAATTCCATCTTCGGTAAGGGTGTGGCGGCACTATTGAAACGAGTAGAGGGCTGATTATCGCCGAAAGGAGGGTCGTGCGCGGTCTGCAACAAATACGCTCTTGTACATGCAAGAGTTGCGCATTTGTTGCAGATGTCCGCGCGGAACCCCTTTCGGCGACACCTAATCCTCTACTTTAATTGTTGAAAATATGGCATAAATATAGGCGGGTATCCATTGCATGAAACAAATTGTGTGCTATAGAGTGGCACGTTCGTCAGGCCACAAATCGATATATCGATTGATCGGGCCAGCTATGGGTTACGGTAGCTTGTGCATGTATAGGAAAAATTGTGGAGTTTCGTTCTCAAACAGCTATCCTATCTTGTACCGATCTTTTGTTTGTATGTGACCCAACCCTATTTGTATTCTGTTAGACTACCAAGCGTTTTCTATATCCTATTGAAGCCCATAGTTTCATCTCTTATCATCAAACTGATAAGCTGCTCGTGCTCCACCTTATCTGCAGCAGTGTCAAGAGATTTGAGGCGTCGTTTCTCCCACATCCTTATACATTTTTGTGTGATTGTTCCCGAACTTCGTATCAACCAGGTCGAGACCAGGTCGTCTGACTCAGATTGGCTCTACTTTCCATAAACATATCAATCAAAAAGCTCAAGTGTGTCACAATTGCGCTTGCGATTGGAACGCAATCGTATATTTCCTTGTTTGAAAATTTTTTGTTTTGAATAAACCAAAATGCTATGTATATTTGATCTGTTTTTAATTCTTCCAACTTTACGTTTTCATAATATCAGGCTGTAACTCAAAATATATGCGCTTCTTCCACTTCATATACTTTATTTCCTACAGCTTATACTTTGGACAACTTAGTAGGGATTGATGTTTGGTTTGCATAAAGCTAGGCTCATAGTGAGCATGGTAAATCCCACTTTTCCATTGATAATCAGTAATCATTTCAGTCATAGGGTTAAAAGTCCTGAGAATATTTTGTTTACTGTGGAGGTGCACTTCAGTTTTCTTTCGTAAATTGTTTTTGCGTAGGAACGATTTTTTGTTTGTAGGGCCCACGAGGCAATTAACACATTGACGACTATGCAGATTTTTAGTTGTCTGCCGTCTGGGTCCAATGCCGTCCACGGACCAGCCCACAGTTCTCAACTATAATTACGCATAATGCCATCTACAGTACACCTACAGTAAATCTGAAAGGCTGACAAAGAAAGTAGAGGTCATCACTAGATTCAGTGCAAAAGAGAGCTCATGAATTAAGTTTATCGCGAGATAGCAGTCATTTTGATAGAATTCAAACCTTGACACACATGGTGTGTCAAGCGGTCCCACGCGGCAGTCATTGCTTGACACACCATGTGTGTCAAGCTGTCGTTAATGTGTTAAAGGAGTTAGCACTTATTTTATTGCACCCTTACCACAGTCTAAGTGACTGACTGAGACAGTTGGCGCCACGAGAAAGGATTTAAGTTTGCGCCACGAGAAAGGAGTTAATAATCTTGCCCGTCCATCTGCCGAACAGTTTTCTATCAGCAAAACACTTGGCGAACTTTGCTCGTTTCGCTCCTTGAGACCTTTGTTTTCTCATCAAAATTGCTTTCAACATTTTATTCTTCAGACTAAGAGCTAGTCGTAAATCCTCCATTGAAATTGTTTTTGCCTTCTGTCGCCAACTGTCCAGTGTCAATGGGGCGTGTAATTCATTGCATCCATTGTAGGTCGGCGAGAAGATAATCGATATAAGACCGAACGGCAGCATGGAGAAAGAAGGAGAGCAACAAGAAGGTATTAGTCATGTTTTTCTAAACAATTTGAGATATGAATTATCGACTCGATGTTTTCTAGTGCACATCACGGAAACATCTGAAACTGCAGGAGGTGGAGGCGACAGCTTTCCGATAACTTTGATGGTAGGTCCTAGCTCATTTTCCAGATGTCCTATTTTTCTTTTGATTTTCATCTGATAAACTATGTCCGCCAGTAGTATCAAGATAAATTCTGAAGTTTGACCTTATTTTTCCGTCGAGCCCTCTTACCTTCCATCTCATGTTTGTACTTTTTTTTGAATTGTGTTTCAACAACTGCGCGATTCCCTACTCGGTGACGCACCCAAACTCTTCAGAGGCTTTTTGTTGCTAACTGTTGCTAAATCAAAGAAATACTTACATTTTTCAGGAATCATTCTCCAATGAACAGCCGGATTCTAGCACAGCCGCACAAGTGAGCATCATAAATATTATCACTTTCGTGTACCAAACTACTTATCCCCTTTTCTATTTTTTATTTGCGAATTTATCATTTATGCGATTTACTTTGAATCACCTTATTTTTCATGTAAATTCAACTTTAAAAGTTTCAAAATTGTTTCTAGCTCATTCGTATGCATACGTATTTGAATGTTCAGTTTTTTTTTTATTTTTAACGCATTTATAAGTTTGTGCATATGTATTTCTTTATACTTTTGGCGTCCTTCCTAAAATCTTGTGACATTACGCGCTCAAGGTTTTTGGAAATTCGATTACATTAGATCATTATCACTCATTTCATTTTCGTATCCTGTCTTACTTGTGATCCTGTCTTATACACTGAGTCCTCTGCCCTCTTGTTGAAGTCACGCGACGTGAGCAACTTCAAGGTTATTGAGTTGACCGAAGGATTGGTTTTATTAGAGCCTTTGGATTTGTGGAGGCCATAAAAGAAGATCGACTGTCTCGGCGATGTTTGCCGCCAATTTATTACACTCATCCAATTCTTTCTCCCGGCCTATTCTTGTCCTAGGAGTTTGCATAGTACTATATATTGCTTTTTAAGTTTTGGCAAATCTTTAATGGGTGCATTCTCTAACATTTCTCTTCGCATGATTCATTTTTTAGGAAGAGAACTTATCGATAATGGGTGCATTCTCTAACATTTCTCTTCGCATGATTCATTTTTTAGGAAGAGAACTTATCGAACGAAGGAAGTATTCCGATAGAAAAAATACCGAGCATGGATGTGACACCAGTTGAAACCGAGGATAACAACCATAGTGAGGTGCGTTGATCTTTCCAAGTAATTTACATACTTTTTGGTAAAATCTTTCTTCGTTACGTTGATGAATAGTTCATCAGGGCATTTTTTTCTTTGCAACTCATGAACTTTTCCTTTTTGCCTCTTCATGATATTCTAGAGCTGATTCAACTTTAGACCTATCTCATTGTAGATTTGTGATGTCATTCTTTGCTCACATTCTTTCTTCTCATTCGGAACTTCCCAGCCACAGAGGAACTTCCCAGCCACAAATACAATTATTTTTAGTCTGCACCGTGTAGCTCTTTTGCGTGTACGAGACATTGTTTGTTACTCTTTACTGCATACAACGTCGTTCAAGCGTTGCATCTGTATATGTGTTTGATTTTCAACATCACGTTCCCTATACAACCGCTACGTATCAATCACTTTGTATAGCAACTGCTGCGAGAGTCAAACAGTATGCGAAGTCATGTGCTGCTAAACATCAGCAATTTGACGTAGGCTAATTGTTTTTCCCTGTCGGATACTGTGGAGAGCATCATGATATTGAAAACTTTGTTTTATTCTCTAAGCTGCAAGTGATCTGCGTATATACTTTTTGGAAGGAGTAGAGATGACGGAAAAGTGGAACTTGTTGCATTTGGAGAAATGGTTACCATTTATTCAGCATCTGCTCGATGGAATTGTAGGGATGTTTGAGTTTGTAAAATTTTTCCATAGGTTTGAAGCTGGGTGAAAAGCCTGTATCATCCATTTTGTTATCTTTTGGACCACTTGGAGAAAAACTATAAATTTGTTTTGAAAAACCATAAACACTGTATTAGAGAAGACTTCGGTTGAATTAGCGTGAGGCGTACCATCTTTTTGTCTGTCCTTTGTTTTCGCGCTCTCCGGGAATCAGATGTCAAAAACTATTTTAGGTGGAATCTGCTCAGAAAATCTCATTGCGGAAAAGTATCGATTCTGATCCCGGAGACTTTGTTAAGGTTGGACCAAGTCTAAGACTTCTTCTACCAGAGATCTCTCTTCAGCTCTAGAGCTTGAGATTTCGTTTTCTTTTCCTCGGCACGGCAAAATGTACTACTTTCCTTTCCAGATTGAAACACCTGATAATGGGAACTCTGCTGCTGAGGTCAAGGTAAACGGGTTTTGAACATATTCCCGATTTCAGTCTATAGATGTTGACTCCATTGTACATATTGCAGTCAGCCACCCCACCAACACCTCCAGTTATGGTCTCATCGACTAGCAAAGAGGAGGAGAAGAAGGAAGCTGAAGGTTTGGAAGCGAAGAAGAAAGCTGAAGGTTTGGAAGCAGTGGAGAAGGTCGAGGTGAAGCCAGAACCACAGCCTCAAGTCGGCGTGGTCAAGCTTGAAAAGAAGCCTAAGGATCGCTCATTAGGTACCGGTCTTCTGACATGGATGGATGAAAATCCGAATATTGTGAGTTTTCGATTTCATTTCCTCAACCGAATTGAATTTATCACAGGAGTGAGTAACATTGGTTGTAATTCGCAATTTTCTGGAATCCTATAATTCTGGTTTGTTATCCACAGGTGGCTTTTGAGAATTATGTCTTGATGGAGGATTGGACGATGAACCCTGCCATTTCGCATAGAATTTCTGTCATATGATCGTGTTTTAAGTGGAACAGCCTTGCGTGAACAAAAACATGCTTTTTCTGACTTTAATTTTACGCGTATGGCAGGCGCCACCCTCCATCTACTTGATCCATTTCGTCCAATCCGCCATTGGTTAAATCAGTGAACTGATCAGCCGCGAAGTGAACCTTGTTGATTAAGTAGACATCGCTTCGCTATAGATCAGTTGATTCGACCGATAGCGAAGTGGATTGAATGTAGCGCGTGCATCACACGATTACTGCTACTCCAGCTCTGCATCTCTGACCTGCGGCACGCATGGACAGCATATTGCAACATGCAACGAATTTTGACAAGTCTAATTGACAACATTCTGCTGCTAATATGTTTGTCGCGGACTGGGCCTCCAACTCGTCACGCCAGTTGTGATAAACTCTCCTGCATCCACGGTAGAAGCCGGGGGTAATCCAACGTATATACAAGTTGTGGCGATATCTGTGAGCTAGAGGGGCCTGCCACACTACGACGCCATACACACTTAGAAGCCCTTCCAGCAGCCTACCTACCAGTTGATACAGCATATACAGCTTGATTCTCTCCCCCTGCCATCGACACTTGGGGCTTGCTTCTATAATCCAGACACTACCTAAGATTGTGTCTGCTTTCATACTGATCGATCATTCCAGGCATGATTATATGCTGGATGTTCACCATTTATCTACACATAATCCTTTACACTCAAACACACGGGATGAGTACAGCCGACCAAAGATGTTACAATCCTAGGGGCCAGCAATTCAGAAAACCTCCGAGGCGGCATTCATTGACATGTGCCAGGCTCGAGAGAATCCATGGCGCTGTTGATGTTGAAGTACGGGTGAGATGGGGAAGGTGCTGCTCGATCGGTTGGACTGGAGATGGAAGTTGAACCCGACCGCTCATAAGTTGACAGTTGCGATGACTGCGTGACAGGTTTGAAAGCTGCGGCATATACAGGGTGTCCCAAAAAATGTGAACACTGTTTGATCCATAATAACTCCGTTGCTTTCATGTCTTTCGCCGAGCTTGAGGCACCATTCTTTAGAGCGAAGTTCAACTTGAATTTGTAGCATGGAACGAATCACTGATCGCGTTCCGTTAATGTAGGACTACGGTATGAACTTCTAACATGCGGATCCATTGTGATTTATGCCATTTGATGAAATTTTTTCAAAAATTTTGAAAAATCGTGTACTAGGGTTTTCGCTCACGCTGATTGCACTACACAACTTTTTAAGTGTTTTTAGCTTTTTTGACGGTGTAGTCACACTTCTGACAAATGCTGGAAATTCCATTACTACGGTTTACCTGGGCTAAACTTGGAAAGAAGCATCACAGTAAAGTGGAAATTTCATATGCAAAATTAGCGGCTTCTTTTACCACAGTTTAAGACAGTTTTTGTCTTGTTTGGTTTTGTTCCGAGGCGTAAAATGGCCTCCAATGGCTTAAAACCCTGGTCGAAGTTCCTACCATAATCCTACATTAATGAAGAGCGATCAGCGATTCGCGCCATACTGTAGATCTAAGTTGAACATCGCTCTATAGAATGGTGCCCAAAGTTCGGCGAAAGACATGAAGCAAGGGAGTTATTAACGATCAAACAGTGTTCACATTTTTTTGGGACACCCTGTATAGCGTGTGAAAGGACGGGGCAGTGCGAGGACGACGTTTCAGGACCCCTTTGCAGCGCGTCGGCGAACTCCTTTGAAAGACGTCGCGCATCCGCGACAATGTTGTTGCATGTTGCAACACGTTAGCCACTTGTGTCGAGGTCAGAGTGACAGAGCAGGAGTAGCAGCAGTCATGAAGTAGACGATAAGTATAGGTACTGCAAGACGAAGGCGCAGAAGCGGTATTAGATGAGCGAGCACGAACTTTGCGTGCGCTTACCTGCACCGTTGTAAACCTGCGCTTCATGCGCTCTACGGCTAACAAAGCCGCGTTCGCGCCCAAAGGTACTACGCCTTCGTCATGCGGTAGCCTATATTTTGTGTGTAATTGCACATATTGAGAAGTATCTTGACCGTGATACTTTGAAGGAAATGTTTCACCACGAAAAGCATGTCCAGAAAAGATTTGTCGAGCACTCTCAGTCTGCGATTATTACTGTTTTAGGTTCGTTGCTGTGCTACGACGGCCGCAGTGGTAGGCCTTGCCGGAATTGCGAGTTTTGTTTACGCAAGGAGGATCCGTTCCGGTGGCTTCTAAGTGATTGATGCCATGTCTCGACCGAGTTATACATAGGATTACTGTAGACAAGCTGTGCATGCACGTGTTTCTAACGTACGAGCGGCAAATTTGCGCTCGTTCTGCTTTTACGCGCTTCTGTTCGGTTTAGGAAGAGAAAGAGGCGTCTTTGCACTTCTAGACATCATAATTCCCCCACACCATCTAATGTGACACCCATTTGTTCGGGTTTTTTCGTCGAATGCCTTGTACTGTATGTTTTTTCTTCTGCACATAAACGTTATTTGCTCCGTCAAGGTCTTCATGGAGCCATAGGTGTTTGGATCACAAGTGCATAGGTTGAGGTTTTTTTCTAGTTTTTTGGCATATTTTTTACTACAGATTATTTATTTTCACAGGAGTCAGTCTGTTTTGTGCATCTGATAGTATGAATAAATTATCTAGAAATTATAAATTGCTTGTTTGCAAGGTCGTTTCTCCTTTGTATAGGTCACTTCTCTGATTATCGCGGTAATTTTGGCGCGTCCACAAATGGATTGATCGACGCCGAAGATCTCCCTTTTTTTTCCATCAGGAATATGATTCTTCTCTATGTCTCGCGTACAGTCGCTTCATTTCATATGATCATGTGTGTCATTGCACACACAGTTCACCTTTGGCGTCCCCATCCTGGATTCGTGGGAGAAACAAGCCTTCAGATAAGTGTTTCCAAGGTGTTCTTAGCATTTTCTTTCCTTTTTAGTTAACAATCGGTAAGTCTCTTGCGTTTTTGCGATTGCAAATCCAGGATGAGGACGCCAAAGTGGACTGTGTGTGCAATGGCACACATGATCAAATGAAATGAAGCGACTGTAGTTGATGATCCACACGAGTACGTAATTATATCTACATTCATGTTTCGTATGTCCGAAGTGTAGACTGTGCTCTTCTTCTGCTTGAAAAGCTCGGCTAATTTAGCTTTCGAGACCTTATACTCGAGATTGTGAAGTATTTTACAAGTGGGTTTTGTCCGGAGTTGCTCGTACCAGCGCCGTTCCAGCTTTATACCGGAACTTCGTTCGATCAATGCATTGTGCGTGCGCATGGGTTCCGACACGCCGCTGGCACAGCACCGGCACACTAGTAAGTCTAGACGCTACCCCTAGAATCTTCCAACTTACTCGCACCAGAATCTAGTAGAGAAATGTTCCATGTTGGAATAATTTAGAGAGGTAGTCTGCGCATTTTTTACATATCTGGAGACGTATCAGTAATTGTTCTCAGATTGTGAGCTGCCCAAAAAATTCTCGAATGCTGGCTTATTTTCACGCTAGTAATACCCGTTTACTTTGAACGTTCGCCATGGATCCCAAAATGGAAAAAAAATGGATGCTTACTGCTTCTTCTCTTTATTTTTTCTCGTTACGTTGAAGGTATCACGCAAAAGTTTTTTTTTGCTTAGTCTCCATGATGCAATAACTCCGAGAAGGTCACAGTTCCACCAATCTATTTACAAAAGAAGCAGAATGCACTCAAAAGGAGCAGTTTTGGTTACTCAGTCCGTGATGCTATTGTCTTGTAACGTCTATTCTTCCAGCTCGTTTAAGAAGTTGCTGGAGTTCTGATTCTCATAAAAGTTCTGTTTGAATCATATCAAACCTTTTTTTTGTATAAACTAACATTGCTTTCATTGCAACTATAAAACCGCATACTACCACTTGGAAGTGAGTGATGACTACTTTGCACTTGCAGTAATGATTTTTTTATTTATTCATCTACTTGATTCACCATCGAGATGTGCTAGAACAGCATTCAGTCACATATAAACAAAATTCATCATCAGTTTTGTTGAGCTCCTCATTTTCAACGACATAGTCTTTCAAAAATCGTGGAGAAAGATCCGTTTTTATCTCACATTAGCAGTGGCGGAGAGACCAAAGTGAATGATTTTTACTCATTATATAGTAGTGTCACTGAGACGTAATATGCCAGACAGTTGAAACTGCTAAAAATTGAAATAATTTGTATAAGAGAAATATGGAGATACAGAGATGGTTTGCCTACAACTCCGCATGTCTAACTCTTTTGCATGAGAATTATACTGATGAGGCTGAGATCGTACTGGATAGGTAACAGCTGAGTTTGGGAAGCTGACGTTATGTTGATAATCTTAATCCGTGTGTTATGCACGAATCCTCCGTGTTTGAGCAGTACGCATAACAGACATGTGGAAAGCTCCAGATGGTGTAATTTGCAATGGATTAAGTGTACTCTTGGAAATGCTAATAGACAGAAGATTCAGCAATCCTTTCGAGGAATAATATTGATAGGTACAGGAGTAGTCGTTTGGGTACTCCTTTTGTGCCTGTCTAATCGGTTATTGCTCATCCATATGAGCCTCCTATGGCTGTCTATGCATTTTTTTGCTATTCGTTGCTAAGCACTGTCGCGCTAAATTTGGGTTAGCTGGTGTTCTTCAGGTTCAGAATAAGAATATCATGATTGGGTAGGTGACAAAAGTTGAAGCAAAATTTGAAGAAATTTTTGAGAGTCAAGACCTTCGTTTTGATAAGCCAAGAAGAGTCTCTTTGAGCCACGCTTTCAAAAAAAGGGAGCACGGTTTGCCGTGAAGTAACGTCTGCAGAACGTTCTGATGTGATCTCGTCACTTAATGGGATAGCTACATCCGAATTTTTTAGAGGAGGCGGTAGACGCTATCTTCAGCAAGGAGTTTTCAGTGTGCTCACAAATTCCATGAGGTAATAAAATCACCGCATGAGTTTACTTGGACTTTGTTTATGGCGTTTGCTCAGTAAGTCATCTCCATAAAATCTATAGGCTTATAGCATCTGCAAGATGAACGAGACAGCATCGTTCAGAGCTCCTTATACTCGCGCTATTTTCGTCTTGTAAACATTGATCATGTAAACATTTGGCCAATAAAAATTGTCAATATCCCAAAATCACGCCTAGAACATTTTCGTTTGCATATTTATCCCCCCCCCTCTCTTGTGGAAAGCTGTTATTATTACCTAACCTATCTTATACAAGTGATCGACATTGACCGTTCCCAACCCCCTACTTATCGAATTCTGCGACATGTCATCAAATGTCTTTTTCATAGGTAAATTAGGGCGTCTTAACCTCAATTCACACCTTTCTTCACTGAGTAATGTCAAAATCGTTCAGGCCAAGTGCCTTGAAAGGGGTGGAGTCAATCTTAAAACCGGGTCACTAGCCCGAAATGCGCAGGATGGGAGGGGGAGGACTTTTGGAATTGCGAGTTTTGAGTGCTTTATATCATTTATATTGTTTTGATAGAGTCGCTAAGTGTTCTAGATTTTCAATCTATGAGGGGTTGTGCCGGAACATCGGCGGAAAATTTTCTAGCATCAAAAAGTTGTGGGCGGGAGCTATGCTCGGTGGGCGTGTTGGCCAATTAACCAGTCGTGTTTGCGTCTCCAACCAATCAAAGGATTGGACGATTTGCCGAGTTCTTCCCCCCCCCCCCTCCACGCAGCCACAAGTTCGCTTTTTGACGTAAAGCATAAAGTCAGATAGTCTTTTTTTATATTATGGTCAAAACTCCGAATACGCAGTGACTCAGTGATCCTGTCATTAGTTCCAAGCCTTCCTTTTCGCTTTTACAACATACTTTCTCTTCTATAGAAAGTTTTGCAGTTTTTCAATCCAGTAGTTGGTATCACACTAACTACCTAGTTTTCATAATTATCTGTGACTCATACAAAAGGTTCACGCCTCCGATAAGTCCGAAGAAACCAAATAAATGGTAGTATGAGTCACTTCCTCATTCCCAACTGTTACTTGAGTGTTCACATAAAAAAGTGGTTCCATACAAGTGATGGAGAAAAGGTGAGATGTTAGAGATTGCACTTTGAGCGAAACTGATAGATTCGGCGAAAATTGCTAATTGCAAATTTGTTTTGTTTTCGTGATTAATCCTGGTCTGTATATTACTTGTAACTGAACTCAAGAGAAAAAAAAACTTTGCTTATGAATTTCTCTCGTGAGTCTAGGTTTAGCCAAGTTAAAGACAAGTAACAAAATATAGACTTATAGGTCTCTTCTCAAGAAATCATTAGTATTCTTAAAAAAGCTCAGGGCAACTGTATTTCTCGATTTTTTGATATTTCTTTCGAAATAAAATGTTTTTGTTACAAAAAATAGTGATGCAGAGAAGTTTTTCATTGGGAATAATGTTGGCTACGATAGATGAAATTGATCTGACAGTGGTGTTAAGAGTTCTGCGTATGGGTGGCCTTGGCTTAAGCTTTTTTGTGTCGGAACCTATCGAAGAGCGTACTTTCACCATTCGATCAAACCCGGCAATAGGTTTTCTTATTCTGTATTTGCTTTGCTCTCTGCTGTAGATTTTTATACATCCTACAGCCCTAGGTGATTTAATTTGTGTAACTCATTCCTCTGTAGGCAGGTCTTCAGTTATCTACACTGTGTATTAAGTGCTTTCAGTGTTTTCCTTTACGACTATTACATTTCCAGACTTTATCTGGCACGATCTTGCTTTTTGAAAGCTTTGGAATTCTCGGCTAGTAGTTGGTCACGCAAGGCAAACAGCCAAGACAACCCTTTTCAAACCACCGTTAAGCGACGATTAAATTCACCAGAAGATAGTGAGTATCGAATGAGTTGGAGATAGAGATTTCTGGAATTTTTTTCTGGAAAGCAGCGTCCAGTCCATGCTTTCCCGATTAGTACCTAGTCAACAAGAAGGCCCCAGGAGTAGAACATCGTGCGTTGATCCGGTCCTCTAATATGGCCTCTGAATGGAAAGAAATGGACTTGGAACCCGCGCAAGTGCCATGAAGCCACGCCCGCCCTATCAAGCTCCGCCCATCTAGGTACTGAAAATCGTCCGTACCTTCAGTATAGGACACCTCTGCCTTTGACGTGGTAGCACGGAAGTCGAAGGCGCCCAAGGGAGTAGAGGACGTTCGGTTGCCGAAAGAGGCGGTCCCATCGGACATCTGCAACAAGCCGGGCGCCTTCACCATTACTGCCTCATGTTATCTGTCTGCGTGGGTGGAGCTATTGGCGACCTCATGGCCTCTACCACATGCTTGCAGTTCCCACAAATATTTTCCTTTTGTTTTCTTCTCTTTTCACATGACTAGGTTCTCTGTGAAGGTATTATTCATTTCCGAACATATTATGCAGAAACAGAGGCTTTCTCTGCGCAGGGTGTACATACCCCAAAGAGTAGAGTCGATTGCAGACAAATCGATTATACTCTTTGGAGCATAGCCTGAACTTGAAATAGATTTAGAGCGTTCCACATTCCTGATCCCACTTCTTAGATGATGAGAAACAGGCTCGAACGTCTTTCAGCCCTGCCTCAATCGATCATTCTCCAACGATCGAAAATGGAAGCTTATTAGCTGTTTTGTGAGAAGCGAGTTTGTTAATGGGTAGCTCACGCATTCGTCCTCGTCTTTTCAAGTAGATGAACACTTAGTCTGTTCGTGATTTCCTTCTTCTTTGTTCGTCTTTTCATTGTTCTATTTGTAGCTAGTGTGGCCGGATCTGGTTCGTCAGCTAATACTGTGTAGGAAATGCTCTTTGTAGAAAGACTCATTTGGCAATGCTTTGGTAATTTATCGTCCTATAGATCTTTGAAGTGATCTTCACTAAACATAAATCCAGGCGCGAGTAATGGGTCACTTTGGACTGCATTTGCACACACTGATGAGAAATTGAACTATACTTGATTAGGGTATGAACAGTATGAGACATAGTACGCAAAGACGTTCTACATGGACTTAGGACCAAATAAGTTCAAAAAGTTTTCTAGTCTGGAATATGTACGTTTGCGCTGAGTCTGCGCAAAGACGACTGTTACTTGCTAATGACCACCGATGCACCTACTGTGGCGACCCGGTATGCTCGTGGGACCTCGTGGGAGGGGAAGGATACTTGGATGCCGTAGCCAATCATAATGATTTGTATATTAAAAAATGCGCTTTTGAATACTGGTTCGTAGACTGTCTTTCATATCTGCGAAACGATAATCTGAATGGAGTTATGATTTTTTTTTTCATTAAAGAAATTGCGTTTCTGCGGAGGGTCAAAATCATCAATAAAAAAATTTTCTTTCCTTTCCAAATGCTGAGTATGATCCAGATAGTCTAAATAAATATTACTACGTCTAAAATTTTCTTCAGTAGCATCAAACGGTAGGCTAGATCAAACCTGGTGGTTTTTACTATCCAAAAGTAGCCTAAATTTTCAAGGAAAAAAGTTCATAACTTTCTTCAAAAGATCGTTTCGCAGATTTCGAGCACAGATTCAGAATCTGCACTCGAAGGCGCATTTTTTGGTATACAAATCATTAGGAACGGCCGCGGCATCCAACTATCCTTCCCTTGTCAGACAATCGCCGGGGGCAGGCGGGCACCGGAAAAATAGATTGCTGATCTCTCGCACCCCGCTCGCCGATTTTTTGGAAAGCAATCAGGACTTTTCGGAAGACCGCTTGCTAAGTTCTCGATTCCTCAGAGATTCAGCAATATATCTGCAAAAGATAAGAGCGAAAAAAATTCAACAGGCGGTCTCTCAAAAATTCGCTGACTCAGCAAGCGGTCTTCCGAAAAGTCCTGATTGCTTTCCAAAAAATCCGCGAGCGGGGTGCGAGAAATCAGCAATCTATCTTTCCGGTGCCCGCCTGCCCCCAGCGATTGTCTGAGTAGATGGAGACTCGAGACCTACTGCTCTCCCGACTATGAACGACGTTCCTTGCTTGAAGTTAACCTAACGCGCGAGAGAGGAACACGTTATACCTCAAGTTATTTATCTTAATGACTTACCCATTTATTAACAAACACGGGAAGAGAGCTGTTCCATGCTACCGATGCGCTGCTGTAAATAATCTCAAACAAATCTCTCGAGTGTTCGCGCAACAAATCCATCACACAATGCCAAGGTTGCAAACGACGGCACGTCCCCTTAAACTCCTGTGGATTTTACAATTCCAGTGGCATTCAATTCCGATCAGTCTTACTATGGTCCGCTAACTAGTAGAACATCTCTCAGTCCAAAGGACATCAGGTTCAAGTGCTCTTTCAAAAAAGCATAGCGGTGAAATACATCTTGAACAAATGAATCAATCGATAAAGCCAAAGACGAAAAGGCACCAAACTGAGGCGCCGCCGCTGGGCGCCATCTAAATCTACTCAACCGGCTAAGCGGGTGGTCGCGTGCGCCATCACTATGTGCCGGGACCCCAGCCTCGCTCGCTGTTCGCATTCGTTCCTGTACTGCATGTCTATGTCACAAGTGTTGGCATGTTCGAGATTGGCGTTGGCGCTTGACTGCCTTCTATCAAGAAGAATGCTAAAAGATTCTTTTTCAATTAGGCAAACGTGTGTCCCTCACATCCCTCAAAGCATCCTAGTTAGAATGTTCTGATATCAAAAAAGAACGTAAACCAATTTCAAATTTGCTAGGTACATGCCCACACAGTCGAAGGTTTGCAGAGAGTGGGTTATTGAGGTATTCGATGTTCTCGAATTAGTTGTAGGCCGTCCGCGCTGTGCTCGGAGAGTAACGCTGTCGCGTACAGTGAAGATAGTACGGGCGCAGAGAAGACATGCGGCGAGAGTGCATGGGGAAAGAGGAGTGACGCGCAGTGCACACCTTGCGCACTCTCCGCGCCCTACGCGAACGGCCTATACAAGTGGTAGTTCTGCTCATCAAAGAACATCGTTTAGTTCTGCTCATCAAAGAACATCGTTTTCTTGTTGCTTCGAGGCAGCTTTGTTTAGGGATCTAATTTTGATGCTGTTGAGATTGATAAGTTTTCTGCAAGGAAGAGGACTTCATTTTATTCTTACAGTCTAGCGGAGGTATACTAGTATGTTTCACCACTAGCAAAATAAATTTCTACTGTGCGGAACGATAACGATTCTAAACTTGACTGAGCATTTTAATTTTCTACAGAATTACTTGATGAATAAAAAACTTTCTATTTTGACCCTAGGAGACTCGAAAGTACCCACATTGCCTAGAAGTGAATCTGGTCCTTTCATAGCTAAATGGTCTCATCCAAGATTGGTAGCACACCATTATAATGATCAAAGTGCTCAGATAGTTGGAGCATGCGGCGCACGCGCGTTTATGGTCAATGCGGCAAAGCGCGTACCTTATTTGTGGGCGTGTCCGGCACTACGCCAAACGCGTGCCATCCTAGACATTTGGTGCGTGCGGCGCGCGTATCAATGGCCAACACCGCGACCCGCGCGCTACGTTTATGTTCGATCTCGCCACCCGCGCGCCTAATTTTGTAGCACGCCGCACGCGTGCCTTCATACTCTACCCGATCAAATGCTGCAAGCGCAAGGGATACCCGCGCAGTGTACGACGCAGTGGTCAGGCTACCTCATCATTTAAGAGGTTAGATATTACGTCGTAGTGTATGAAGTGTATGAATAGTCGCAGAAGTGGAAGTTGTTTTTTGCTTCCAAGCGTTAGCCCTCGGTAGCCCTGCAAATGGATGCTGGATCTGAATTTTTGGATTCAAATGCGAATTCATATTTTTGGCGTGTGAAGAGTGGAATTCATTATCAACACCTGTGGTATACAGCGCAATGAAAAACTGAAAAAAAATGCAGCCATCCGCGGGCTAGCACCAGCGGCGCGGCATCCAATGTTCCGCCACCCGCGCGGTTGCGCCACCGTGTGACTGCGCGCGCGCTGCCCGCTCCAACTGTCTGACTATAGTGGCCATTTTCAAGTCTCAGTTTACGATGAATGATGGGTGTGAAAGGTAAAGTGCAAGAAATGGAAAGTTTGAGGGTAATTGAGTCGCCCACCCTTCTTACCAGCTACAATCATGCAAGAACATTTTTTCCTAACCAAACTTGGCAACAAGTACTACAAGTTACTCTCTACATGGGATACAAGGAAAATTGTATCGCAGATAAGTCATTTCGCAGTGCATGTGGTTCAGAACTGTAAGGGAAGTTCTTCATTAACAAAATAGTAGCCATTGTCGTCAGCTACTAAGACTAGATGAAAGCAGCAACCATTTGAAGTGCTAGTCCTACTTGGGGCGAGGTATTAATCTTCGAAAGAAGGAAGTAACATCGTTCAATGTAAACATTGTCCAGCTGCCTTCTGCACTCTTCTCACCCACTCCCAGGAATGAAGCTATTCGTTTCGAAATCAGTGAAGCTGTTAAGCACGCTCAACATCATGCTGAAGCGAGAATCAGCCACACGTTCAACCACTACTCTTCGATATCAGCTATGAGCGAGCGAGGGCCGGGTCCCGGCACGCAGTGACGACGCGCGCGCAGCCGGTTAAAGGCAGTTTCCGGGCAAAAAGTCGATTTTGAGATTTTGTGCTTACCCGGGCCTATTCACTATGCTGAAACCGAAAATCCACATTGGAAAGCGCGAAAACGGCAAAAAAGGGCTCTAACGCAGGAGGGAAATCGGAAGTGGGCGGGGTCTTCCCCACTGTGCATTTCGCAGTCGCTTCTGGGGCTTCCTAATTCCTCTAGCGCCCTGAGATCTCCACCGGCCAGGTACGAACCCATGACTTGAAATCGGAACCGAGAAGATTGCTCTGGAAACTGGGAGCGTGTTCACAGTGGGGAGGACCCCGCCCACCTCCTGATTTCCCTCCCGTGTTAGAGCGTTTTTCGCCGTTTTGCGCTCTCCAATGTGCATTTTCGGATTCAGCGCAGCGAATAGGCCCGGGTAAGCACAAAATCTCCAAATCGACTTTTGCCTGGACACTCCCTTTAAGTAGATTTAGGTGGGGCCCCGCCGCTGTATAGCAGCCTGGCTGGCAAGGAGCCAACAAAGGAGGGGTCCGCAGACGATTGCGACAACGCGGGTCTTGGCTACCATCGCCGCCGGGTAACGCGGTAACCGATGCTCCCGGCCTCCGTGCTTCGAGGAACGCCTTGCATCGGGGTAGGGGAACGAAAGCCACCAGTTTGAGTCGCCTTCCGCGACAGTTGGTCGTCCTTTTGCAGCGTTGTTGCATGTCGTTCCAGGACCAGCAATCCGCGGAGGCGGCCCAAACTGGCGCCTTTCGTTTCCCTACCCCTTGCATCGCGAGATACAACGACTATAGTCTGTCCCAATATCAATCAGGACAAGACTGACATGCAGGAGGCCGCGTCGCTAGGTTTCACGTTCACCTGTTGTCTGCTGCCTCTGTTAGGACGCGTTACAGTCATTATTAGTAATTACTAGCTGGCTTACCCGGCTCCGCCGTATGTTCCGAATAGAAAATTCCATTTCTTAACCGATCCAGACCAAACTTGCCACACATACACTTCGGGCCCCGGCGGGTGTCACAGTCCACTTTTCGTTATCGATCGATGTCGATTTTATCAATTTTTTGCAAAATTTGGGCTAGGGGGCTGAAATTTGGCAGAGGGGGGTAATTGAGCATGCTGATTACGAACACAATATTAGTTTTCGAAACCGTGCATTACTTTTATCGATTTTATCGATTTTTTGCAAAATTTGAGCTAGGGGGCTGGGAGTTGGCACAGGGGGGTAAGTGAGCATGCTGATCATCCCCGTGGGGGTGATCAGCATGCTCGATTACACCCCTCTGCCAAATTCCAGCCCCCTAGCTCAAATTTTGCAAAAAATCGATAAAATCGATATGGATCGATACGAAAAGTAGCCTATGACACCCGCCGGGGCCCGAAGTGTATGTGTGCCAAGTTTGGTCCGGATCGGTTCAGAAATGGAATTTTCTATTCATACGTACATACATACATACAGACAGACAGACAGACATACAGACAAACAGACATTCAGCTTTATATATAAGATACCTGAGCTTTCCTTGACATAAACTCTAAATATATGGGGCGATTTTGTGAGGTGTCGGTAAATGTTCTGAAAATCTCCTCTCCTTCAACGTTTTGTTTTCTTTTACTAAATAGCTAAAGAAGAGCAGAAATGCCCTACACAACATTTGTACCTATAGTCACAAATTGGTGAATTTCTGGGCAGAGTGAAGGGACGCCATACTATTCCAGAAAATTCCTGCGATTCCAATATTCCTGCAACTCTTGTGATTCCTCGACTTCCTATGTGCCGCATTACGGAGCGCTTTGCGAATTTCAGTATGCACTGTTTTTTCGCAGTATGCATCGTTGTGGGGCCCGCAGGAACCACAGGAATCGCAGGAATAGTATGGCCGGTCTCGAAGCGATATTATCCAAATTTGAATTCAACAGGCTTGCGTCCTTGCGAACGCTTTTACGTCATTAACAAGTTCATACTTGTGTCCAACGCGTTTCGGATATTTTACTATTTGAATCTCATGAAAAAACACGACTGAGCTTGCGAACAACGTTTGCAAAGTTCTCATAATTCTCAGAATAACTCTTCGCGCAATCGTTCATACGGTGGCGTTCATTTGGTGCCTCGCGGTGCACATTTTGCCTGACGTCTGCTTTTATGGCTTGTTTACGCTCTTCCTCCGGATTGTTTTGCTGTTCGTTACGCTGTCACACGGATTTCCAGTTTGCCATTCAGTTCTTCTGAAATTCTTGTTCTTTCCATTTCCGATAGTAGTCTGCTATTTATGCTAGTGCCATATATAGTGTGTTGACAGTGAGCGCCTCAAGATTATATCTTTGGAATGAGAAGCAGACTTCCCCTACCTTGTTGTTTCTATCCATATTACTACATAGTCAACGTTGTTTATCCGAATTACTCCTTGATGATTCTCATGAATTTCCAACCAATAATCATTGTTTTTGGGCGCTTTTATGGCTAAGCAGTCAATGCTATTCTACGCCGTTATTGCATCATGGTCATTAGTAATCGCACATCATAAGCATTGCTTTCTTCTTCGATTTTGATGTGATCGTAAGATATGTCTCTTAGTTCTCGCTTTTTATTGAGATACACCTATTGAAAACACAGCGCTCACCATTAAATGAAGTCAAAGATTTGCTAAACGCAAGTTCACATCAAAGGCAGCGTCCGGGCAAATCTGGAACTATGGGGGTTTTACGTGGAAAGTAATTTTTGGGGCCCTACCTAAGCCACTGCCAAACCGGCAGCTCAGGTAGTGCTGTAACGGCTAAGATATTCCCCTCGAAACAGGACCCCAGGATAGTATTTCGCATGGATTCATGGCGCAACCCGTGGGTCCTCGCGCGAAACTGATGGATTGCGCTTCCGCTAGTGTTGCGAAAGTGCAAAACAGAGGTTTTGGGCCCCATCTATATCTACTTAAAGGCAGTGTCCGGGCAAAATGGGGGTTCTGAGATTTCTCTGCCATGTGAAAGTAGCCCCCCTGAGACACAACATCGCGCAACTGCGAGCATAAAACGTTCGACCTAAAGCAAGAAAAACGATTGCAAATTGGGGAAACTTACGCCTTGGGGCGGGGTCCTCCGAGCTGTTTGAATTCCTGCCAGACGACAGAGTACGTATGCCGCCACAGTTAAAAACCGTGCGCTCTTTGCAACCTCTGCGTCTTAGCCTGGCGGGGATCCCCAAATTTCGAAATGTGAGGACTTGGAAAATGCATGTTCTCGCCGTTTTCGCGCCTTCTGATGTGGATTTTCGGATTCAGCGTTGCGGATAACCCCAGATAAGTTGATTTTTTAGAAGTCGAGTTTCTGCCCGGACACTGCCTTTAACCGGCTGTGCGGGCGGTCGCGCGTGCGCAATTGCGCGTCGACCTAGGACTCGCTCACTTGCTGGCAGCATCGATGTTTGGAGGTGAAGTATATGGAAAAGGCCCTCGCTTTAGTAGGGTTCGCTGTGTTGACAGCTTTACTATTAGCTGGGCATCACTACTAACCAAAACGCTACTTTCTTCGTTCAAATAAATACCTTAGATAGGATCAGATCAACACAGCACGACATGATTGTTTTTGTCGTGTTTCTACTAGCTCATGCAAATGGGCGCTTTTTCTTAGTGAGGATCTGCCAAACATTCTCGAATAATGAGCTCTGATTGTGTCACAGTACCTTTTTTATATCGTCTACTCCCAAGAGTATGGCGGGAGGAGCATATTGCCACTTGATATATATGCGGCGGTTTTTGATGACTAGACAATACGAAAAGTTGCTTTAGAATAGAAGATTCAACTTTTTAACGTGTCCATATGTCTGCAAATGCTCCGCCCGCCTCATGGGATTCGCTTAAATTTCATGAAAAGATGCTCATAATATCTTGTAGTTTGGCCAGGAAAATCTTCTCTTGCAAGTTGAAAGATTTCTCTCGCACGTGAAAGGGGTTTTGGGCGATACCTATTATCTCAAACTTGCTTTTCACTTGAGCATTAGAGGTATCATTCACTGTAGACCAGTAAATTCGTGATCAAAAAGTCGAGGTCGTGCTAACTCAATTCGAATGATTCGCTGTTCAGCTTTAGAGAAAGAAGAAACGAGTTTGAGTCTCATAATCTTGAACATGTCCCCTTCTTTCCTGATGCGCTTGTTGAAAACAAAATGAACGGTTAGCTTTAACATCGGTACTGCTTCTCACACTGACACATTCATCTTATTAGTCAGTGAAACTTTATACTCATGCTAAACACATGAATGACAAGAGCCTATTTGGAGGTGGAAAACGTATCAAGATAACAATATCCCAGATTTGAATCCCAAACAAAGCTGCGGAGAAAGAAAGATGCTTTCCATCAAGCAAATTACTGCCTGTGACATTTCGAAAAATACCTAGTTGCAAACAGTTCCAAGTACAAACAATCGCAGTACAAAGTACTGTGTGAAGTCCTGATTAGTTGGCTTGTTCCTGGAAATTTATGAGCTTCAGAAAACGTGCTATATGGAAATGAAGAGTAATCCCTGCTGGCAAAGTCTTTGAACATTCTTCTCGCTCAGTAGGGACAAACAAGCACCTCAACCACAATGAAAGCTAGCGCCAGTAAGCGGGCCCTGGGTCCCGGCACGTAGTGAGGGCGCCACGCGACCGCCCGCGCAGCCGGTTAAGTAGATTTAGATGGCGCCGAGGTTTTGCCGTAGTTTATCGGAGGCAAAACTGATGGATTGCGCTATGATCCATGCAAGATACGATTCTGGGGTCCAGTTTGGAGGCGTAAAACTCAGCCGTTAGAGCACTACCTGCGCTGCCGCTTGAGCATTGTCTTAGTTAGGACCCTAAAATTAGGTACTTTCCACTTAAAATCCCCAAAGCTCCAGATTTGCCTAGACGCTGCCTTCAAAGAATGAAGTCATTTGAGTCATTATTTTTTGCCGTCTCACCATCGCAAAACTAATATTGAAATATTTGTTTCGATTCTGCGATCGTGAATTGGGACAGGAAAGTGCGCGTTTTTTGGAGGAATTTTTGCAAAAATCAAAGATTTTATTTGAGTATCTTTGGAAATAGCTCCGTTTTCAGCTTACTTCATCTTTTATCTACAGTGTCAGTTTCTTACAAAGAAGTATACCTTACTCTCCATCCATCTTCATTTATTGGATTTTATATGTCTGCAAATTCCGTTCTCCTCCATTCCGTAATGACTAGAATCCTTCCGTGTCGTATGTGCACGAAGGTGGTTAGTGGTAGACTGTTTTATTCTTATCAGCATAGCACAAGAGGGCGTAGCGTCCAAAACGGACGCTACGCAAACATGAATTGATATCCCGGGTCGCATTTGCGCCGCAAAATGCGACAAAGTTTCTAGATAGCTAAACGCCTCTTCGTTTTTGGACGTTTCACCTGATGAGATACCCAAACCTTCAAGCTCGAACAGGTTCTCGAGCATTTCAGCTTCTTTCGTGGTAGTCACAGCTGTCATATTGTAGGTGACAAGAGTGGGATCTGAATTTTCGAGCATTCCTCTTCCGTATAGCAATGGTCCGAACACAGTTTTTGCAAGTTTCAGGCCAGATGGAGTTGTGGTATTCACATTCGCGTCAAGGATGAAGCTATGGTAGTGATCTAAACCCACCAGAATATCCGGATTTTGATGTTCTCCTCGCAGCTTCGAGTTCGATAGGCAGATCTCGTTATTCTGGAGAAACTGCCTGTCGTTGGTTGTTAGTTTTACCGAGGGAAAACCGTTGGTAAGGATCGGCTTGGTTTGGACTAAGATTTCTAAATCTTTCCCGTATGCTGTGCCTACCTTGATAGCTACTATGCTTGTTTGGAAAGTTTCCGTATGCCCGCCGATTCCGGACATTACGCACGTTTCCGTACGCATTGTAGGCAGACCTAGTCTGGTGGCAAGGTCCTCTTTTATGACCGTTCTCTGCGCGCCAGTATCGAAAAAGAAGAGGACTTTTTCGAATTCTCCGGTATTTCTATTCAATATGTTGCCCTCTGCTGTCATTAGTATGACTTGTTCTTTGGGTGATTTGGGATTGTCCTCAATCTCAGCGTTGAGGTGATTTGTAGGTTGAAATCGTGGTGCTGACGCTCTTAAGCGTGCGTCACTGGAGAAATTATTTTGTGGTTGAGAATAGTTTCTTCGTTCACTTAAATTAGCATTGTGATTGCCGCGATTTTGAGCGATGTCTTTTGCGTTCGATTTGCTTGTGAAGCATACGCAGGAGTGGTGTTTGCGACTGCAGAGAGGGCAGTCGGGTTTCTGACACTGAGCGCTGGTGTGCGTGTTGGAAAAGCACTTCCAGCAGAGGCCTTTTTCGAGGAGCAGTTTGCGGCGTTCATTTATGTCTGTAATCGTGCGACATTTCACTGATAAATGTCCTGAGTTTGCACAGAACGCGCATTTCTGAGTGGATTTCGGAGGAAAGGACGACGATGTGGTTTCTTCATGTCTGTTGACATGCTGACGGCTTTCGCTTTGGAAGTGAGTGTTTTTTGGCATGTATCCTTTCATTCTTGATTCCACGTAAACTTTGGCTGAGATTTCGTTTTCGATTTGTGCCATGAGATCTTCAATCTGTACCTCATCCCTATCCTTGAGGGATATGAGGACATTTTTTACGATTTCGTGTGGGAACTTTTGCAAAATGTTTTCTGTCCACATTGCATCCTTGGTCTTACGAATATCCTGACCCGCTGATACCATTTGGTTAATCAGCATGGAGATTTTGTCGAATACGTATGTGCAGCTATCTGCGCTGCTATTTGCGGGTCGCAGGAATGCTAGGCGTTGTACGATCCTTGCTCTGTTTGTAGGCTTATTGCCGTACTTCTTTTGCAGTGTGTCGATCATCCAGTTATAGTTTTGTGGAATTAATTGGATGCCCTTTATAGCATTGTCCGATTTGCCTTTGAGGCTGTCTCTCAGGTACATCATTTTTTCCACTGTGGATAGGTTCTTGTTATTGTGTATTAATGTTTCGAAAATTGCCCAAAATTCGGGGAAGTCTTCTTCCACTCCGAAGAACTTGGGTAATGTTAGCACTGGTGTTTTTACGTTGTTGTTTGTTTGCGCATCGTTACGCTGGCTACTTGCGCTGGCGCTGCTATCTTCTGATAGCCATTCTGACCCCTGACTGGTAATCATTGGGGTGTCATCAATCACTTGTTCTTGAGAATTTTTTCTTTGTATCTCATCTGCTTCCATGCTTTTGAACATATCTGGACGGTTATCCAGTGAAATTTTTCGCATCAGTCTGTTTTTTGCGCTTTTGGCCTCAGTCATGCGTGACTCCAGCATGAAGACCATCTCTGTTGCTTTTCCTAAGACCTCATTGAAATTGGTCTCCCTTTCTATCTCCTCGATAGCGTTGTTCAAGTTTTTCTTTTCGTCTTTTGTGCTCGTGCTATAGTACTCTTTGAATTGGTTTAGGAGGCTTTTTAGATCCTCTTTGGCTTTGTTTAGTTGGTTAATCCCCCCACTTATGAGGTCGATGGCCGCTTGGGCTTCATCGAGTTGGGATTGTTCGTCTTGCGAGAACGCAATTGGTTCCGCGTATACCTTGAAGTTTGCTGTCAAGGTTGTCAGCGTATGAACGCTGATTGCTATCGGTCTCTTATAGAGAACCGCTTCCATCTTCACTAGGGAAGAGGACGACCGCTAGGAGTCGATTTTTAAGACCACTAGGGATCTTTTTGGGCAGGTTAGACTGCCTGTGGTGACTCGTCTACGAACTTGGCGTAGACGAGGAAACTTACTTTTCTTTTTTCGGCTTTGGCCGATGCACCAAAAATGTCGTATGTGCACGAAGGTGGTTAGTGGTAGACTGTTTTATTCTTATCAGCATAGCACAAGAGGGCGTAGCGTCCAAAACGGACGCTACGCAAACATGAATTGATATCCCGGGTCGCATTTGCGCCGCAAAATGCGACATTCCGGATGTACTTAATTGTGCGAGATGCACTTGACTCATTCATGCATCCCGACCTTGGTTGGCCTTTATATCTTTAGTCCGCCTCCGCCAAATCCTTGACCTCCGTGTCCGTGAAGGAACATTCTCGTAACCAAAATGTTATCCTCTATCTCCGCTAACCCCCCGTACTTCAAGATGTTATCCACTTGGGTGATAATCGTTTATCTCTTGACATGCTAGGATAAAAAGTTTGTGAAAAAGGACATTCAGTTTTTCTCGCATTGTTTCAGAAAAACTTCTGCTAGTCCCTTAATTTTCAAAAACGAGTAATTTTAGATTGTGAAAATCTTCTTAACAGTATATCTGAAGGTACAGCTCTTCATTAAATGTAAGTTTTATGGAAACTTCCTTTGTTTCTTCTGTACTACATTTCGTTTCTCCTTTTTTGTGTCGTAACTGTTTTTGCGTTTTTTATCTAATTCTTTATATATTAGATGACGTTTGTTATCTTTTCATATTTTTATCAGTGGCCTCACGGGTCATAAAATTTTGACGGTTGAAAAGCATACTTATTCCTGAACGATCTTTTCTCAGCGCCTGCTTTATTACGAAGCTTGCATGGGCACCCCGGTGGTCGTCATCGCAGTCCACATAAATTATTGCTGTCAAGATCTCGCTAAACAAATGACTGCGACTTGAGCTGATCTGAACTGCGGGAAGTGATGATGTCCATTTCGGTTTTCATTAAATAGTTCTTGCATAGCAGAGAAGGCTAGCCTCTAATGTCCGGTCCCTTTCTATAATATTTGGTTCCGGATAGTGCAAAAAGTTGAAGCATTCCTCTGTATTATAGGTTTTGAATATATCTTGAATTTGATGTATATCATGACGAATGCAGTGATTGATTTGCTGATGCAAATAACATCTGAAACTGTTGCTTGCAGCAACGCTTCAGTCGATGTGTTATCACAGCTGTACGCTTCATTCCCCATTTTCATGCAGTAACAAATTGATGCCCTGTCTGCGGAGTTGCCCTGTGGGCGCGCAAAGGGACACTGTAATTGAAGGCAGCGTCCAGGCAAATCTGGACCTATGATTTTACGTATAAAGTAATTTTGGGACCCTAACTAAGGCACTGCCCAAGCGGCAGCGCAGGTGAATCGCTAACGGCTGAGATATGCGCCTCCAAAGTGGACCCCAGGATCGTGTTCGCATGGATTCATGGCAGCTTCGCGCGAGGACCCACGCTTTGCGCCAATCCATGCCAAATACGATCCCGGGTCCAGTTTCGTGGGGGATATCTCAGCCCTTAGAGCACTACCTGAGCTGCCGGTTGGGCAGTGGCTTAGTTAGGGCCCCAAAATTACTATCCACGTGAGATCCCCATGTGTCCAGAGTTGCCTGGACGCTGCCTTTAAGACTAGCCGTAAGTGGCGAATCAGTGGCGTGCCAGTGTTCATGCTGGTTTGAGACGATATGTGTAGTGGACTATGTAAACTGCAGAACTGACATTCTAAAGCGCCATTTTTAGCCTGTCTCAACTAGAGTGTCCCGTTCGCGTGCACCGGACATCCGTAGCGCCTCTCGCGTGCCGGCCATCAAAGGGCGCTATACTGCTCAAATCGAATGGTTTTGGAGGCAGTCGATAATGTCTTTATTTTTGCCTCTGCACGTAGTTTAGCATGTTGTATCCTGAATCACGATTCTTGAAAACTCAGTGCAAAACGCAATGCACATCCAACGGCTTCGCATCATTCTGCGAATGATTTGAGTCAAACACTGTTTTGATTGCAAACAACCTAGACAAAAAGCAGTTCAGTTTGTGCACCGCCTAATTTGTCCACCCATCTATGCGTCATCGGGTGGAGATAGAAACATTTGCCAAATTATAGTGACCAAAGTGCGGTATTCGCATCAATCATCTCATTCGCGTCACTCTGGACATGCCGTATTTAAACTAGACGGTCTTCATTCCATTAGGTTTACGTAGTGTTTGACTAGATAATTTCCAAGTTTCTCTTCTTGTATTCCTATTAGTCAGTCCGTGATGTTTTCAGCGGGCGCATAAATTCGCAACTAATTTGTCAGGTTGCAGTTTTTAAGTAATCGTAATCATAAATGATTGGAAATAATAAAAAAAGGTTTTTGTGGATTGGCAACAATGCGCTGATTGATGCTTCGTCAGGATGAGCTTACACAGAATGGTCCGTCCCACAAAATAATACCAAATTAAGCTATCGTTGGGTCACTGTTCATTAAGATTTTACACAGACAATGCAATTTTCTGACATTCGGCGGCGTGAGCTAGTCTTCCACAAGTGGGCACACATGCAAACTTCAGGTTTTTTCCAGTATGCGCGAAGAAGATGAACAAGCTTTACTTAGTCAGTTGTAACTTGATTATGTCCCCGAGAATTTTGCAAGTTTTTTGGACGCCATAGTTGCATATACTGAGCTGACTATTGATCCCGCATTCGGATAGCGCACACGCAACGCTACTGCTCCGCGTTTGCGACCTACATCTTGATTGCTATACAAGGTGTAAGTGGCATAAATGAAGAAGAATGTTACATTGTTTAGATGCAGCACTTGGTCGGTCACGGTTTGGTTATTGGTGGCAGTAAAAGCGAAGTGTATCACATTGTGTCTCTTCAGACTGTCACTCCTTACTATTTGCTTAGCAGTGGCAGCGTCAGAGCTCTCACAATTCCCCTTTTTGGCAATAGTACTTCAGATGTTTTGTTTTGCTTCGATAGTTCTCACAATCGCGATGAGAGTCTACAGTCCTCGCAGTTGGGAATCTAGGAGAAAAACGATGGCGAGAAGTGATTTTCTTTGATGTGTCCATCACTTATCGCTTTCGTTATTACAGCGTATAGTGTGTGTGAATTTCTGTTCGACGCCTAGCTTCGTTTTGAGTTTTCTTCCTATGTCTGCGCGTCGCATCTTGTTCTACCTTCTCTCACTCAGTGTTGGGTTTCCCGTAGTGGTCGCCATCGTTGTCTGACCGGTTGTGAGATTGCAGTTCGCCGACGTGGCCGCTCCTCGAAAAGTTTCACGATGCGTTCCTTTTGCGATGCATATCGCGGCTCCTTAGACAGATTATCCCTTTGGTTTTAGGCTGATTTTCTAGTCAAAATTTTTTCAGCATTTTTTGGGTGGATGTGATTGCAGTGAAATAAGGTTTTGGGCTCTCTGTGTGTGTCTGTTCGATAGTTCGTCGACCTGATCGTCGACGTCGTCGTCGGCCTGGATCGGGCCCCGACGAGACTGCAGTTCCGTCACGGTGGCCTATTTCGCGCATCTTCTCGTTCGCACACACAGACACCGCAAGTCAATCCTCATTATCAGTTAAATGCTTTCTAGTCATTTGGTTCGTGGAGTTCGTAACTTTTACTCTTCCAATCCAGTAAGACTTAGGCTTCTTTGTCTCTTCCTTGATAAGTTCCTTCTTTACTTCGAAACGGTAACAAACCGAACCTAACTTCTCAGAATCTTTACACTATTGCCCTTCAAGTGAAAGTTACTCTTCAAACCCTAAACCCGTTCGGTTCTTCTTTATCATAATCATACTTGGAGTATGTCCATTCTTCCTTCTGGTAACTCCCGCTTTAGGCATCTCGCGAATATACTAATATGTGAACCCATAATAACTGTTGTGCACGTTTTAAAAATTCTGCTGCTTCAGATATGGGCTTAGTCCAGCTTGCATTGGCGTTACTCGTTTTGACGAGCGCTTCATCGGCTAGGAAGACGTCGAATCAGCTCATTTCACTGCACGAGGAAAACTGGACAGAGATCATGAAAGGCGAATGGATGGTGGAATTGTGAGTTTTACAGGTGGTTTATAAGAATATTTTTGTGAACTAAAAAATTTCGAATCATTCATTCTGAATTCACGATATCTGACTTCAAGTTGAGTGTAGCTTGATGTATTTTTTAGAAGGAACTTGTTCTAGATCCAATTATCTTGGTTAAATATGAACTATCCATCGAAATGAGGTCAGTATAGTGGCGCGCCACTCTTTCTTAGGTCGTCATCGATTTGCAAAGTGCATTAGATAAAACTTGATCTGCTTGCGTTGAAAGAAGCAGAGCGGTAGGGGGTTTAGCTCCATCTGGGCGAATTTAGCTTTTGTCGCCATTAGGCTTGAGATATACCTGACGATGGAGGTATAGCGGGTGTTGGCGAATCGCTGATGTCTGCGCTGCCCTTAGCTGCTCGTGGCTGCTGCGCTGGGTATGCTGTGGGTGCAAGAACGAAGTAGCTTTACCCATTATTATGCTTAGCTTAGGTTATTAAGGAAAGTAAGTCTTGACGATTACCAAAATTGAGAAATAATATGAGACCCAAAAAAGTCGTACTGTTTTCACAAAGAAATTTTCTTTATAACAAGTATAAAATGGCGTGCCAAATGTTGCATAAACTGAGAAAATTTTAATCATTTGACAGATATCAAGCGAGTGTCACAGTTGAACCTTGATGTGTGCTTGAGGCAACATCTAAACTATCTAGGTCATAGCAGACGTTAATTTGTTGAGGTGTACTAGTAATATCCCACTGAATCGTTTGAATCCTCTAGCTTTTCATCGTTACTCTAATTTGACTACGCAGTTGATCAGATTATCTTTGTCGGCTTTGTCAATTCTTTATCGATTTTCTTATCGATGCATTTGCGTTTCGGTGAAAATTTGTCATAGTTCATCAGTATCGAAACTGCTCTGAAAATCCTTCAGAAGTTCAGAAATATGTTAAAAAGGAGCAAATCCGAGCAAAATCAGCGTTAGCAGCTCGAAGCAGCTGAGAGAAGCTCACAAAAAGTGAGCTTCATATCGCGTAGCAGCGAGGAGCAGCAACGAGCAGCTGGGAGCAGCAGAGAGCAGCAAGAAGCAGCACAGCATCGCTAGCTATAGCGGGTCTGTTTCGCGTTGGCTGCAGCAGCTAGGAGCAGCAGCGTCGCCTGGCGTCAATCGATACGCACAAAAGACGTTGCTGCTCGCAGCGTCTTATCGTCAGCTATAGCCACCCATCGTCAGGTATATCTCAAGCCTTAGAGCTTCGAATCGTTTTTGGGTCTGCGTAAAGGAAAGTTTTTTGCTAACTAACAAGGGAAGGATGGTTGGTCCAAGTGGCCTTTTTAGATGGATTGTATACCATGTTAGAGGGCATAAAACGTTGATTCCAAATCTGTCTCACTATCTGCGGCGCGTTCCTGGGCGAGGAGTTATGAGCGTTCATTGGAGAAAGAGATTGAATGTGCAAATAATATAAAAACAGTAGTAACATTTTTCCTAGCGCTTAAATGGACCAGTAGTGATCTTTCCAGCACTCTATAAAATAAATGCTTTTACATGAAATTTATACGCACTTCGACTGTCTCATTCAAGCGCTGGGAAATTTTTTGCAACTTTTTTATCCCAGAAAAACATTCATTTTTTGGCTCCTTCAAACGCTTATAACTCCTCGTCCAAGAACACGCCGCTGATAAGGAGGACAGATTTGGAATCAGCATTACACGCCCTCCAACATCGTGTACAATTCATCGCAAAAGGCCACTTCGACTGAACATCCTTCTCTTGTAAGTTGATTTTCCACAGCTCTCCTGATCAAATAAGGCTTTGCGCTAAGGTAAGCGATTGTCCAATTAGTTTCCTTGGTTTCTGTTCCACACTCTAAGAAAGTCATAAATCGCAACCCTGTGAGATAGATAAAAAACGATGTGATAGATGAAGTGAAAGTAAAAGTATCGTTCTCGCTTGCACACTAGTTCAACGCGGATCCTTAGTCGTGCGCGATATACCGTGATTCCATGCAGCATTTTATCTTCTTGAGTGCAGAACCGGTGTTCTTTTGCACTGGTCTCGCTGAAGGAATTCGACCTTGATATGCGCCTCCTCGCGCTCCTCTCGCGTTTTGCATGGCGTGTGTCGAGAGCCATTGAGCCCTTGGAGAAAATATTGGGATTGCTGGAGAAAGTGGAAAAATTGAGGGAGGGAGGGGGGGGGGGGGGTGCGGTGTGATAGAACAGGTATGTCAGTCATTAGGCGCAACACGTTTTGTTGAAGCTTTTTTGCCCTATTTGGAGTGCATCGTTGTAGGAATTCGTGCTCGCCACAAACCTGTGCGTAATGGAGCGTTTCCGGTTTCATGTTTGTTCTTTCCTATTTTGGAAAAAGCTTTACATGGCGTGGATGATTTGCGATGATGATGCAATGCTACAACTTGTACTTAGTCGCTAGTTTCCGTTCTTTTCATATTAAGGGGATGGGCGAACTTTAAAATAAGTGGGAATAAGTCATAGATTTAGGAGGAGGAGGATCAAGGAGAGTCAAGAGTCTTTCCTAGTGACTAGTTTTTCCCGATAATTTTTCGTTCTATTAGAGCGCGAGTGGCCGTATTTGGCTCGAAACTGTTTAGAAGTGAAGGACGGCCGAAAGTTAGTACCGTTTATGGTCATGCATATGTCTTTATGAAAAGAAAAAACGAGAAAACGCGCGAAGAGCTTATAGAGCAATGCATATTGTTTTGTCGTAATTCAGAATGTTCCTGGACCCTCACTTTCGCTAATATTGAAGGCATAAAAGTGGTAAAAATATTGTTGTTGGCGTAAGGTGTGTGCTTTCGATTACATTCAAATCCTTCAGCCATGCTCCTTGGTGCCCGGCTTGCAAGGATCTGCAAAAAGCTTGGAATGCATTCGCTGACTGGTCAAAGGATCTCAATATCCGGGTAAGCCCTAATCGCCGTCCAACTCTCTCTCTCATTGTATCGCGGTTTATATGTGATTATTAGGTTGGCGAAGTTGATGTGACAGTCAATCCTGGTCTTTCTGGTCGCTTCCTGGTTACTGCTCTACCTACAATCTATCAGTTAGTCTCGCCTGTTGTAATAATTATGCTTCTTATGTAGGTTTGTGCTTCAGTGTGAAGGATGGTGTATTCCGCGTCTATTCTGGTCCAAGAGACAAGAACGACTTCATCACTTTCATCGAGGATAAGAGGTGGCGCAATATTGACCCAGTCCCAGATTACAAACATCCTAACAGCAAGCAGTAAGTGACTTCAGCATTGAGTTGGCTTAGGATTTCTGTTATACTCCGATTTCTTCAAGTTTTCTGTTATTGATTTAGCTTAAATGTTTTTCGAATGACTTGTGAAGAACAATTTATGCTTCCTCACTTTTGTCATCGGAAACCCATGGGAAAAAGTGTTTTCCATATCAAAGTGCATTTTCATCAGTCATGTTTTGTCGTGCAAAGTAAATCATTTCAGAATGGCCGTTGTTGCCGTGTTCTTCAAGCTTTCTATGGCTGTACGTGATCTTCATAATCACTTAGTCGAAGTGAAGGGAGTGCCTTCATGGGCGTCATATTCTCTCTTCGCGGGTGTTACGCTTGCTCTCGGGTGTATCCTAGGATTCGTAAGTTTTTTCTTATCCTTTAGAAATGATGTTCGCTTTATCACTTTGCTTTTCAGTTCATTGTTCTTATCATTGATCAAGTGTTCCCGACTGGTGCTAAGAAAACAGCGGCAGCAGCAGCGAAAAAGGAAGCTAAGAAAGATTCAAACGGATCGGTGAAAAAGTGTAAGTTATTTTTTCACTCAACAACTACTGCTTTGATAGTTCATAAAAGGCTAGCTAGATTTTGACTTTGTCCATTAAAAAGGGCACTCTGATCTCATGACGTTTAGTACTCTTACATGTATGCACTTCCAATTCATGCAGAGGTGCGCTTGCAGAAAGTGCGATTTGCTGTGGAAAAATGATCATTAATGATTTGGTTTTACTGCTAGTGCAATCATTTCCATAGTAATTTATCTCCTTTGCGTCACGCTAGTAAAGGTGGAACCGGAAGAAGGGAGGTATATGGCAGCTATCTTTCCATTTTGATGAATGAGAGGTAGCATGCGCGCTCCACATGAATTCTGTATCCACGAAGTCTTGACCAGATCGACCTGTAGTATCCATATTTTATCCTGGACCATCTTTTCCACTTGTTGCTACTTTAGTAACATTTATACCGAGTACAAAGCTTTCTGTACCTCTTTTGATACTCATTATTAATTAGATGTCGGTCCCGCAACATGGGAACATATATGGAAGTATTGGTGTCAGCGATCCTGTGCCGTATTCATCAACACACCTAGAGGTTGAAATATATTATATCTTGAGAGTGTATAAGCGTATGCAACGCACAAAGTATGTTTGATCTCATTGTAAAACATACCTTGTGTTATCCCAAAAAGGCAAGTCCCTATTCATGTACGCACCTTGACCGTAAATAAGCCGTAAGGAACACGAAATTCATTGGTTGAAGGTACAAATTCAAGGTAAATTCAACCCTAGCATCAGGCAGGGTTAAAGTTACCTTGAGTTGTACCTATGCCTTCATCCTTGAGATACGTTTATGATATGCTCATGGCATTTTGGGGTTGATTCATACCTCAAAATATGCCTTACTTGAGAATAACTTATGGATTTGTGTATGCGCTCTTCAGGTTTATTTTGACTTGAAGATATGTTGATGAAAGCAGCCACTGGTTCTAGTTAGTCTACGGTGTAGCTAACCTAGGGAACAGACCAGTGACTGTATTCTTCAACGAGTGCAGGGGTCCCGCTACCCAGTGGGCAAGCGGAAACAGCGCCACAGGTGTGAAGTGATAATCACAAAAAGCAGGGCTTAGCACCGAACCCACTAGCTTCGTGGATACCGATCTCTTGGGTTAAGCCTATCCACTGGGTTCGTTGATGATTACAGCCACAGAGCTAGTAGACATCACTGTCCCCACCCATTCCCTCTGAGAATTCTGAAAATTCGTTGCGAAAGTTTCTTATTGTGAATTTGGGTGCACCACAAACCATAGACTGTAACTGCCTTGCCACCTGATTGACCCCAGCTGCCGTTTAATCACAGCTGGAAGAACGGCGGTATAAGTACGGGCCTATGAGATCAAGGCTGTGCTCCCGTTTCATCAATTCACTTCCTTCTGCCTTGAAAGTATGAAGTCATCCAGTTTACTAAATTAATGACAATCATTTCAGCGGAAGAATCGAAGAAAAAGGAAAACAGTGGATCACCAAAGTCTTCAGCTGAGACGAAAAAGACGAAGTAAGCTGCCGTCATGGACGTCATCAATGTCTTGCCGAAAATGTTCCACTCTTGTCAGTTAATACACGGCATTTTCTTTATATACGACTGATGATTTCTCGTAATAGTACTGGCCGTGTTGATGTTTCTTTCAATCTCCATTTTTGCTTAAGTCACTTATCGCTATGGGTTATATCGCAAATGTGGCCTCGTTTGACCGATGAAGGAGATACTATCCTTTCGTTCATTCTCTTTTTTCTCGCATCATTTCCTCTTTTCTTTTTCTTGTTTTTCTTTGACACAAAGGTTCTACTGTGAAAATTGTTGGATTGTGAAAGAATGCGGAGACATTACGGAGAGCGAGCCGCGGCTGGATCGATGTGGCGGTGAGTAGCCGACATTCGAACGATCGTCGCGTCTCCCTCCATCGTTCCTCTGGCTAATTTCGTTCGTGCGTCTGTCCGTTCGTTCGTCCGGTTGTAAAAGACAGTTCTCTTTGCCATCAGTTCTTTGCTTGCATTCCTGAACATTGTCTTTGTTATGTTTGTTACGAGTGCTAAAGTATTATGAAAGCTATTTATTCGATGTTTGTAAGTTTCGTGAAAATATGTTTATGCTTATATACGAGATAAAAACCCTCTATAATAAAGCAATAGTTGTTAAGTAACACTTTCTCATCGCTATGGTTCCACCCGAAAATACTGCTAGAAACTGACTAAAGGTCGTAGGTCAATCATCAAATCTAAGGAAGCTAACTCCAAATAATCAAAATATCATAGTTTGTTCCATTTTGTCGATTGGAACGCTGATGATGAACGGCCTATCCTGAGGTGGAGCCGTAGAAGGTGGATATAGACAGGTGGGTCAATATCTTACATCGGGTCAGATCTTTTTCAAGGGGTGTCTACAGCTCATCCTTGATTGGTAGGTGCCAGGGTAAGCGAGTATATTCAGGTTGGAGTCCGCGCAGAATTTACGTCACTTGGATTGATGCCAGCATGGTGAGAGACGTCAATTCTGCGCGGGACCCCAACCCGAACAAAATATTCGCTTACCCTGGCACATACCATTACGATGAGGATAGAGCAATACCTCGATAGGCGCCACCTGTTTGGTCTACTGATCCTTTTCGCACATGCTTTTATATGGCGTTCAAGGAGCAGAGGGATGAGGCGGCGCATTGTGGCGGTTTTCGTTTTGCTATATACTCCAATACTACAAGTATAATATCGTTGCGTTTCTCGAGGAAGACTTCTGACGTGGTAGGCGGTAGGCTTATTCAGAGAATACTTCGGCCATTTGAGGGTTATATTGTTCTTATATTATCGAGCCTGCCCATTGATTAAGCCATGGCCCAAGTGAATAATTCATGAGGCCACAAGCGAGGAAATCTCTCTATATTATCCCAACTATGATGTACTGGGCCATCGCCAAGTCAGCATAGCTTCTGCACGTTACCCGCGCAGAAGTTTGCACGTACATACTCCAGCTTCGGGGTGGGGGGGGAGGAGTGGGGAGGAGGTGAATCTTGCCGGAGGGAGCGCGGACAGCGACAAAGCACGCAGCTCTACACGTCACAGGCATAGAAATTTGTACCAGCTGCCCACGCGGGGTGGAGCCAATCGGCGACATGTAGTCCCGTACCCTATTCGGGCTTTATGATATGCAAATTTTCAGCACTTGGGCAGGGGCTTCAGAGCCTACTTCGATATTTCAATATCCATCATCTTTTTGGCGCACGGAGTACCGTAAACCGAAACAGTATGCTGGAAACCTTACTAGCACTATCGGTTATCGAAACTGGCTCAAGAAAACTGTCGTTTTAGTTGATTGCCCGGGGTGGCGGGGTGGTAGACTGACAATTGCCAAAATGCCCGCCTTCGTAAACTACTCGGGGTATAGGAACAAATATCGTTGGTAAGCTCGCCGTCGTTTACTATCGTTCTTTTCGCACATTTCATTGCATATCTTGTGCAAACCAGTAGCCGCAAGTGTTTCGTTTCTCCGCTATCCGACTATCCGTTCCTTTTTATATGCTACTGACTAGGATGTGAGGGCCATTGGACCAGTCCGCGGAGTTGCTTGCTGACAATATTGCCCCCCTTCCTCATTTTTGATATAGGCAGCGTGCCGTCATAAGCCGAGAGGTCTGGTGGTAGATATACTGTTCCTGCGTTAACTGACAAGGGAAGGATATAACATTAGTTGGCAATTGAAGATGGTATGTATATCATTAGATGCGCCTTCAAACGCTGATTCCAAATCTGCTTTCCTTTTTTGCGGAATAAGTTTCCGAAAGAAGCTATGAACGTTTGAATGTCCAGATTTGCCAAGCATTGAGTGGCTTAAAATCAGCGAAAAGCTCTAAAACAACACCTATGCGATTTCCACCGGCTTTCTTCCTTTCTTACAAACAATATACTTGATACAAAAATGATTTTCCATTTTCAGGCGATTTTGTACAGCTTTTCGCCAATTTTAGCCCACCTAGACCTTGACAAACTTAGACATTTGAACGCCCAGAACTTCCTTCGGAAACTTATTCCGCAAAAAAGGAAAGCAGATTTGGAATCAGCATCAAAGGCGCGTCTACTGATACACATATTATTTTCAATCACCGACTAATGCTGGTATCCTTCCCTTGTGAGTAATCTACTAGACTACATCTTTACGGTTTTGGAGCTAGAGAAATCCGAACTAAGGAGAGGGACATATACTTTTTATTACGGTTATTCGATTCTCATCAAACATTTGCATTTCCACGATGGGAGAAAATGTTCGCAGATGCAGGAAAACAATAGATAATCGGCTCATATTTTCGCCAGCGTTCGTCCACGATACTGTGCAGGCATCGCTCTGAAACGGTTTTGTCTTTGCCAAATAGAACCGTTTTCTCTGATCTTTTCTTCGGAAATGACTGTTCATTTTCTGCCAAACATTTGTTGCGGTCCCCTCTCGACAACTTTCATAAGAAAATCCACAAAGCTTTTGGCAGAGAACTAGACACCAGATATTGAATTGAATTTGCCCTAATCTTCGGATTCTATCCGAATTTCTAAATTCCAGACTTTGCAATTTTGCAAAAAAACTTTTTGTCAGGAAATTTTCATTAAGTCAGTCCAAGTTACAATTTTTTTGGAACTTGTAAGAAAATTCTACTCTGCAGACCACTTTTAAGCTTATTCGTACATTTACAGATTTTAGAAATCCTTGGTCTTGGGAGCTTTGATGAATCGGTCTTTGTAGTCTGGTCTCGATCTTGATATAATATGCGCAAAAATTTACGAATATTCTGCACGCGATGCTTATGCTGTTTTTGGAAGTAAATGTTGACTCAGATCCAGTAATCGCATAGCACTGCTCAAAACAACTTTATCATTATTTTGATCCTAGCAGCTGTTGTACGGTGAGCTGTCTGATGTAAAAGGGCGGAGTTTGTTTGTAGCTTCACTATTATATGTTCACCTACCAGGCATAGCTGCAGCTTTTTAAATCTTTAAATTGTGATCATAGAGCGTATCACCTTTGCCTGAGTGTTTTTTGCAGGAGATAGAGAGGATAGAGATAGAGAGGAGGAGGCGAAGGACTAGAGCTCTTATTAAAATTCACCGGTTTGGAAAAACGCATCCATTCGTGCGCGCGGCACCACTCGAGGATCTTGCTGCAGGCATTCTTCTTTCTGGAATGCTTTTTTTGGAGGGGTAAGCCGCCTAATCCAGAGTCAGGCGCTGCAGCATACTGTAGCTCTCTCAGTGTTACTGAAGCTTGCAGTGGTTTGCGATGCAATAATCGTGACATTTCTTAAACCTAGTAGATTCGAAAGTTAATGGCTCGCGTTGCTAACAACATTTGCGCGTAAACAGTAGCAACGTGCGCCATGTTCAAGCGCAACTCGCAAGCACGTTGTTGGAATTTACAAGCATCGGCATTGTTTCCGCGCAAATGTTGTCGTCTCCGTGCACTATATAAACCGTCAATGCATTGCTTATGCACAGTCTATCGGTTGTAAATGCCTTTCAAGTACTTGGGATAAGCGCAAATCTGATCAGTGACCGCTGCTATCTCAAACCATCATTTTTTTAAATACATGTCATCAATTCAAGTCGTGATCTAGTTGTTTTACCCCGTTATCTTATCTTTGCAGGATTGTATCTCATGAAAATGATGTTCAAACATTTTTTTCTTTTCTCATTTCGGTCTTTATTCTGTACTTCTCACTCAACAAAAATTTTTTCCAACCATTCAGACAAAATGGCAGAGGCAAAGGTTGAATGGGCCGCGCTTGAGTCAAACCCGGATGCTATCAATCCGGTAGGCTTGTTTTGCTTCAGTTTGATTTGCTTATCTCATCTCAAATATGATTACACATTTACAATTTAGTTCTTGGAGAAAATCGGTGTGAAGACCGTCAAATGTGTCGATGTGCTGTCATTTGATGACGAATTCCTCGATAATCTTCCTAAACCTCAATACGCAATGCTTCTATGTCTACCCGATTACAAAAAGGTTTGTTGATATTTTTGTCCAGATTTTATCCATAGGGTCTACAGCATAGTTTAGGTTGATGAAATAATGGCGCCAACATACGAGAAGCTTCGCTCAGAATGTGTAACGCCCCCTCCCAACGTGTTCTTTATGGAGCAAAAGATAAGCAATGCTTGCGGCACGTTTGCGTTGTTCCATGCATTGGCGAATATCGAGGATTTGGTAGACCTTGGTTGGTTTTTCGTCGTTTTTTTCACTTTTGGTACCGCATTGTTTTACGCAGTTCTTTTATTTTCATTTTACATAAATCAAAAGTTATGCAGTTACCGCAGTCATGTGATATTCACTTAGATTCATCGTGTTAAATTTATATCAGTAGTGCATTCCTGCAATGAAAATGGTTGTTGAGAGAAGGGAGTAAAAGTGCTAAGGATGGATGGGAGGAATGTAGGGCTTGCCTTTGCATATGAAAGAGATTATCTCTTTTTTTTCGTTTCTCTGAGAATTTATATGTTCAGTATCACAGTGACGTATCACACATTAGGCGTATAAGAATAACTGACCATCTGCCGATGGTTGTCAACTGATAATGCCACCAAAGAGGTTTTCATTGTCTAATCCCCCACCCCAGGGCCCGGCATGAGTCCCTTCTAGGTTTTTGAAAATTAAGTCCTCCTTGACTCTCGCAAAATTTTACGAAGTCCCTTTTGATCATTTTCGGAAACATGAACTCAAAAAACCTAACCTAAGTTGTGTTTTTTTGGACTCGCAAAACCGATATCCTCTTTGCTTTTTCGCCCCGAAAACGAAGTCCAGTCGCTTCCAAATCTGTGCCGGGCCCCGCCCCCTCCCGCCCCCCACCCCCTTCTGCAACGGAGTACATCACAAGCATCATTGAGTGAGCTCTCATTAATTCGTTATAGGTTCTGGTCCTTTCCACAAATGGCTGGAAGCTGCCAAAGGATTAGGTATCGATCAAAGATCGGATCTGCTTGCTAGTGGTAGGTTTCATTTATATTATACTTTGTGTTTGATTTGGTGAAACGATTTGAAATGGTGAGATAGACATTCTTTTTTTCAACAGCTAAGGGACCATTTGTATAGGATTTCTGTTTGTATATCTTATGGCGAATGGGTATTTTTTAATGAGCATTCTTAAGATCCTTCACTTGCTGCTGCTCATGAGGAAGCTGCTCGTCGAGGTGATTCTCGCCAGCCGGAGGAAGTTCAGCACCATTATATCTGCTATGTGAATAAGGATGGAACTCTTTATGAGATTGGCAAGTTTTATCCTATTAATTCACTTCCATAAAAGATCTTCTTTGTTTATTCGTTTTCTACCTACTATTTTATTCATTTTCTGCCGTATTTAGACTCTCGAGCTCCATTCCCGCGTCCGATCGGTGTAAGCAACGGTGATAAACTTGTCAAGGATGCTGGCGCTGCTTGCAAACATCTGATGGAGAAACTGGACAATGTCTCATTCGCGGCTATGGCACTTGTCCCAAGATAAGCGTGAGCATAATACAACGGCGCTTTGGCTTGATCATTCCGCGGCATAATAATCTCGCATCTGATCCCCTCGGCTTTGGATCTTCTTTTGTGGTGTGTGTACGACGATGCTTTATGTGATATCGATAACTCGGATGGTTCTCAGTCTTTGCTAAATCTGTCAGCTTACATTTTCTATCTGTGATTATTTCCGGTTTCTAGGCATGTTGTCACGGTTCTATTTACGGCTTTAATAAAGGGCTTTGATTACTTACTGTATTTTCTTTATTGTTTTGGTCTAAAACTATCTCCAAGCTTTCCATTTTAGAATATGAAAGATTTTGAGTAGGGTCAACAGAGCATTCAAAATGTCCATGCCAACATGGCGAGCGCTCGAATCAAATCCGGATACCATAAATGCGGTAAGATTGAAACTTTTTTGGGGATTTGAGAGCAAGTCGTAAGAACCGTCCAGGGGAATTTTTTGCCTTGATAAATCCGAGTGCGAGTGATTTGCTTTATCCATAGAAAATAACCGCGCCGGAATTAGCGCTTTTGGATTTTGTATCCTTCGCTTGTTTAGGTATTTTTCCCTTACATCCATTACGCTCTTGCTGCAGTGATCCAAGATTGTGGCAGGTCCGTCGGACCCACACATGTGCACCGAAAACTGCCACTCTAAGCCTTGCCGACAGCAGAGAGAGCGCGCGAATCTGGATCAGCCAGTGAATTTATACCTTTTGATCGACCCAGTGAGAATCTTCTTCATGGGAACCCGTCAGAAAACTAACTTCGGCTAATCACCGTTTGAGGCTCAGCGTCATTTTACGCCATATCAGAGATGCCAGACCTTAATGAATGGCGTCAGCGCAAACGTCCTCATCAACAGGCAGTCGCTGAATGATCTGTACGGAAATTGAAGGAGATGAGAAGCGCACAGATATTGTAGAGTCGAAAAAACCGGTACAGGTGTTTTTCGAATGTGAACACAAATATGGATATCCGGGCACTTTGTCCCCATTTTCCACAATGATATGCATAAAAATGGACTTTGCCTACCTTATAAACCCCCGCTTGCAAAAGAGAAATTTGAAAACTTGAAAGAAAAAAGAGAGCTAAAACTTATGTGTCCCAATACCTGCTCCCGAATTATTTGCTTTCTAAACCCGCCAGCCTGGTCTCGTCCAATTTCACAGCGAAGGGCATTGAAAAACACCCATTTTCGGCGTTCTCAAACCCTCTTAAGTGGATTTTCGGCATCAGCGCACTGTATAATCCAGGTAATTGAAAATTTGACTAGGGTGGGATTTGCCAAGTCACCGCCTTTAATTGTTAATTCGAGGCTGGCAACGGGTGAATATTTCGCAATCTTCTGTCCTGTGAATATTTCGCAATCCTCTGTGCTGATATGCTATGTCGAAACATCTTCGCGGATTTATTTTCATCTCAAGACAGTCTACCTCGCCACTTTTTTCTCAATCTCTTGCATTTGTTTTACTGTTCCGTTTTATTTTGTTTATTCGTGTTTCCGTTTTCTTTTTTGTTTTCTGTTTTGTGTTCAGGAGGGATTCAAGAAGAAGGGAAAATTTATTTATTTATTTATTTGATACGCACAAGGCGTGCCCAATCACACAGAAACGAATCATCACACTAAACAAATAGCAACACAGCAAACAAAAAAAGAACAAAAACAGGCAAACACCCCACTAAATCAGCTCAAGTCCAGCCCGCAAAAACTTTTCTAGGGATAGAAAGGGAGTGAACTTGCCTAGACTATATGAAGTCATGAGTTGGCAATTACGCAGGAAAAGGGGGCCACTGACGTTATAAATAAGGAAATTGTAAGCGATGCATGCGCAACCGTTTCAAAATCGCTTCGGCATCCAAACAAGCAGCGTCGCTTTGCATTGGAGGATAAATGATAAGAATTGGAGGATAAAGGATAAGAAGACAGCTGCGAAAGGGAGTGCCAGCTGCATGGCATCCTAAGGGCCTTGCAGTTTGGAAAATTTACGGGAGGAGCAGCGGATCGCTGCGAAAGGGAGTGCCAGCTGCATGGCAACCTAAGGGCCTTGCAGTTTGGAAAATTTACGGGAGGAGCAGCGGATCGCTGCGAAAGGAAGTGCCAACTGCATGGCAACCTAAGGGCCTTGCAGTTTGGAAAATTTACGGGAGGAGCAGCGGATCGCTGCGAAAGGGAGTGCCAGCTGCAAGGCAACCTAAAGGTCTGGCAGTTTGGAAAATTTACGGGAGGAGCAGCGGATCGCTGCGAAAGGGAGTGCCAGCTGCAAGGCAACCTAAAGGTCTGGCAATTTGGAAAATGTACAGGAGGAGCAGCGGTGTCCGCATTCACGATGTCAGGTGAGCACCGGTTTGAGTAAGTAAGAAAAACTAGTTGCAAGGCAACCTAAAGGCCTGGCAATTTGGAAACTGTACAGGAGGAGCAGCGGTGTCCGCATTCACGATGTCAGGTGAGCACCGGTTTGAGTAAATAAGAAAAACTAGTTTGATCACCAAAATTGTTGACTGGTTCTAGACAGGATGAGATTATTGGTCTTTTCAGCATGCACCAACAATAATTGCGTTTCAACCAGATTTAACTGGAGTGTTTTAATCAAGTTGTAAAAAGTCGGCATCATTAGGTGGTGATGAAGAATTCAATCAGCTATAGGTCATTTTCAAAATCTAATGACGGGTTTGGCTGCGGTCTTTGCGCCAACAGGAACGTAAAACGCTTATACAAAAGCATCACCTCAACGCTCAGGTCAGTCACTTTGGTGTCTAGTTACTATGATACGTAGGCAGAAAACGTTTAAGTAATAGAGATGGCCGAACAATGCGTTTGGCGGTAGTGCGTACGTGTCGCGTGCAGTCGCGCCGTCACTATTTTTCGAATGCTCTATACTTCCGTGAACAGCTTCCTATCGTATTACATGCATTGAAGAACGGAGATATGTTTGTTATTGCATGAATTGTGCAATAACATGGGAGGACTTCATGGGTAATTGTTCTTCGCCAACATCTAATCACATTGTAGTCCAAAACCTGATGAAGACCTTATGAATGGAGAGTCGTCAATAAAACTAGAGGCCTTGAGCTTTCTTGCAACACCTGTACCGGTTTAAAGAGTGGTAAAAAGAGGTTGGCTATACCGTAACCCCTTACTCACCTCCCGCCATGGGGCGTTCATAGCCAGAAGTACATAGAAAGATACACCCTTGCCATATAATCTAGCGGAATGAGAGGCTAAAATTAACTTTGGAGGAGTGCGCATATTTTTTTGTAGAAAGTGGTTGCAATCGCATAATGGATATTTTTAGTTCATGAAGAAAATCGGTGTACAAGGAGTCGAGTGTGTTGATGTCTTCTCATTCGATCCAGAGATGCTAGAATTCATTCCCAGCCCACAACTGGCACTAATTTTATGTTTTCCAGAGCGGGAAGTGAGGCTTTTTCTTTCACTTTTCCTGCCAGTGGATACGATATTCTTGCAGGGTAAAGTGCCTCTACAAGCTGTATATGAGTCCCTAAAAGCTTCTGGGACTAAACCTCCTGAGAATGTGTTCTTCATGAAACAGAAGATTGGAAATGCATGCGGTACCTTCGCGTTGTTCCATTCCCTGGCCAATTTGGAAGGAATCATAGATTTAGGTTTGAATGCTACAGTTCGCTAGTGGGAAATAGTGCTGCTCGTGATTTTAGGTAACGGATCTTTCTCGAATTGGCTTCAAGAGGCTAAAGGATTGTCTACAGAGGAACGGTCTGACTCCCTTCTCAGAAGTAAGTCAGAAAATCTCACAATATTTTTGAGAGGGAAACGTTTACCGATAGGCTTGACCGTCGACCATGTGGCACGGGTTATAGTATGTCGATGCGTAACTTATGGCAGCTGTCCGCGTGGGCGGAGCCTACCATAACATCCTCTGTCCATTGTCCATGATTGTCCAACATTTTTTGTGGATGAATAGACGTGCTATCTTCTAATGTTATGCTCGCGTCCCTCTTGTACATTACTCTCTTACAGGCTCTTCTGTTGCAGACAATCAGCTGGCTACAGCTCATGACGAGACCGCACAAGAAGGTGAAACGGAGGAGCCAGCCAACGTTGACCACCATTTCATTTGCTACGTTGCGAAGGATGGAGAACTATATGAAATTGGTAATCTCTAATTACATTCCTCTGTTCTTTACAGTTAATTCAATTCCAGATTCGTGCGCGCCATTCCCGCGTTCGCTGGGTAAAATCTCTGAAGGTTCACTTTTGAGTGCCGCTGGTCAGCACGTCAAAAAATTAATGGAAGAGATTGGGGATGTCTCAATTTCTGCCATGGCATTGGTGAAAAGTGCTTGAGTGTTTTCTTTGCCATGTCGTGTCATACCTCAGCCACTTTGTGGGATTTCGTGTATTGCCTTTCAGACTCTGATAAATTTCACTTTTGCCCATAAAACTATGATACCTTTACGACTTTGTTTGACGATTTGGTAGCCCCAAAAGTATCTGTTACGGATTTCGTTGTTATAGTGGAAATTTCCTCGAAATGAGTTTAGCAAAACAGAGATGGACATGGACTATCTCAGCGCCTTTATGGCTAAATGGACATCATCAAGATGTAGGTTGAGGTCCTTACTATAAAAATGTGCAGAGGACTTGTTTTTATGTAAATAATTGAAATAATTTTTGAAAGCTTTCAAAAATACAAATTAGCCTTGTAAAAAAATTTTTTTCGGGGGCGTGGCTGCCGCCACCCCCCCCCCTTCCCCTTTTCTGAAATTTTGGGGTCAGGGGTTCGGAAAAATTTTGAGAAGCATCCCAAAAATTTTTTTCGGAGTGCGTGGCTAACGCCACGCACCTTCATCGAAAAGTTTTTTTTGTCGCCCCCCCCCCCCTTTGTCCCCCCCCCCCCCCCAAGCGGAAATTCTGGGTACGCCACTGGCGTATATATATATTCTGTGAGCTTGTCGTAGAAGTCGATGTGCTTGAGTTGTACGGCTATGGAGCTTACTGCGATTTTCTATCAGTAATCTTAGGATTTCCATCTTATCGACGCTCGGCGTAATCACTAGATGATCTGAATTTGATACGGTTATGGAGAACAGAGGTTCGACGTTATTCATGCTCAACAATTATTCATCACATTCTTAGCAAAGTACTCAAAATTTGAGGGTTAAACTGGAGCAATGTGATAAAATGCTTGCTCAGTTTAACTCGGTCACATCTTTGTGCAGAGCACTGATGTGCACTGAGCAGGAGGTGGTGGAAAAGGTAAGATTGAGAGAAGCGTAGGCCTACAATAAATGCGCGGAATTGCATGAACAGGTGCAAGACTCACAATTACAGGGCAAAGCCCATAGCAATCTTCACTACGAATCAGTCCTTCACTTTGAAGGAGAAGGGATACAGAATGTAAAGCATACAACATAAAAAGCAAGTACGAAGGGTTTACAAACATGGAAGAGACTATATGTTGCTAATACAGGACTAAGTGCAGACCTCAAACACTACTGTGCCAGTCCCGACCCGGCATTGCTCCTTGCGTATGCCGAGGCTAAACGCAAGCAAAGGCGGTCAACTCAGATGGGCACAGGTGTGCGAACAGTCAGTTGATAACTAAGAGGTAGCTTCGATGTTGAGTTTACCTTGATGGATTTCGTGCTAAAATACGGTACCCGATGTCAAATCGTATCATCATGGACCAGCAGAGTTCAAGCAATTTTCGAAAGGCTTTGGTCGAGTATCCAATCAGACATTGGGACGATCGTGGCTTATAACAACTTTCTGAAAACTTTTGGGGAAGAAGCCCAAATCTATATGCGCTGCCGCGTTGTATGGAAGGGCGTTCTTTGAAAAACGTGATCCAGGCTACGAGAGAGAGGTCATCCGATGGGGGTAACACGTCTCCCTCCTGTGAAAGCCCTGGCAGTCTTCACGCGTAAAGGATACCGAGTCGCACTGCGTTTATCAAAAAGGTGTACATCACTGAGGTCCCTTTGGGACACTAACATATCTGCTTTCTAAATCTGCGAAGCGGTTCTGTGAAAGAAGTTAGGTTGATGAAGTTTTTTTCTAAGTGTATGGCTTGTGTGTGGTGCTGCGACAATCCCCAGATTCTAAGCCTTTCAAACTCTTCTGTGCTAAGGCGACACGGCGCCAAGGTGGGGGATGGGAGGTGTTGTGCAGATAACAATTCGTGCCACAAGTAAAATCCTGTGAGTTAGCGGCAGCGATTTTACACTGCTTGCATCTTGCGCTCATTGTCCCCTTCCATTTGCCTCGCGAAAATTTGAGATGTCGGTTCTTCGTCCTTTTGAAGTGTTGCTGAATCTCATCTTTGCTTGGAAACCACAAGCGCGCCAAAAGTAAAGATCAAAATTACTTGAAGAGTGCCACAACAAAAGCAGCGTGAAATATGTTTTTAATCTCATGTCTCAGAACCCTGTAAGCGTACTCTACGGGAATCACATCTCGTCTGTGTCGGAGATGTGAGGCTGGAGGAAAGAATATCTGTGAAGTAAAAAGAAATCGCAACTCATGCACAATCATAACCAGCATTTTCGTTTCAAATTCTTTCGAACTTCCACTTTTTAGCTTTCTATCATTAGAGGATGACTCTTTTTTATTACTTCATCTCAAAAGAAGCGGTTTTAAAAGCATACAAAATGGACAAATCAGACAACAAACAAGCTTCTTCTGCGTTTTGCGTGCAACACATAAAATGTGTTTTGAGTTATTTATGAAAAAGAAGACGCGCATTTGAACTTTTCAACTGAGTTGCGATGGTATGAATCGAAGAAAAAGTTAAGCTTGACCTGGCTGAGTTGGTTTTAGATTCATTTGACATTTAGAAATACGCGGTGCTACTGGTTTTGACATACTTGTAGAATTAAAAAAAATGTTTGAGAAAGTTGTTATGTTGAAGGCAGCGTCCAGGCAAGTCTGGACCTATGGGGATTTTACGTGGAAAGTACTTTTGGGACCCTAACTAAGCCACTGCCCAAACGGCAGCTTAGGTAATGCCCTAACGGCTGAGATATTCCCCTCGAAACTCGACCGTGTTTCGCATGGATTCATGGCGCAAAGCGTGGATCCTGGCGCGAAACTGCCATGAATCCATGCGAGTACGTTCGCAGGGGCCAGTTTCGAGGGGAATATCTCAGCCATTAGAGAACTACCTGAGCTGCTGCTTGGGCAGCAGCTCAGGTAGTTCTCTAGTGGCTGAAATATTCCCCTCGAAACTGGCCCCCGCGAACGTACAGTAATCGAAACAGGTAGTTCTCTAATGGCTGAAATATTTCCCTCGAAACCTTAGTTAGGGCCCCAAAAGTACTTTCCACGTAAAAGCCCCATAGGTCCAGATAATTGTCCAGAGATCACATATTTGCATGACTTGGAGTAGTAGTCGTCCTGCCTGGTCGCTGCCTTTGAGGTAGTACGACTACTCCAAGTCATGCAAATATGTGGAAATGCCTTCTTGGCTTTAGTGTTGAAACTGGTTATAGTGTATCATGAATTCTCGGGAAGCCTGGCATTCCCTAAACAGGTCTTGCAGTGCACATTACAGTCAATTTTCCTTCATTGGTGTTGCCAGTAGTGACCATAGAAGCTACATGAAGGTTTCGTTTCTATCCCAACTCTTGTTGTATCTCTTCTTCTGCATTTTATTTCCTCTTACTGAAAAAAAGTCGATTGTCACGTCTAACTGCCTATCGATGCATGAAGCAATTCAGTCTCTGGAGAAGATTTCGCTGATAAACAAGCAATTTTTTGTGAATGATTTTTGTTCAAGGGGACTAGAATGCAAGCCAGCAGTAAGCCTCAACTATGGAAAGTGTTGGAAGCTTTTTCGTAGAAGACTGAGGTCGTTTGATTTTTTTTTCTTGCAAAAAGAGAAGTTTTTCGAATAGTGTGCATCGAAGGTAACTCCAGTGGGCTCCTTTGAGGTGTAGTCTCACCGTGGAAACACTATTTTGTTTTCATATTTCATTGATATTCTTGTCAGTAGAACTGAGTTCCACAGTTCATCCTCGATTCCTGATTTCCATTTCTGAGGGGCTTCTTCAGAATCATAATTTTTCGATGGAAATGGGCACTGTTCTTCTTCCGCTTGAATGCAAGTTATACGATCACGAATAGGTCACATGCCGATATCAATGTCCAGTTTAAGGACTTATTCTGCATTCCACAAGTGTTGGAAAAAGTGAAAGCGAGAAGTTTTTATACGAACATAGACTAAAGCATCTGAGCACCATATTCGTCTTACCGTGGCAGGATTCTAGCTGGCTTAATCTCAGGCTCAACGGCATAACAACTTTTATCACCACTGTAACTTATATGGTAGCTTCCACTTTTTGAGAAGAAGGCTATTTTTGAATGCAGTGAGAGTTGCAGTCAGTATCGGATGAAGTAACTTACACATTGACCCTAAACGATGGAACTCTAGTGACCCGGAGTTTTGCGCTTCCTCAAAGTTTTTAAGTTAGTGATCAGTAAAAAAAACAATGCATGGTCCTCAAATCTCTGGACTGAATATAACCTTCATATTCCTTCGCTTACGAGTTCTGATAATGGCAACTTTTTGAGTCTAAAAAATCCCAAAGGGAAGTAATAGTAGCGATTTTGGGGTAGAGACGAGCCTAACAGTGGTTTGCAGTTATGAGTTTGACAAAAGAGAGGATTTGTCGGTGATTATTGATATACTTTTTTTTCCGCACGCCTTCATGCATCTCTTTTAATGCAGTCTAGCCATTTTTGATCAAGCTATCTAGTTCAAAAAGCTTCTGGATGTCATTCACCAGAATGTTAATGTTAATCAATGTATTACAGATTCTTCTTGTGAGCGACATAATGAAGTTTGTTAATCGTATGAAAATAATATCGTTCTTTGCTTCCGCATTGTGAATCACTTCTCACTTCTAAGTGATACTGGGGCATAGTACGCGAAATTTCGGAGAATGCTTACATAGTGTCATTGACAGTTTCGACGATACCGATCGGGTATGCGCATAGATCGGAGGCCTTAGTCATATGGTTTTTTCATGCCAGAGATAACATACTCAGTTGCGATTTTAGTTAGGAAGATACCACACCCATTGCTTACCCAAAGGACTGTTGCGTTGGTATGCGATAATGACTGTATGCCACCCAATACAATTTGAACGCGGGAGTGAGTTTCGAAAGTCTGCTTTGATAGGGATAACGCTTGCTTTATTATAATAGCAATCTATCGAAGGGCGGTAGAGTTTACGCTAGTCGGGAATAGGAAAAAACTGCTAAGATGACATCATCCTGCAATTGGTGGGTGTGAAAATGGGTCACTAAAGCTTCTAAACTTGCGCATGAGAATGGAATAGATAAATATTATCTCCAAAAGCTTGCTTGTAGAGCAATCTACATTAACAACAAGCTTTGACCAGCAACCCTCTCTTTTCAAGTTTCTGGGTTACGAGCTCGCCAAAAAAATGGCAAGCATTTCAAAACAGTTTTTGTAGGGCTTTAGTTTTCCTTTCCTTTATTCGCTAAGGATTTTTCTAGGACCGCTGCCAGCTCATTTTATTCGTGTTAAATTTTGATAGAGTTTGCGGTTTTAAGTTGCGCGTTCTAAAAATGCTCCCCGGGTAATTCATCTAGCACTTGTTATTCTTGTAAACTTTCAGTCCTCCTTCCCCCCCCCCCCCTCTCCCCAACCATCCCTCAAAATATATTTAAACTAGTTTGGCAGCAAAAAAGTTACCGGTTTTTGTGTCTATCTTAGTCATCACCCTTAAGACTGATATTTGAAGTTTTATTTTTTGCTCTCATTACCATCGACCGGCCATTCGAGATCCCCCATTCTCCACCTGCATTCTATCTCGTTACCCCTCCATATTACATGTGTCTCAAATCTTTGGACTCCAGGCATTCGTGTAATAAATTTTCACAGCTTCATTTCCTGTTTTGCGATCAATCGTCTTCAGGTTTGCCATGTGAGGCGCAAATATTGTGTAAATATTCAGGTTCTAGGGGTTGATTGGCACATGGGCAGAATTTATGTGTTTATTAATATTTGGAAATGGTATATTGGACGAGATTTCCAGTGTCTTTTGTCGAATACAGCAACTGAGGCTAATTTGGAGTTTATAGACCAGTTGCCCTTACTATGTCATGTTCCTGCGTCTAATGACTACTTAATGTTTTATGTTGAACCGTTCCGTCTTTTCCACGAAAACAAACATTACCTTGTCAAGAAAACATCCTTTTATGGTTTTGCAGCAAAACAACAAAGTAAGGAAGTGCGTTTGCTTCGATCATGATGCATATAGGTTTGAATTACCACACTCTCACGCAAACATATTTCGAATTTTTCGGCAACGAATACAATTCAAAAAAATTTGAAGTACTTACAAATGTGTGTCTCTCAACACATCGAGATTTCCAAAAAAAGTTTCTGTCGTACAGCGTAGACCAAGTGAAAATCAAGTGCAAATGATGATGATGACCTTTACTTTTGCGACGATACTAGTTTGCTAAGTTCAATGTTTCCTTGTTTTGATGGAGATATTGGTGTCAAAAAAGAAAAGGTTTGAACAGCTTAGATAGAGCTCAATGGAATGGAGTGGACTGAAGATTGGAAGAGCTTTGTGTCCTACAAGCCTCAGATCAAGATTTTATATCAAACAATAACAACAGATCAAGATTTTATATCAAACAATAACAACATTTTCTGAGTCTTTTACACTTTGCTCCATCTTGTGTATACCTTCTACACTTCTAGTTCTGTTAACATTAGGCTATGAAATATGGTAAGAGTATATCTCTATTTATAGTTGACTGCACAGAATCGCTCGGACTGAACTCGCGCGAGCGCGTCTCTTGGGACTAACATTGGCATTTGCGCGCATGAGTCATTATAGCGCCCGTACTCGGCAGCCGCATTGCAGGCACGCTCGCGTGCATTCAACCTATAGCGACCCAGGCCTATTTCGTGCAGTCGACTTTATCTGTATGGTTTTGAAAGTGCTACCTTATATTTTTTTTGAGATTTTAGCAGAACTCTGAGGAAGTTTCGCAAGCTTCTAATTTCCTTTCCTCTGTTGATAACAAGTCAGGAGTCCTGAAAAAATTATAACTGTAGCCGCAAGTAAGCCATTTGATGGATTCTTACAGTCCATTTCTTTATTTCTTTTTCAGTAGCTGGGGGCAACCATCTACATTTCTTTCCAAAGTCAAATAATGGTGAATCATCTTTCAATTCAAACCATGGGAAATATCTGACTCAGCGCTTTTGTTCCAGTTTCGATTCAACACCGAAGATGTAGCTATTATAATATGATGCCCCAAAAAGTGTGCAAACTATGTGATTGTTAATATCCCCTTTTTCAGTTTTTCGCTGATCTTTGGGTAGCATTCTGTAGAGCTGGCTTCAACTTAGGTTTACAATGAACAAATCACTAATCTTTGTTTGTTACATATCGTTCGTTCTCTGACTAAGAGACGCGAGCACGCTTTGCGTACGTTTGATCAGCAAGTTCATCAGTGGGTTTTAACGCGTTTCGCGTTTTGGTCAATCATTATCAGGAATTCGTGAAAGAGCGTGTTCAACCAGCGTGGTTCAACGAGCTCAAACATGTTCTCCTACGAATTCTAATATGTAGTAAATCCAAAACGCGTTAAAACTCATTCATGAACTTGTTAATGAAATGTACGCAAAGCGTGCTCTTTCCTAGTCAGCGAATGAATGATAGGAACGAGAGGTTTTTAAGCATTGGGGGCCATATTATGCTTCAGAGAAGGCAAGCTAAAAAGTTAGTGTTTCTTAGTGTTTCTCAAAAATGTGGACACCATTCAAAAACTCGAAAAACTTTTAAGAAGTTGAGTGGATAATATAATCAGCTCGCGTGAATGCCTCGCCGCATAAGCTCTAAGATTTACCGGGAAGTTTTCTGAGGTCAAACTTGAAATGGCGCTGTATGCAGGACCTACCGTAATCTTACAGTAATGAAAAAAAATTGGTGAGTCGCCAGATACTGTAAATCTAAGTTGAAGCCAGCTCTACGGAATAGTACTAGAGATAAAAAAAAACTTTATTTGGAGAGAGTATTAACGATCGAACAGTGTAAACACGCTTTTGGAACTACCTTTATTTATGCTGACTTACGATGACCGTATAAAGTCTCTTGTAGGTGAACACCTACGCTTGGAAAGTCTTGAGATTCCCCAGTAGAAATCATAATAGTTTTAATATCAACCAAGAAGAACTTTCTTCTAATTGTCTGGTATGTGTAGTGATGCGTGTCATTACTAATTTGTACTTTAAATGTCATATCATCACACATTGACCTAATATTGACACACTTGTGTGACTACTTCAAAGTTAGGGTAATCCTATTTCCATGATGCGACTTAGGACATTCTTTTGCGTTACAGTAAACTAGGATGTGGGTGCGGTACTTCAAAAAAAAAAAAAGATCTTTGCGTACATCTCGAAGTCTCCAGATGCTCTCGAATTGCTTTCTTGCGCCGAGGAGGAATCATGTTAGGTGATAAATCTTTTCGTGACGGTTCTTCACGAGATCTTACCTTTTGCGCACGTGATTTCTGTACGGACGTCCGTACACGTGCACTTTTCCCTATCCCTTCTTGTTTTGTACGCAGCGGCACGAAAAGTGCGTGTTCGTAAATAGTTACATAAAGAAAGGAATGTTGATAGATACGGTATCATTGAGAAGAATCTTTTTTTTACATTTTTATAGTTATCATCCATCAAGATGGCTTAGGAATGCTTTGCGTACGTGTGTTTGACAAGTTTGAATCTGTTTTCGTTCAAACTCCAAATGGTTCATCCAGGTTGAGGTAGATCACGAGTATAAACTTGTCAACACTCATGCAAAGCGTTCGCGATTATCCTAGTCTCAAAATGAATATGATTTGTACAGATGGCTGGTAAGTGTGTGATTGCACCATTCATGCCATATGCTACGTTAGTGAGCGTACATTTTACTTTTGTTTTCTTTTGCGTCGATAGATAAAATTTCATCTGAAGACCAGTATTTACTTGTCTGTTTTCATAGGCAGGGCCAGATATATCCGTTTAGCCGCTTCTTGATTGGTCATTTTACTGATTTGACCAATGATGAAGCGCCTTAGCGGATAATAAGATGAAAAGAAAAAATAAGTTTATAAATATTCTCCTCTTTCCTTTGACGGAGTTTTGAAATTCTGGGCTCTTCCGGGACTCCAGTAAGGAGAAAGGGCCTAGAATTTTTTTTCAAAATTTTTTTGGAAAGGTAGTGAGACTTTTTACCCTCAGGAATTTTCTTCTTTGAACGGACGATCCGCGACATGTCTGGTGCCTGCTGTAAGGTACAGCAGTTTGTTGTGCAATTGCACACTGCGCTAGCGAAATCAACTAAAGTCAAACTTCTTCGTTTTATGGCTAACCAGAAATCATCCCTTCTTAGCAAAGCATCAAAATTGAATGCAAAATTGCAAAAAAAAAGCGTTGTTTGTCTTTTGATCATTGGTTGGGTGTGGAGTGTCTGTAATCACACCAAGTGCGTAGGTAAGAGGCGTGGCTTTGCGTACGCTGGTATAAAGTCACATACATGCACTGGCAACCATATCGTCCCACGACTGCTAGCGAAGCAGAACCCGTTTGTTTCCCTTGCAGCCGCCCCAGCTGTTGTTGACCCCTTATCGGGTCTAGTTGTTGGTCCCTGCACTGTTTGAACCTCATGCGGGGGGGGGGGGGGGGGGAGGGGTACGCAGTTTTGCACATTTCGTATTTGATTTCTGAATCCGCACTGTACCCATCAGGTTTCTCTATTTCCATCTTATCTTATGATTTGTGTACCGCAGTGACGTCAATTCTGCTAATGACGTAAATTCGAACTCATGAGTAACAAAGACATGAGCTTACTATGAGTTATGAGAGCGTATCATTGTCCCGAAATAATTGTTGATTTATGGCCTTGAGTCATGCATACTTCTAGCTCCGCCCACTTTTTTCCTGTATAAAATAAAGAAAGTTTATACTGGAGCGAGCTTTCATATTAGGTAAATAATAATATGCATTGTGATAGCTAATTCATTCGCTTGTTAATGTTCTCTTATTGATTTCCCCCTTTCATTCCATCTTCTCCCTTTCCATTACCAACCACCTTCTACAAAATCCTCTCCCTGTTTTTTTTCTCGTTTTTTTTCGAATAATCGCTCAGTTACATCCCATAATGCTTTCTTCCCAGATGAAACTAATGAATTCGCTAACGAACATGTTTGGCGAATTTGTCGCTACCCAGAAATCACCAGAATTCAATCTAAGCTCTGCTTCCATGCAAGAATTGAACAAAGCCGTGAAAGAAGAGAAGAAATGCTATGCAAAGGTAAGGGCTATATCTCATCTAAATACAGTTTAGATGAAAAATGGGAGTATGTAGTAATCGAGGTAAAAAAATTTTTTTTGGAAGTTTGGGCGTAGTCCCAGCGATCTCTGGCGTTACTTGAACATAACAATGAAATATATCATAATGTGTTAGGCTTGATGGGTTTGATGGATGTTCTCCCTGCAAAAATTTTGTTTTTTTGTATCTCTCTATTATCCAGCAAAGTGGAGGATAGCAGCGGTTTACTTAGGAAGAGAAAGAAATTTTTCGAAGATTTCAAAAAGTTTTCCGTTTCAGATTGTCCATCTCCGGCCGAGACCTCGTTGTATGTCTACTGGCAACATTTATCAAGAAGTAAGCCGAAACCCAAGTGGTGGTAGTGAAGTAACAATGCGCGAACATAATTGCAAGAGAAGAGAACGTCCAACTAGCCTTATTGAACGAGTCAGACAAAGAATTAGCCCTGATCGAAGAGATGAGGTTTGTTTCCCTTTTTGCTATCTCTTCTTTGATTTTGTGAAAATTCCACGTGTGTGAAATTTCCTGTTTCAGTCAATTGCCGAGGAAGAAGAGGGAGAGGGTCAAGTGGTACGAAAGACATCTACCGTATCCGAGAGACTGCACATTATCGTATCTTGAAGTACCGTACCGTAATCCTCCAGTTGAAGAGCTGTTCATAGGCAGCGTCAGTGGACTATTCATCCTGACACGCTTTAATTAACCAATGGATCCATACAGGACCAAATTTCATGAAAGTCAATACATAATGTTCTGACTAAAATAGGGAAAAAAGTGCACAATGATTTTTTTTGAATCGTAGTTCTGCTGATGCACTTACCTTGTTCCATAGTTTCGAAGATATTGTTATGTTGATTTTGTTATATGCAGTGAAAAAAAGAATGTCATCTCTTTTTTGCCGATTTTTCTACGAATTTACTATTTCTGACCTTTTACCCACTTCAGAAAAACGGCATGAACTAGATTTACTTCTGCGATTTATTTTAATCCTTTGTCCGATCATGTGTCTATAATATATGTATGTACGGTGTTTTCTCAGGCACTAGATGATGAATTGCCATGTTTTTATTGCTTTTTTGATCTCGGAATAAATTTGAACTGGTAATTTGGTATAGTCTTATAAACTGTTTATTTAACATAATTTACCTTCGAGTTTGGTACGGTTACATCAAGATCTTGTTGTTGGCTTCTGTGAACACTTTTTCCCGATAATAAGGTGCTATCAGTTCACAGTCTATCATTCAAATTTTTTTCAAACTGACTGAAAAAAAGGAAGGGTAGAGCTAAATCAAAAGAGCACGGGGGGGCGGAGGAGGGAGGGAGGAGCAGAAGATGGTAGCCTAGAAATCTGATTTCGAATGCTTTTACCGTGCTTCCTTCAATCCACATTTTTCGCCATTTTCAAATTCAACATTTTCAGTGTTCTCACTTGGTCATACGAAATCCTCGTAGTCTTGTGTTCATCACTGTGGCAATTCTAAATGTCAGAACAATTAAATCGATCATCGATCTCAAGTGCACTGTCGCATGATACTGTATCTCAAGTTCAGGCCATCTCAAATGTTGTGACAAATACGTCCTTCGATGGAAAAAAAAGAAGGTGGGGGAGGGGGGGGGGGGGGAGAGGGGGAAGGAAAAAAGGGGTGTCAAAGACGGTTGACGCCTTGAATAATACAATGAAATAAAAGATGGTTCGCTAGTATTTAGCTCCACATTTTCGACTACAAAGAAAAAAGAAGGAAAGAGACGAGAATTTGGTAGCTGTACATTTGGGAAAATTTCTTGACAAGCTAATGAGGTTGAATAGGACATGGATTAGGCTGGAAGTGGAAGTGCTTTCCAGGGCTCGGCACAAGTGGCTTGTGTGCAAGCTGGATATCGTTTTAGTACAAAAAGTAAAGGGAATATCGTTCTGTGGCCGAAAAATTACGTTTCTTTAGTCGACGTTTCGTTTTTTGGATTTTTACCTTTATAGTTTAGGGTCAGAGGGAACTTCGTAAAATTTAGGAAAAATTTAGAGGGACTTCGTTTTTTGCATTCTCGGGAGGCCACCTCGTGCCGTGCCGTGTCCCCTCCACTTAATTTCGTTTCACCCTCAAAAATGGGCGAGAAGCAGGGTTCTTTATCAAACTTCTTCATATTGAAGAGCTCTAGGAGGTTGAATCGCCAAAACCGGGAACTGGTTTTCTCATAAGAATGTATGGTTGGTATTTTGCTTGAAAAAAGGAAAAAACCTGTTTCACTTCCTAAGAAAAGGAAAAATTGTTTGGAATTGGTCTTCGTTGCTGGATGCTGAGCAACTTCTTTACTTTACCCTTTATATCAATGTATAGGCTGTTCTCATCTCGCTTACTCTTTCTCGAGTAGAAACCCTTGGCTACATTGAGGAAAAAGCGCTTGGTTTTTTTTAGGGGTCTTCGCTAGATTCAAGTGAACTTTGCGACTAACATAAGATAAGTTTGCCAACGAAGCAGAATCATCCCTTGTGCATGGATGACTTTGACCCACTGGTGCAACAAAATCTAGCATAATATACAAAATTTTGCATCGTTTAGAATAGGTTCATAGGTTCTCAAGAGTTTGATTACACGCATTGGCCTTATTCTTTGATACCTTGTCTGGAGTGAGTGCCGAGTAACTTTGAGATCTTCCTTGAAGAAAGAGTGGATAAATGCTTGGAAAATAAATTGTTTTTTTTAATTCTGAGCATAAAATCTATATCTATAGTTTTTTTTCTTAACCAACATAATGCAGAGGTGTACTCCGACTTACTCCAAATAACTATATAGCTAACATTGAGTTGTAAAGTTTTCGATACAGCTTCATAGACGCATTTCAACAACAGGTTCTTGTTGTAATCTTTTTCACCAATACAGTTGAATGTTGTTGTTACTATTCAGATTGACACACTGCCGAGTGAAATATGCGATTGTCAGTTGTTACAGGTATCTGCAGTAATTACACTTCTATTTCTGCGGAGGTTATCTGCAAACTGAAGTTCGTTTGCAAGTTGTGCTTGTAGGCGTTGTGGGCGTTTGAATGCGCAAAGGGAACATCTGCCTCCTTCTATCTTTGAGGGGTAGAAGTCACTGTGGGATGGCTTGAAAGACATGCAGAGATAGTGAAAGGTGAATGCCTCCCAAGTTGGCGGGGATTCACAAAAAAGGATAACGAGTTGCCTGACGTTCAGCCTAGAGATGTAAATCAATGAGGTTCCTTCGGAAGACAGATAACATGTCTGCTCCCCAAATCTCAAATCGGTCTTGTGAATGAAGTTACGGGCGCCAGGCTCGGTTCGCTCTGTCTACAGTCGAATCGAGTACGAGTAATGATGCACTATGAATACAGTTTTTGGTAGCGCAGTGTGGAAAGTTTCAGTCATAAGATGCTTGATCAAACCAGGGCCCGGCGGGGGTGGCGCTTTCACAAGCTGGATATCGTTTTTGGCCCGAAAAAGCAAAGGGGGCGGAGCCTCGGACCCCAAAATGCGACTTCCCCTTTGTTTACCGATAAACAATGCATATATCATTCTTTATTCGTCATTCCTTGTTGATGCTACTGTCCTATGAACTTAGATTCCAGCAGTGTGGAGATTCTGTGCTCCGATCGCTAGCCTGCCCGCAGGCGGGAATTTAAATCGCAATTCTTGTAAGAGGAAAATAACAAATTAGGCTCGTTTTCAATGCACAAGTAACGATATGGCACCAAATTTGCTGTATAGTTGGAGGACCATGAGCACAAAAAAGTATGAAGAATTATGAGAAACTATGCGAATTTGAAAAATGGTGTTTTTCGAAATTAGGTGGCTCCCGCGCAACCTGGGAGCAACCTGGGGTGGTTCCCTGCTTCCCTTCACATAATTTCTCGGATTTCTTTACATAAATGTGGACTAGGTCGAGATTACTATATGTTCAAATCCGCTTCCAAAACCACCAAGGCAGCGCTTCGATACAGCCCCAAATAGGGTTCACAGCGTTATGATCGGCCTCGGAAAGCGCGCTCCACTCGCAATCGGTCATTGTAGATTGTAAAGTTTCGCAGCTGACTAATAAATGAGTTGTATCTTAGATGTATAAACGTCAAAGTTTGTGCAAATCTTGACCCTATGTTTTTTATAGATTCCTTTGCGGATGAACCTATTGAGCTGAAACCTTGAAAACATATGTTTTCGGCCTCGGTAGATGGTTTTAAGCTACCCTTCGAAGCAATTCGTGGAATTCTTCTGTCGATTTAATGATTTGTGGCACCTTGCAAGGAAAGTGAACACTTACCAGCCGCTAACAAACTGCTTGCACATTTTGGTGTGAACAATGCAGTGAAGTTCATTTCCACTTTGAAATTATTATAGAAGGTGCAGTCACTCCAATAAGCCTTTTTGGGGTAAGCTCGTGCAGGAGAATAAGGGGGAGGGCTGCAGTGCAGTATTGACAGGGCCCGGCACGAGGTCGGCAAATGACAAGCTGGAAATCTTTTTGGGGCCAAAAAGCAAAGAGGAAATCGTTTTTGCGAAGTCCGGGGCGGAGCCCCGGAAAAAATTGGTAGTTCATGCTCGCTAGTTATCTTGACATGTTATGTGCAGGGTAAAGCGGGGGGTGCGGCACGCCGCAAGGGGGGGTCGTAAGGGGGGGGGATACGTAGGGGGGTCGTATCGACCCAAGGTCAAAAGCGGTTTCTAAGGGGAAATGACTGCAGCTAAGTTCTTAGATGTGCCACGCTGTTGAAATCCTGCAAAATTCAAGTTCAACGACACAAACTTGCAGATACCGTATGCCTACCGTAACCTACCGTACCTCTAATCAAGCATAATTGTCGTAATCCGCGTGTCGAATAACCCCTATGCGCCAAGTTTCAGCGAACTCTGAGGTCTCCGAGCAGTAAACAACCTTGTATAAAGCAGTAATTTAAAACATGATTAACTTCATCTTAACGGTGAGTAAGCTACCTCTTCTTGCACTCAATACAAAGCACTACTCCTTCTTTGTCCACCTCAGGAATCCCGCTTCAGAAGAACTCCAAACTATTGAATTAAAAGCCAACCAAAATCGCTTTTAGCTTTTGATCGCTGTGCTTTCACCAAATATTACTCAGAGCTAAGAAGACGAATCAGGCTCAAAACATCCCTATGGAATCTACGAGGTTTAGGCTATTGATTCATATAAATATTGTCCGCTAAAAATGTTTTTTTGATATAGTTAATGGCCTGCGGCACCCCCCCTCAAAACCTGCGGCTGCCGCAGGTTTTGAGGGGGGGGGGGGTGCCGCAGGCCATTAACTTACCTTCAAAACGTTCAAACAGCTGCCTTTTTCATGTCAACCTATAGATCCATCCTTCCTCTCTCCGTAGTAGCTGTTTCCCCTCGAAGCGTTTTCTTTAGAAGGAGATACACATGGTTTTTGCGAACCATATGCTGGGAAGTGTGGCCAAAAAATATTGGGTTACGGTAGTGCTCGAAAATTGTCAAAACACAAAGCCGCGAGATGCGAGTCTTTGAAATCTGCGAGCTAAAATCTCTCTTGTGATGCGCAGTTTTTCGGGCTTCTCTCTTTTTTTCTCGCTTTTCTCTCTCGTTTGTCCGGAATGTAAGCAGTCGTTTGTCAACTCAGCTCGACTGGAGCGACATCTGCCTGTTCATCAAGTGTGATTTTCTTTGTTTTGATTCTAAAGGGTTACGTGTAGCCATTCCTTACAGCTATCTGGAGATTATCTATGTCCATTGTGTGGAAAGACGTACAAGTATGAATACAATCTCTTTTTCCGCTGGCGCAGAACATGTCAATACCTCAATGAACTCGTGAGAGTGGAGGAGCAAAAGGTACTACATAGCTTTTTTCCAGTTTACTTTTTTGTTCAGCAAGTTTTTTCCGCATAAGCACTATCCATGCATACGTTTTACGTATTTTTGTTACCTATCGCCTTCATTTGTCTCAAATTATCTTTGTTTTTTATCTTGACTGGACCGTATTCAAGATTTTCCTCAGGTTAAAACGATAAATCATTTAGCAGTTGCATTTCTCGAGTTCGTGAAAGTGGTACATGTGTTACATGTGTTGATCAAATTGCAATTGTTGGAGATCACGTTGATCATATGGCAAGTTTTTTTTTTCAATTAATGCTAGTGTCATTCAATTGTTCACTTAGCTATCCATGTATTCCATAATTTTTTTGCAAAGTAGTTAGACAACAGTTAGCACAGCATCTTCGTTGTATCAGTTGATTGTCGGCATTTTCCTCATTGGTAAGCTATAAAGGGGCAATCGGCGACGATTTTTCAAGTTTTTCTGACACGTGTTGGCCCACAAGAAATGAATACCTCAAATGTTTTGATTTCAATGTTATCACGCCATTTTTTCTCCGTTGCAACCGTTAAGCTATCCGTATTTTCTGCAGCGTAAGTGTTTAGGTTGCTGCTCTTTGTGCATTTGCCAATAATTCTGGATCTTCTTTGGTACAACGCAGTCTGCTAGATTTTCTGTATGCAGCTTTTCCCTTGGATAGTGGTAATCTCATCTCACCAATGAAGACTTTGTACAGGTAAATTTTCTTTATTTCTTTTTATTTTATTTTTCTTTATAACCTCAATCAAGACTGACTTACGGCACCAACGAAATCATGTTGCTGTTGTTGATGAGATGTATGTTTCTTGTACTTCGACATCAATAAAGACTTCACTATCGATTTCCTATGTGAGCACAAATTCATTTGAGTACCTGCAGGGTTCATAAGCCATGTAACAGGCGGCGATTCAGAGACTTTCTCTGCATGATTTTGTGCTCACATAGGAGATCGGTAGTGAAGACTTTATTGGTTTCGAATTTCACAGGAGGCAGTATAGTAATCAGCAGCATTCCTATTGACGATGAAGGTGTCAAGTCGATATTTTTCAACGAGCATGCTCTCCCTCTCATTGTAAATTCTATGATTGAATATCTGAAACATGACGTTGTCGCGATACCTCAACTGTCAACAAATGCTTGAGGATATGGCTGAGTTGACAAAATGGTGCTGCTCAGATTTGTTATATTTCTGCGTGCTTGATTTTTGGAGCCATCTCTTTCTTATCACCTTGTGGCTATATCATCTTTGTTTAGGAAGGCGAACAGCACCGGTTTGCTGAAGTCCGAGTATGTCGTCTGCTATTGTACTTACAAGATCGAGCAGATATTGGAGTACCTATTTTGACTAGAGTGTTTGCATCGTTCCTGATACGGGTTGCGGACATCTACAAATCACTGACGCAGGGACATAGTGAGGTGGAAGAAGTGAGAGCTTTTAAATATCCATTAATTGAGTAATAACTGCGATTTCTTACATTGATCAACGCTCATGCATATGAACTCATCTTGCAGGTTACTCAAGAGATCAATCTTGATCGCAACAGTATGCGTTTGCCTCTCGACTTGAAAAAAAGAAAGTCCATCCACTTCCCGCATAGGAACAACAGACTCCATAGTCGAGAACGAAAAAGAGTAATTTTTGCTAATATCTAGCTCTTTTTTCGTCACTTTATTGTTGGGTTCATGTATGATTATACTCATCCCTTCGTTTTTCGGGAGCGGCGCATCGGAGAGATAAAAGAAGGCGTTCAGTCTACTGGTCAGTTCGTTCAAACCAGGCTTTCTATTTGATTATCTGAGCAAATGGTTTGCAAGCCTCATTCAAATGGAGAAGCCGTCTTCAGAGAAAATTGTACAGTTGAAGTGTTAATCTTCATTCATTTTTTTTTTGAAAGAAAGTTGATAGAGTTGAAATAAAGCATTTACTGATCGGCTCAAGCGTTCCTCAATTTGAAAGAGTTTGGGGAAGGGGGGGGGGGGGTAGGGAATGGGGGGGGGGGGGGTCGTGCCGAGGTCCGGCCCAAGGGGGGGGTCGTATCCGGCGGTCGCGTGCCGCACCCCCCGCTTTACCCTGGTTATGTGCCTCAACAGGCGAACACTGGAGTTCGCGCGCGTCAAACCGCGCCGTCGTTAATTGCCGCACGCGCGACGTCGCTCAAGCGATGCTATTTGTAACTGCATACATGACTAGTTCTCAATGTATGTGTAACGATATGGCACCAAATTTTGTATGCGAACGGAGAGGGGCTAATGGAAACATAGTATGAAAAATTATGAAAAACTTATGCGAACGAAACGAGTAATTAGCATTTTTTCCGAGAATTTCGCAAAACTGGTAAATGAAGATGTGAATTCAAACGGCTCGTTTGGAACGCGCAGATGAACGATATGGTATGAAACTTGGTAAGTACATGCACACGGGCTTGCAGGGCTTAACTGAGGAGTTTCATTGAAAAATTATGTGACTGAAGGTTGTGGCAAACCTTTTTCTGAAAATTTTGCGCTACCAAAGAAATGGAAAAATGGCTCGTTTGCAACGCAGAGGTAACGAAATCGCGCGAGTTTCGGTGTGTATATGCGCAATAGGACTAAGTAATAAAGTGTTAAATATTATGAAAAACTTATGTGAATGAAGAGCGTGCTTAACTAATTTCCAAATTAGGTCGGCATTTGCCGACCTGATTCCCACCTGAGGTCGGCAAAACTCTCAATTCACATAATTTTTTCAAATTTTTTACATAAATCTGTTGTACACCCAAAGTTTACTACATGGTGAAATTTTGGTTCCGAAACTCCTCCTCTTGTCCTTGTTAGAGCCCAAAATCGCATCAGCAGCCTAGCTTTTTAAGATAGAAAGCGCGCCCCAGTCAATCAGTACGCGCGGGAACGGCGTCTCTCATTCCTATGACTGCGTTTCTTTGATATTTTCTCATTCCTTAATCATTCTTCTTGCTTATTTTTCTTCCTGTTTTCTATTTTGATACAGGAGGAGTAATTTGAGGAATTTGAGCAATTTGGGCGCTTTTGAGCGCTTTTAGGCGAAGTGTGGCCGGTAATCTCGTCGTACAAGCACGAAACGTCATTTTTGGGCTCAAGGGGGTATTCGTAAAATTTATTGGGATCAAAGGAGAATTCGTTTTGGAAAACCCCGTTTGCCCACCTCGTGCCGGGCCCTGAGTATTGATACTGCAGAAAAGGGGTGGAGAATATGGCCTAAAAGGACGGGAAGGTAGAAGGACAAAGTGTGGTTTTTGGCCATCCCCTCAAACGATGACCCGGGCTGGACCAGGAAAGCCAGGTAGTAGTACTACTATAATAAGCGCTGAGGCCGCCCATCTTATTATTTGTGTATATCTGTTTGCCAGGGACTTACGGGGGTCAAAAATAGGGTCAAAGGGGAAGTCGTAAGAAATTTTGGCTTCAAAGGGGATATCGTTTTCAAAATTCTGAAATGCCACCTCCTGCCTGGCCCTGGATCGAACTCGTGCGGCTGCCAATGGTTTTGCGTTTTTGCAAATCTCCGTACTTTATCTGAAAATCATCTGTAAACAGCCAATATCGGTAGTTTCCTTTATGTATGCATGCAAAATACACTGCCGCAGTGAGGACGTTATCAAATGTATTCACAGCAGAAAGCGCAAAACATGTCAGCTAGGGGTTTGCTATAGTTTTATTAACCTAATGGACGAAGACGCACGAAACGAACGCGCTAGGTTGCTTACCCAAATAGAAAACAATGCATTCCCGGTCGCACAGCATGCCTCCCCTGCCGGGAGAATTGCTCTCAAACTTACGCGCAAACCAATCTTACACGCGCCAGGACGAGTTGGCAATCCTCCTCTCACCACTGGAGGCTGCCCGCCGCAATGCTGTAACCAACGGGTCCTGCAACGATCCAGCTCTCCAGCCTTGCCACACTCGTCCAATTTGAAAGCGAAGGACATTGAAAAAGCTCGTTTTCGCCATTCTCAAGCTCTCTAAAGTGCATTTTCGAGGTCAGGGCATCGGATAACCCCAGTTAAGCGAGAAATTCATTAGGTAAGATTTGCCGAGCTACTGCCTTTAAGCGTCGACCCTTCGTGGATCCTCATGTCGCGCTTAAATTAAGTATTGATTATGGGCGGGTGGGGACGAGGCGGACCCTCTTCCCGTGTTTTACTCCCGTAGTTTAGTTTTAACTAGTTTCTTTCTTTTGTGTATTCTGTAATTGGGATAAATGTCAGCCGAGTAATCTAGCAGCGCGTTTGTCGTTCTGTTTATCACATAGCGGGGTCGTTGTAATGTAGCCGCGCCAAGTACCTAACCGGCCTGGGGTTTGGAGGTAGTTGGTGCTGGGTTGTGCAGCCAGTTGAGCGAGCAAGGGGCGCTGAACCGAGCTCCAACAACTACTGAGTACACCACCGCTTTTGGATTTTCCATCATATTTTAGTCAGCGACTCTAGTGCTGAAGGAAGAAGAAAAGATCTGAGCGGTCCGGCAATTGTCGAACTGGTTAACTCATCCACAAAGTAGGCTTCTTTTCATTCCATCATTATGTCCTATTTTGTGGGACTATTTAGGTTAGATTTTGGTGGTTTTAGGCTACGAAACGCAAAAGTTGTGGCAGCTGTGACTGTGCCTGATGAGCGAGCTGTGATCGAAGCGTTGTTGGTGGAGCGTTGTAGTGACAGTGGTAAAATATCGGACTACATTTATATAAATACTACTTAGTCTTTAGACGTGATCATAACGACCGGTGGGACTGGATTTGCTGCTAGGGATGTTACGCCAGAGGTTAGATTAATTGCTCACGAATTTATGAGCGTGAAGCACGAATTCGGATTTTAGGCGACAATAGATGTTGTGGACCGCCGCTGCACGGGTTTGGAAGTGGCTTTACATTCCCATTCATTAGCAGCTACGCCTCTGGCCGCCCTGAGTAGAGCGGTGGCAGGCATACGCGGCAAGACTCTCATTGTAAATTTTCCGGGAAGCGTAAAAGCTGTTAAGGTAAATTATTCCGAATAATCGGGCAGTCTTTGCCGAACTTAAAAATGCATTGTCTCGTATTTTGTTAACGTTTGAGCGCAACACCTGATCCTAGGCCAGGGCCTGGCACGAGTTGGTTCTTATCCTTTTCTAAAACAAAGTTCCCTTCGATTCTCGACACGCGAAATTCCGCTTGATGCATGGCGGCGCATACAGAAAAATGATTATCGGAATAATGCAGGACGTAGAGATAAATTTCCAGCTTGCTTACGGTGATGTCTGAAAATGAGCGAAATAAGCAAGTACAGGCAGGATGCTTGTGGAAATAGAGAAATAAAAAAACAAAAAGACAAAAGTTATCACCGCGAATAAAAACTTTGAGGTAAACGACATTTGCAGTAGATGGCGCACTATCCTATCCAGAGGCACTATTCGAGCTTTTAACAGCATACGATAATAGGACTCTATCAAGTTAATGCCGAAGTGCGGAGCAAAATGTAAGCAAGAAAGTCGCTCCGGGATAATGAAGAGGCACGAGGACCTCTAGGCGGCACCGCCCCCTCCAGTAATGTCCACCCATTCGTGCTTGCCCATTCAATCTTTGTTCGAAGAAACTGCCGCGGATCTTCGGGTTTTTCGTGGACTGTTGACTATGTTTGGAAACAGGGACGTGAGAAGGCCCCTATCGGCAACATGGAAGTCAAGGACCTGGGTGGAGTGTTTGCCAGATCTTTGAGGGTGCCTTCATAACGCGCCGGCAGTCGCTGCCAATAGCCCGTAGCTGCAGCCCGTAGCAGCTGCCAGCAGCCCCTAGCCACCGCTGGCCGCTTTTGTTCATAGGAGCAGAAAATCGTCAAATTTTTACTACTTTGCATACATTCGCCTAAGCTTCTCATCGCCCCTCGCTTTTTTCTTCTTGTTGCCGCCAGTATGCAGTTCCACCTCATATATCATACTTGAGTCCATTGTTGTTGTATCTTGTTGACGTAGACTGGTTATCCTTTTGGTGCTCAATTTCCTTTTTGTAGTTGAACCATAGCTCGCCAAAGTTTTTTCGCGGTGTGATTTCTCTGACTTTGGATGCCTCAAGTTCATATAGGTCGCTATTTATTCATCTTTTAAGTATGGTTCTGCTTCAGTCTTTTCCTTGGCTATCGGTTTACCTTGAATATCTCTATAATGTATAAGAACCGAACTGCACATAAGCAGCAGTAGGGGGAAAAGCGTGGGAGATGAAGCGTAGGCGTGTGCATCAAAGTAGTAAGAATGTGATGATTTTACGCCTCCATGCGAACAAAAGCGGCTAGCGGCTGCTATGGGCTGCTACGGGCTGCTAGCTGCGGCTACGGGTTGCTGTGGCTGCTACGAGCTGCTAGCGGTGGCTGTCGGCGCGGTATGAAGGCACCCTAATGTGAAATGAGGTCGTCTATGATAGGAAAACCAGAAACCTATGTGAATTCACAAATATATGCTCTAGATGACTCAGTCGTCTTGTTGGCGTTAAAGGACGACAAGTCAGCTCGATTGTCGGTTTCACCTTTCAAACTTGAGACCGCCTGCTCTAACTCGGACTGCGTGCTACACACGGTAAATCACCGCTTCATAAAATTTGCTTGGATTCCTTTATGGGTTTTAACAATTTGTTGTTGAAACCCGTAGGGAAATGCAAGATCTTATGAAGCCTCTTACCTATTTCAATATATAGACTTGAGTCTAACCTTCCAATGCTATTTTGAAGCTTGCGCCAGTTTCACTCTCATGTTAGGAACTGTTCAACAAAATTTAGCAATTGAAGAGGCGATGCGAACGTCGCAACAAGTTTTTTTGGTTTGGTTTTTGGTAGAAGATTAGCGATTTTGGTACCAGTATGATCTTTGAAGCTGGATAGATTATGCTGTTTTTGAGCGGCACCATCGCGGGAAATGGCTCGAAGACATTGCTAGACATTTTGCATTGGGCTTTTTCTTGGAAAATGAACAGCGTAACCAACATTCACAAGAAAATTTCCATTGCGTTGAGCGTCATAGGCAGTTAGTGCCCGCGTTTTCCACTACATCAGTAACTGTCTTCCTCATCGCCTGTAGGCTGTGTGGGGAGGAATACGTAGGAGAGACAAGAAGGCATGCATCAGGATCGAGAAGCACATGAATGGGTTACGAAATTTACAATTGTCAGCCCTTTTGGGTCCCACCTTATGCTGCGTCACCGAAACGCAGAGTTTGAGTCTTGATAAGCATCAAAGGAACTGAAATTTCAACTTGAGGCCTGCTGGATTTCATTCAGAATCAGCATCAAAAAGACTAGTGCATTGCTGTAATGACTGAGTTCGCGCCGTTAGTTGATTTGTGTTCTGGTCTTTCCAACCACAGGGACCCTAGTAATCTCCATGGACGGACGTACGTGGTTGCAACCTAAATTCGTTCAGCTTCATTCCTCAAGTCATGAATCTATTTGCTGGCTATTCTTATATCAAGAGTAAATCGCGAGCTGATGCGTCACATTTAACACCATGATATTCTCGTGACAGAAAGTTAGCCGGCAAGTAGATTTCCTTGCGAACTGAAACTGAGCTTGAGTTTACTGCTACCTTGTACGTCACGTCCGTGGAGATTACTACGACGACCTTAGGAGACCGACTACCTTATCGCAGCGCATACCAGCCAGCGGTAGTCCCTAACAACCTTTGACGGCTAAGGTCAGTGTTCCAGACTTAAACAAAAGTGTAATAGACTTCTCAGTTCTTTTCTTGCAGTTGAGGACATGTTTGGTAGGGTAATTCTGAAGGTATCTCAAAGACTTTATTGACTCTGATGAAGGCAATCAGGCCGATATTGACTCTTATGAAGGCAGTCAGGCCGACACATCAGCGGAATGAACTCTCTAACAATTTGGTGCCAGCTACTACAGTTACGCGAATATCTAGAACCTCATGCCAAGATTTATCGACAGTCGAACATGGAACATTATCTTATAATCTTCTGAATCGTTGATGTGACGAAACAAATGTTAAGAAACTTCTTCAGGAGTGCTGGGAAGTATTGGAGCCAATACTAAATCATGCAGTCGATCTGTTATGTGACCAAGATGATGGCTCAGTACATAAAGCCATGGCTAATGAAGATGTGTCAGGGAAGTAACCGAGATGAACTATGCGAGCTGCCCACCTTGTTTGAATTTCTTACATGTTGACACATTTAATGTTCTTTTTACACTTCTTACAAGGTTTTTGTTCATAAATGTTGTAGATCTGGATTTGGCTAACATGAAACAAAACAGACTTGGTAAAACTAATGTTCAATGCACAAGTACCATGTAAATTATGCACCAAAAAGATGATTTTCAGCAGCTGCAAAGTCTCACACGGAATCCATGTTTTGACATTCTTTTATGATAGGACCGACTCCCCCCCCCCCTTCCTGCTTTTTTCAAAGAAATTTCCGAGAAAGACTATGTATGCTGAGGTAGACTAGTCATCTATGACGTTATAAGGACATCATAATATCAGTTTTCCATGAATCTTGGCATTTTCATAATACTCCCTTTGACTGCTTAAGCCAACTACTGTTGTGATATTTTATTCTGCTTCTGCTTTGCCTTTGTCGGAGTCAGTATATGAGGTTTTGCCTTTCCAAACGCTTTATCACAGCATGTCGAACATCAATAAATTGTACAAATTGTACCACGTGCCATAAAGAAACTGTTATAAGGATAGAAATCGAGTATGGATGGTTTGACATTTTTACAGCTAAACTACATTTTAAAACTAGATTGTAATAGTCCATTTACAAATTGCTGCTATTGAATCTCGATTGACGAATTAATTACACTAATCGCTATATAATACGCTCATGGATGAGCGGTTTAGGCCCCATACCATTAATTATATCGGAATAAATCTAAAAACGGCAGCTCTCTCAATGCATGAAGCGTACCTAAAGCTTGTCATGCCGAAGGTGCTGGAAATCGTGTACGCAAGCTGACTTAATTGAAAGAAAATGGGATTTGGCGAAGTAGCATTTTATGTAATCTTTTGGTAACTTGCGAACTGTAAACAAATGGAGATGTATAAAAAGCGCGAATCGTAGACATCGGCAATAGATTGCACTTTTGAAAGCTTTGCGATTACATACGAAACATCAAATATGTAAAAGCATAGACGACGAGGCGTAGCTTGTAAGGTTTTTAACATTCATAGGAGGTAAATGATTTCGAAGGAAAGAAGGCCACATTCTGGAGATTACTGATCTTACGTAGGAGTGGAATTTCGGCCTACATGATAACACCTTGTTCAGTTTGTTCATGATAGATAGCGAAATAATTTATAGGGTGCGTCAAAAGTCTGGGAGCTTAGTGCTTTTTCAGATAAGTTTTCAGATAAGAAGGAAAGTACCTAGAAACATAAAGTTTGGTGCACTTATAATTCGAACCTTTACAAAACAGTGCAGCTTTCAGATTTCAAGGTTGCCTCTTTTGGCTTCAGAGCAGCCGTAAAAAATCGTAGCGACTCCTGTCGTGCATGCAGGTAGTCCTAATAAGATTCCAACGCCTTCATGACAACTGCTTTCATTAAGCAAATGTGCAGCAGGATAGAGCAAGCTTTTGCCTACAACATACTTCCAAGAAAATTCTTCGCAACATTTAAAAATAAAAATTTTAGAATTCTAAGAGAAGGCAAGTGTACTCGCACACTGGAAATTTGGATGCTATTGCGCGAAGGGAAGCGGAAATCATAACGCAAGAAGTATTTGAATTTGCTCCATTGACGAAATTCAACTGGATGCTTATATATAAGACTTATAGAGAACATTTAGCCTAGGACTCAATGCCTGCGCGTATTTATAGCTTTTAAATTTCTTTTGAAGACAGATGATTAATGGCATGCAGATAACATTCGCAAACTTTTTTTTGAAACAACAACTTCTGGGGAACGCAAATACGATGTGGTAGCGCAAAGCCTCCTCTACAATGTGTGCATCAAAGGATTACAGAATTTTCAAAGTATGTCTAGCTACAAGATAATATGTTAATACTTGAAATAATGATTTTCTCGCTCCGTATGAGCACGTATGTATAATAATTTCAACTTTTGCAAGAGCGTATAGCAAACATTTTCAGCTAGGTATATTGTGATTTGAAGAAGATAATCGCAGCATTACCACAAAACTGACCAAAATCATGAGTATTTCTGTAATTTACAGCATGGTCAGGTTGGTTCCCAGACTTTTGACGCACCCTGTATAGACTTATAGGCGGCTGGAATCAAGTTTAGCACAGTATAGCATTTCTCGCGCCCTCTTAACCCTAAATGTTAGTAGGGTCTCGTGGGTGATCTGCCAAAAACGAAGTTCCAGTTCGACGGCCTTTGTCCCATTCAAAAATAAAGCCGGACAAATTTATATCGTCAAACTACATTCAACCAAGCACGCATTATCATCGCATCAAACTAATATGCACTACCGCTTATTGAAAAATCTCATGCGATCACTCCTCTTCCGAATAAATCGCACTATTTAAGGTTGATCTTATATATAAAGCTGAATGTCTGTTTGTATGTCTGTCTGTATGTCTGTCTGTCTGTCTGTCTGCCTGCGTGTGTGTACGTATGTTCCGAATAAAAAATTCCATTTCTGAACCGATCCGAACCAAACCTGGCACACATACACTTCGGGCCCCGGCGGGTGTCATAGGCTACTTTTAGTTATCGATCGATATTGATTTTATTGATTTTTATCGATTTTTTCCAGAGTTCAGCTACGGGGCTGGGAGTTCGTACAGGGGGGTAATCGAGCATGGGGGTTCCGAATACAATATTAGTTTTCAGGATTATCGAGTACTTTCATCGATTTTATCGATTTTTCGCAAAGTTTGAGCTACGGGGATGGGAGTTTGCACAGGAGGGTAATCGAGCATGGGGATTCCGAATACAATATTAGTTTTTAAGATCGTCTACTTTTATCAGTTTTATCGATTTTCTGCAAAGTTTGAGCAACGGGGCTGGGAGTTGGCACAGGGGGGTAATCGAGCATGCTGTTTACTAAAACAGCGGGAATAGTGATTTGGCATGTAGGCGTGGGCACTATACTTGGGACCGAATCGAATGATTATTCGATTATTCGAATAAATCATTCGAATGCGAATCATTCGAAAAGTCGAATATTCGAAAATCTGAGATTTCGAATAAAATTCGAAAGTCGAATATTCGAAATTTTCAATTTTCGAATATTATTCGAAAGTCGAATATTCGATGGTCATCAATTCGATCATTCGATGGTCATCGAATATTCGAATCATTCGATGAACATCGAATATTCGAATATTCGATAATTTGAATGATGATACCAGAGCCCGGCGCAGATTGTATGGAAGCAAGCTGGGTTTGGTTTTTGGGGCGGAAAAGCAAAAGGATATCAAGTTTGTGGCCAAAAATTGCGACGTTTTTCAGTCGGCGTTTCGTCTTTTGAGAGTTTTTTACGTTTACGGCTGACAGTCAAAGATGACTTCGTTTTTAAGAAGCCTAGGAACGATTTCATGCTGGGCCCTGGATGGTAAGTCTAGCACGTCACTGTAGGAGACTTTTTACCAAGCTGCAACTCTCAATAGGGAGTGTATAGGCGCCGTAAAACCTAACTGCCCGCGTCGTGCCTTGAACACCAGCGTAAGCGAGCGGTCGTCACGAACGAATGTCGGCGTTCACTTTATTCCAAGAAATCTTTCTTTAACTTTCATGTTGTTCTCGTCAATGCAGGGTATATTGACGAAAGCTCTTTTCAAAAGTTTAAAAAAGTATGTGCGGAAAGGGTGCGCGCTCACTGTTGCTTGCGAAAGGCCTGTAGCGCTTCGGGACCAAACGTTCTCAGCCGCGTCGCACGTTGGTGTTCAAAGCGACGCGTGGGCGATTGGAGATTACGGGGGCCTGTATATTCTTTGTGGTCCTGGCGCAGTAGTCTGTACAGTAATCTTGATGCGCCATTTCTGTTGCAGATGTAGCTGCTATCATTTTTCGCTATCCAGGGACGCCAGATTTTGATGTTCTACACAGCGTCTATCACTTCTTCATGAGCGTCATTGAGTAAACTCTGAAATTTAAACTTAGAGTTTGAACGTTTAGATCCACCGTAACACAGCTTTATGACAGCAACAGGGAAAAGTGAAAAATGAGTAAAGGGTATTCGAAAAATCGTGACGATGGCGCGACCGCGCGCGATCACGCGCGACACGCACGCACCTCTCGACAACCGCATTTTCTAGGTTTTCTTCTCTCCTTGAATGGTTTTTCTGCTTACGTATGACAGTATTTAGACATTGGAAGAGACTGAGCTGAGAGTTGAGGTGATGCCGTTTCGTATGAGTGTTTTCTGCACCTGTGGGCTCAAAGACCAGTCAAATCCGTCGTCACGATTTTACAAACGGCCTATACCATATTTTTGATCTGCGCACCGACCAACCTCCTAGACCAAGGTTTAACAACGTTTCAAAATTTTGTAGATACCGGGCATTACGATACCCCCCCCCCCCCCCACAAGCCTGCTGAAAGTATGAGCAAAATATACTCCGGAGGACTTTTTAGCTGCATCTCTTCTTTTGTACACTATTTCTCTTTCTCTGACCAAACTCAGATTTATCTCTGAGTTCAAAGCAGATAACTGTAACGCCCACCAAACTCAGAGTTATCGCAAAGCACAGCTGCGCGTTTGGTGGCACTATTTCTTGTGCAGAACGATTTCGACAATGTTTTCCTACTAGGGATGAATTACCGGTTACGGAGTCTGCCATATATCGCTTTCTAGATTTGGACCAATCAACTGTTGAAGGGGTAAGAAAGGAGCGAGTCAGCTCAGATATAACTCAGAGTCAAGTCAGAGTAACTTTGAATTCCGACCAGATTACTACCGACCCTGACGTCTAGTGCCTTTTCTTCATTCGCATTCGGAAAAGGTGATAGATGTTAAAGTAAACGTGAAGATATTACTGATATCGTCGCAGCGTTACTTCCACTCGACATCGTAAATTGAGGGTGTATTCAAGATAATGCATTAGTGACCGGAAGGATAGTGTTGTGTCAAGAAATTTGTCGTTTGTTGTAGTGCGAGAAAGGGATATGGTAGAACCAGTCACTGTATAGTAAATATTTCCAGCAACGGTCTAGCTTATCGCATTGCCAACGAGAGGAAGGTTGCTTATTGCCACGAGTGTCGAGTTGAAAGTTGTTGGTAAAGCACTTATACAGTTCAACAATGTGTATACTATATGTGTATCGTGGAGTTGTCGATGGAGGGCTAGATGTAGAGAATCCGCGCGACGCGCTGAGATATATGTCATGTACTGCAGAGTAGTAGTCGCATAAAAGGGCACTACAAAGACCTACAGTACTTGTAAACTATGCGCTTGGTCATGTTATCATATCACATAGACATTAATTTTTCGAATGAATTTCGAAAATCGAATGATATTCGATATTCGAATGATATTCGATAGTCGAATATTCGAAATTTCCGATTTTCGAATATCATTCGATAGTCGAATATTCGAAATTTTCCATTTTCGAATTTTATTCGATAGTCGAATATTCGAAATTTTTGATTTTCGAATATAATCGATAGTCGAATATTCGAAATTTTCGGTTTTCGAATATTATTCGATAGTCGAATATTCGAAATTTTCAATTTTCGAATATATTCGATATTCGAATATTCGAAAAAAATTTCGAATTTCCCCAAGTATAGTGGGCACAGGGAAAGGTACGTACAGGAATAGGGATAGTGTTCTTTGACATAGTGTTTTTACAGGGTTGGGCGGAGCCGGGTAAGCAAGCTAGTTCGAAATAATAAAGCCCGTAGATATCATTATCTCTGTGGATAATCCGATAAAAAAGAGGAATGAAGCGGATGCACAGAAAGAGAAAAAAGAACCCCTCTGTTCGATAAAAAAATCATCTGTTCGCCAATTTACCTATGAATCGCAAATGGTCAAAAATGGATACGTTAATCCTGCTCCGGTACGGTCTGAAAAGAGTGACCTACCTATCGCACGTAAGATCGTTTTAGACTTATTCCTTCTTTCTTTAACCACTATTTAATCGAACAACAATGGTTGAACCAGTAACCTTAAGCCTTTCCTTTTCCAGCACAACGTTTTCGAAGCGACTTTTCCATCATCATTACTGAATGTTCGTCTTTTGACGCTTTCTTGTGCTTTATAACTTGAACTAAATTCATAACTTTTACTCGTTTAATTCCATCGTTGAATAGATGAAGCAGTTACCTACTATATTACTGAAAGTAGCGAGCGAATGGTGGGGCTCTGGGCTCTGCATCTCTATAGCGAGCGTGCTTTTTAATTATTCAGGCTTGGTTAGCGATTGAAGCTCCGCTTTCTCCCGCCACTCTCAGTGAAACAGAGGGTAGAGCAATTAATTCGATCATTCCTCTGAGACTATTTTCAGCAGCTTCAGGCAACTTTTCCACTTCCATGTTCCTTGTGCAGCGCACTTCCATCTCACCAAGGTATGTATGGTATGTATGGTTATATGCGCAAAATTCTTTGCATCAAAATATTCATAGTGCATCACAAAACAATTCAGAAAATTGATCAATTCATGTCACGCGTGCCATGTGCACACTCTTTAAGAGACTTCGAGGTGACAAAACAGTCTTCATCCAGAGAAGTAAAAATTGCTGGAAACAATCTTTGTAAAAGAAAAAATCCATGCTGACTTATACGATTGAATAGTCAAATTTCCGTTATGATCTGTCCCAAATATATAAAAACTAAAAGCCCTTTAAGTCAAGGGTTAGTTCTATTTTACTGCAAAACGTTACCTGAGAGAAGCGGTAATTGGAAAGATACATGGGGCAAATTTGTAAGCCCCTTTCCGCATGCAGCTTCTCGACAAACTCGAAGAAGATAAATTTTTGATGAAAAGGAAAACAAGCGAATTACTCTTCTAACGGTTAGAATGATATAAAACTAGGAAAACAATGTCAAGCTTGATCCCTTGCTGAGCCGATCTTACGTACGGTCATTTAGAGATGCACGCGATTAATTTTGGTGTACCCTGTATGGCAGCTCTAAAAATCTCGCTCATTTGCTGGAAGATTTGCGAATCCAAAACAAGACTAAAAATTTAATGCAACTGCGAACATGACTTCCATGAATAGGCAGATCTATCTGATTGTAAAAAGATTTTTATCTTCAAAATCCTCTAAGACTTTCTTTATATCTAATACACATCTATCTCTCTTAATCCCCTATATTGCCAACAGTGACTGAAACTTTGTTGGGGCGCCTTTTATTTTGATCGTATCCTCTTTACAGGCAAATTTTGTTTGGCAATGCCATCTAATCTATGTGTTAATAGGAAGAGCATTCCTAATCATAGAAACTTCTCGAACGATTTAGCATATTTTGGAATGAATTACAAATTCTCAAGAGACACCACGATGTACTTCCTACATACCAATAATGCTTTTCAAAGTTTTTCAGAGAGGTTTTGAGACCTGCAATACATGTAATGAATCTGAATCTCCAACATCCTGAATTTAGTGAGAAGCAGTGGCCGTATTCATCAACGTCTAGCTTGAAATCTACCTTAAGGCAGGGTTATCATTGCATACGCGCATTCATAACATTTCTCAAAGGTTAAACCCACCTTGAAGTAAAATTACACTTTGAAATGCTTTTAACCCATATTTACGAAGCTGCCAGGTTGAAACCTACTTGAGGTAGCCTCGCAAGGTAGAATTCTACCTTAAGTTTTATTGATGAAGACGGCCACAGATCGCACACTGATAATCACATTGATAAACAGTATCAACCTTTGCTAACCATCAAAAATCCAACTCCTTTAGTGCTCAAGCTTAGTCATCGTGTAAAATAATTTCAGATTGTTCCGTATGCGAACGAAAGGGCGCGTCATTGTTATTTGCTGTGCTATTTCGATATTATCACTTACAGTGCATTATGGCGCTCGGACATTCAGTATAATGCAGATGGACGCGCATAATGGTACAGGTGTTTTAAATACAGGGTGTCCCAAAAAAAATGTTCAGAACGTTTGATCGTTAATATTTCTCTTCCCAAGAAGTCTTTTGCCTTGCTTCAGGTACCGTTTTGTAGAGCTGGCTTCAACTTAGATTTCCATTATAGAACGAATCACCCATCTCTCTTCATTACTGTAGGGTTACGGTAGAAACTTCAAAGAGGGTTTTGAACCATGAAAGGCCATATTTTGCCTCAGAAAGGAAACAAAACAGCCTGAAAACTTTTACACCAGGCTAATTAGAATTGCTGATTATGACTGTAAAGTTCCCAACTTATTATGATGCTTCATTGAAGAGTTATGCCAGGTGAGAGGTAGCGGCCTTTTTTTCATTATGCCAGGTGAGAGGTAGCGGCCTTTTTTTCAATGTTCCTAAAAAGTGCGATTACACCGTTTAGAAAGCTTCGTAATCTTGTGAATAGTTGAGTATTGAACTCAGCATCTATAAAAACCCTATTACACAAGTTTTCACAATTTTTTGAAAAATTTTGAAACGGCAGCTTTTCCCGCATTGACACCATATGTTTCAAGTTTCTACCGTAATCCTTCAGTAATGAAGAGAGATGGGTGATTCGTTCTATAATGCAAATCTAAGTTGAAGCCAGCTCTACAAAACGGTACTTGAAGCAAGGCAAAAGACTTCTTGGGAATAGAGATATTAACGATCAAACGTTCTAAACATTTTTTTGGGACACCCTGTATTAGAATTTCTTGATTTTTGCTGTTCTAGTGAACTAACCAATAATTTTAGACACATCTGAGTAACTGATCTCCTTGCTTGGATGCAATTTAGTGCACACCGTGAAATTTGTCTAATCCTAGTTAGTCGACTTTCGAAAAGCATGCCCTCAAAGTATCGAAGCTATCGTGCTTGTTGCTGCAAAATAGCACTCCAAGCCTTTGAAGAAATCGTATTAGGTCGTTCTGAAAGTAATTTTGATGTCTGTTTGCACCACATCTCGCAAATCAAAAAATTCACATTTGATGCAACGTTTCACTTTCTTTCTTTTAAGCTGTACAATTTAAACAATAAGCTTCTCAAACTTTGCAACTCAAATTTTTTGATCGTCATGTTTCCTAATCTTGTCTTGCCAGTATTGTCGGCACCTTACATCTATATCATGTATCCTACTTGTAGAAGTACCCTGAGAGATACGCATAAGCAAGACCTGCTGCGTTACAAGTCTGTTTGCCGTTCAGATGTCAAATATATTACATTGCCACCCATTTTATCGTCAGCACTTTACTGCTACAATGCGGGCAAGTCTACTGTCTAAATTAGTCTACGGGATATGATCTGTGCAGACTAGCAGACAAACTACCAATGCGATAGCTAGGCAACGTTAGTGTACGTTGAACACTTGCTGAACTTTCGTACGGCGGCCGAGTTTCCAAACCTAGCCGCCTTTCCTTACAGGCATAATTCTCACAAGGCGTCTTCACACCTCTTAGGGCCTTATGCATTGACATCCCTGCTCGGGAGGGGGGGATAGCAGCTCGAAAGAAAAGGTTTGTATCCTGAAGCTTAGATATCTGGATTTCACGTTGCCTACCTACCCGTAAGTATTCTACTATACTTCAACATAAACATATCAGTCAGGGGCAAGAAGCTGTAAAAGTCGCATTTTTTAGCTTTTTGTATGATCCCCTGATGATCCACGGGGACGATCGTTCATTCTCTAAAGTCATTTCTCTTTTTTCAAAGTTAATGAAAACTTCAAAGTAAAAAATGAAGTGAAACTGAAACCAGAAATCCAAAGTAGCACTGATTATTTAACTCAACAGTGCTGAGCATATCGCTGATAAGAACAAATGAGTTTTGAAACATCGAAATTTCCGATAAACTCCAACTTTCGACCTGTGGTTCATCGAAAATTTCATGACTCCAGAACATCATTTGTTCTTATCAGTAACATGCTTAGCACTGTTGGATTAGGTAAACAATACAACTTTGGAATATTTTCATTATTTTTGAAAAAAGAAAAATGACTTCAAAGAGTAGACGGTCATCCCCCGCGGTTCACCAGGGGATCATACAAAAAGCTGGAAAATGCGGTTTGTATAGCGTCTCGCCTCTGTTCAATATGTTCATAGTGGAGGATGGTGGGAATACTTACTGACAGGTAGACAGCGTGAGATCCAGATATCTGGAGCTCCAGGATATGAAGCTTTCTTTCAAGCTACAATCCCCTCCCCAGCGGAAATGTTGATGCATGTGGCCTTAGAGCCTTAAGTATTCCTACCATCCTTCACTATAAGCATATTGAACAGGAGCGAGAAGCTGTACATGCCGCATATTCCAGCTTTTTGTATGATCCCCTGATGATCTCCGGCGACCGACCGTCTTTTCTTCAAAGTCATTTTTCTTACTTCGAAGTTAACGGAAACCCTTCAAAGTTGTACTGTTTGTTAAACCCAACGTGCAATGCGTGTTGCTGATAAGAACAAATGATGCTTGGAATCATGAAATTTGCGATGAATCACAAGTCGAAAGTTGGGGTTTATCAAAAATTCGATTTTTCAGAAACTCATCTGTCCTTATCAGCAACATGTTTAGCATTATTAAGTTAGACGAACAGCCGTACTTTAGAAGGTTTTCGTTAACTTCGAAGGAAGAAAAATTATTTTGAAGAAGAGGCGGTCATTACCGGGGATCATCACGGGATCGTAGAAAAGGCTGGAAAATGCGCTTGTACAGCTTCTCTTTTCTGTTCAGTATGTTCATTGTGAAGGACGGTGACATTACCTACTGAAAGATTATAGGCGTGGAATCAAGACATTTAATTCAGAACATAAAGCTTTCTTTTAGGTGTGAGTTCCTACCCGGCGGGATTGTTAATGCATGCCGCCCTTAAATGAATCTGTTGGCTAAGCTCATTCCTAGTTGTGCAAGCTCGAAGAATAGTTCTCATGTGTTCTGATTGATGGATGGATAAACTGAATGACAGATGGAAGTTGACAGAGCAGAAATAAATAATAAAATCTAGCTTTTCGGGACATCTTTCCTGTTGCATAGAGACGAGAAATTTCAATTTATGTTTTAACGCATGCTGAGGTTACAGTTACAATCATTTTTTCAAAATGTAAGGAAATTTTGATGAGTAGGTGGTAGGTTGACTGCAATGTCTTTGTATTTTCTGGATTTGAAGAGTTTGTTACTCGATTCCTGAAATTAGACCTCTACTATGCAATACCGTCGAACTTCTTCTCAGTTTTATTTATACACTAGCTGGCATACCCGGCACCGCCGTATGTTCCGAATAGAAAATTCCATTTCTTAACCGATTCGAACCAAACTTGGCACACATACACTTCGGGCCCCGGCGGGTGTCACAGTCCACTTTTCGTTATCGATTGATGTCGATTTTATCGATTTTTTGCAAAATTTGAGCTAGGGGGCTGGGATTTGGCACAGCGAGGTAATCGAGCATGCTGATTACGAATACAATATTAGTTTTCGAAACCGTGCATTACTTTAATCGATTTTATCGATTTTTTGCAAAATTTGAGCTAGGGGGCTGGAATTTGGCAGGGGGTGTAATCGAGCATGCTGATCACCCCCACGGGGGTGATCAGCATGCTATCGATAAAATCGATAAAAGTAATGCACGATTTTAAAAACTAATATTGTATTCGGAATCCCCATGCTCACTTACCCCCTGTGCCAACTCCCAGCCCCATAGCTCAAATTTTGCAAAAAATCGATAAAATCGATAGCGATCGATACGAAAAGTAGCCTATGACACCCGCCGGGGCCCGAAGTGTATGTGTGCCAAGTTTGGTCCGGATCGGTTCAGAAATGGAATTTTCTATTCGGAACATACGTACAGACATACAGACAGACATACAGACATACAGACAGACATACAAAGAGACATTCAACTTTATATTAAGATATGTCGATGCTGGCAATGCACAAATTGGCCAAAAGGTCTTCGAGAAAAAACATTCTAATAAAATCGAAAATGATTGACTATAAACCTGAAAAAAGTAACGTGTACTGTGAATTTGTATCAGATGATTCATCCATTATTGCTGGAAGCCTAGAACAAAGACCTATATAAGGAACTGTCCAGTTAAGATTTCCAGCACTCTTCTGGATGGTTTTTGAAGATTTCAATTGCTAACATAATTATTTTTTTTTCATTATTAAAAGCTGTGCCTAGTACAAAACCCACTTGATAATGAATTTGTATTCTGACGGATTTGCTACTAGCTCAAAAAATGCAGAAGTTTTTTGGGAACGACCTAAAATTTTCGTTTTGAGTGTTCTCTCCTTCATCATTTTCAAAAAAAGCTGTAGGCCATTAGAAGTTGTGTAATGACGGAGAAAATCCTCATTACACAACTTACACTCGCTTGGTTTGGAATCAGCGACAATCAGTTCTGCTTGTTTTCATGAGAGGGTTGAGGGTTTCTTCAAATCTTTTTTTTTTGAAATTTTCAATACACTGTTATTAGTAACCTAAAGGCAATGGAAGAAAGCTTGAGGCAAATCACATGATTTTGATTTTTTTAGCACAGTGCCAATGCGGCCCACTTGGAAGGACCAATCAAGGGAACGACTCTGTCAGATCTAACAAAAGTAATATCGTATAAAATGGTTGTTGTTGACATTCAATATAATCTTGCAGCAAGTGGTCAGATTGTACGCGATATCAAGATCTGTGAGTATTTTGTAAGCCGTACAAAAATTGATTTCATCCCAATCACGCCGCTGAAGTTTCTTTTCTTTTTTAGGCGAAGAACGAAGTAATCTTATCGAGAAAATCAAAAATTCGGAGTACGATACTGCTCCCTTCGACAAAAGTAGTCTCATTCCACCTTTTCTAAATTACAGGCCATGGATGGAGGTATAGTAGGCTAGGTGGTGCCAGCAATTTTTAGAAAATTATCACGACATGCCCTGTAGGGTGATCTGACATGCCCTGCGAAGTGACCATAGAAAATGACTAGAAGAAAAATAGAGCAATAAAAACGCTCAAAAATATTGAAATTTGCTTTTTTTGAGTGCAGAGAGCACACTGACCTTCGATCCCTCGGTGATGCCTAAAAAAACCATCTTCTTTCAAACATTGACACGTGTAAATCGTCAAGAACCTCTCGGTTCTTACAAAGCTCCAGTAATTCCCTTGCAATTACCATGACGCAAGATCACGTAACCTTCCATAAACTTTGAATGTATTTGTTGCTTGAAAAGGCTGCCACAGATCGAAAATGATGTCAGCCTTCGATAGAAAATGTGCATGTTTGTACTATGCGTAATGCACATAGGATACAGACTCGTCGGGTGTTATGCAAACCAAAACAAGAATCATTTTTCATCTTATCCCGAGTGCTGATCGTATGGCCTAGCTATGACAAGGAAAACTATATGGATGAGGTGTAAGATGGAAGTCAAATAACGACTGATTTATGGGTATTTAATTTTATAGGCATGTACCACTTCGCAAAGACTAGTTAAGTTTTGACATTATATTCAATGCGACATTTTTAGGTTGCACCGAAGTACCATCTTTCTTCCTGCATAATTGAAAAAATAATGAGTGTGGCTATCGACGCGATTTTCTGCTACCTCAACAACGCCACCGAATTTACAGCAAACAATCGTACAATAAGTACGGAAAAAATTGGAAAAAGGTGAATAATCTTTGAATAACGTTTAGCATGATGAGCTACCGAAAACAAAAGAAAAAAAATATATTTGACTAGCTGACTTACACGGCTCCTCCCGACCCTATAAAAACACTAAATAAAGGTCTCATCCCTATCCCTGCACAGCCCTTCCCTGTGCCCACTTCTAAATGTCAATTCGCTCTCGCCGTTTTTCCGCATGCCCACTTACCCTCCTCCTTGTGCCAACTTCCAGCCCTGTAGCTCGAACAAAAAATCTATAGCCCGATATCAGTCGATGACGAAAATGACGTGCCCTACAACACCCGTCCCGCCCCGAAGTGTGTGTGTGCAAAGTTTGTCCCGAAGGTTTCGAAAATGGAATTTTCTACTCGGAACTTGTACAGGCAGACAGAATTATATGAAGCAAATCTACGCTAATCCCTAATTTTAACGAGCGTTAGCTCACTAATTTTGAGACCACGAAAACTGCCTTGCACTACGCCTCAACATTACATTTCATTCACGCCTCGAGGCGATCCAAATCAAATCAACCAACATCTACGTTATCTGCCGGCAGCTTTATCGCCCGACCTCTTTTCAAATCGTATCTGAGGACACTTTGCATTTTTTTTCCTGCTATGCATTGCAGAGTGAAGAAGACGCATTTTGCTTGAACTCGCTTTCAGTGCTTACTTGATCTCTTTAGGATTGCACCAGTGGGTTGTTTAAACCGGTCATGTTTAGAAAATTCACTCCCACATGTACCTAATCTCTGTTGTCATACAGATATAGCGGCGGACCAATCATTTGAGTGTACTGGTTGGAGTCTTGGCGCACAAACCTAAATAGTTTTTGAGAAATGATCACTGTTTTGTGTGCAGAACTTATTTGGTAAAGCAAATCTCACTGTTCTGTTATACTTTTACCCAGATCCTCGTTTTCTCGAATTTCTGCGAGCCGAAGACAACGTTTACACGAAATCCTCTTGTCGTTCCCAAGATTTTACCTTCATTAAGAAGACCAGTGGAGAACTGCAAAAACCGTCATTCTCTTCACGAAGGGCATTTCGAAGGACCTTCGGGAATACCGTCCAACTTGACTGCTGAGTTTGTTGTACAAGCTTTTGGCGAAGATTATGCTCGCTTGCATATGAGCATCGATGAAGCTCTGCACCAAGAACAAGCTGGATTTCGCAAAGGATTCAGCTCCATGGACCACATCCAGACGGTTTCGAATGTCATAGAAGTTTGACGGGAATGCCAAATGCTTTTCGTCCTAACCTTCGTCGCCCACTAGAAAGCCTTTGACAGCGTCAAAACCATGCCACCTTGTCGGCGTAGTTGGTTAGTCGATCAATAAGCGACTCAGCTTACGTAAGAACTTTAGCCGACTAGTAAAAGGACTGCACAAAAACGATACAGGTATACCACGCCCTCGACCATCCAGTTGGAAAGGAGTTCAACAAGGTGACCCTATCTCCGAATCTGTTCACCGCGGCTTTCCAATGGACGATGAAGTCACTGGACTGGGACGAGAAAGGCATACGAGTTTATGAGAGATTCCTGTCGAACCTCGTTTCGCGAAAGGCATCGTTCTGTTTTTGAGCAATATCACTGAAGTAGAGACGACGCTGAAGAAAAAACTAAACGAAGCGGGAAAGAAGATCGGCTTGCGAAAATCGGAAGAAAACTAGGTTTATGAAGCGCCCTTTGCGAGTGTGCGAAAATGGAACTGGAAGGCACTTCTATCACAAAGATGCCTTCTTGTGTATTTGGACTTTCTATGAACATGGAGAACGACTTGAAGGGAGCAAGTCAACAGGTAAGAAGGCAGCCTGGGTGGCCTTCGGGCCTCTAAAGAATGCCACCGACCAACAGGACGAACCCGGAATTTCGCTCACTTTTTGACTCAACTGTTCTCTTAGCTCTCTTACGCAGTTGAGCCCTGGCCAAATATGAGACTTTAGCAAAATTTCTGGAGTTTTGTCCGCGTCTAACAATGATCAGAGAGGACACCGGCTCAGAATGGTGAATAATCCAGACTCTAGTAACTATAAAGGGTGCAAATGTAAAAAAAGAAGTGTCGAATCTGTGAAAGAATCAATTTTGACAATACTGTCAAAAGTTCAACAACAAATTATAATTTTAAAACTAACAAAACCCCACAATGGTAGGCCGCCTCATCGTGGCGTAGGGGTGACACTGGGTGTCGAATTGCGATGCACAGCCGAGTGCATACTCTGGGCCTCCCAAGCTCTGAAGGAGTTCGACGTTTCCGGTTTCGTTCGGATGCCTAGCTAAGAGCCGGCCAGGCCAGATCCCCCGCCGTCTTTCTCAGGTCGCTAGGCGGTCCCTCCCCGCTCCACATCAGGGTCAGCGATCGCCTCGTGAAAATCAAGAGTTGGCTTAGTAAGTCTGCTCTTGTAGGGGAGAAATTCTTATTATCCGTTCAGCAAAGAGAAGAGAAATAAACCCTGCATCGGAGCCCGCCTACGGCGCCGGGTGGTAGCAAGAACGATGTCAGGGTACTCAGGGCGCCTTTCCGATTGGACAAAAACGACACGTCTGCCCGGACGACACGCCATGGAGACTGCCTCATGCTCTGCAACAACGCCAGGACAGTCTCCACAAACGCCGACCTCCATGCTCTTCTCGACGCTGCAGAGCACATCAAGTACCACATCATCGCTCTGCAGGAAACGAAGTCCTCAGGAAGAAGGACGTGCGACAGATGAGTGATGGGACCCTCGTCAGTCGTGGTGAAAAGGTTCGCTTCCATCACGAAACGTTGGAGGCGTTGGCTTTGTCGTCCACCCACTAATCGTCCATCTTATCGATTCGAGATCTTGTCATTTCGACTAGCCATCCTACGACTACGACCTCCACGTAAGACTATCAATAACAATTAACATACCATATATAGGTGATATTTTGGATGAGCTCAAACTCCACAAGTTATGTAACAGCCCGAGAATTAGAAGGATTGTCATAGAACATATAAAAATCCAAGATGAAAACAAACTGAACAATACCAAAGTATCCATAAGATACAATCTTGGTAAACCGGCAGGTTTGGACATGTTTAATTACAATAGTTTTTTAAAAAGACTTGACGAGTCCACCATAAAGTCCATAGAAGAAAAAGAATGCGAATGTAATAAGTACATCGATTTTGTTGATAACTACCAAAGCATGTTTGCACGGGAGATTTGAATTTTATACAGAACGAAAAGTTAAGAAAGATATTCAAAAAGGGAACAAAATATAGAACTCATGTGGTAATTACCAAAGGCGAAATTCTAAAAGTATTAGAAGAATTGTTTTCACAGTTAGCATTGGAATACATTCGAAAATACAAAGCTACCAATTCCATCAAATTTCGACTCACACATGAACTGAAAGAACACATTAAGAAAAAAATCAAATCTAAGTTATTCAATTTCTCTGATCCAGAACAGATAGAATGCAATGATCATGACGTGAAAATCTTAAAATTACAAAGATACTTTATCATAACTCCAGTAGACAAAGCCTCGTCAAATTACAGTTTTACTTGCAAGAAATTCTACTTGAAAATGATGAAGAAAGAAATGGAGCAGTCGGCTTCGAATAGGTACACTTATGTGCCCACTACTCTAGAAGAAGATGATGTTTTGATCAAACATAAAAGAATTCTGAGTGGTCTAAACATTGAGTTGGAAAACGAGTGTGACATAATTCCTAGGATATATGGCATACCAAAATGCATAAAACTCCATTCAAGTTTAGATTCATTACTGGTGCTAAAGGAAGTACATTGAAGCCTTTGACTAAAATTCTAAAGTTAATACTTGCCCACATAAGAAAACATTTTCAGAATTACTGCAAAGTCATTTGGCAAAGAACAAAAACGAAATATTTCTGGGCCATAGAGAATAGTATCAAGTGCTGAAGGAGCTAACAACAGCTCATGGTAGCCTAGAAATATATTCGGCTGACTGTTCTAGCCTTTTCACAAACTTACCGCACGATGTTGTAAGAAAATTTTAGAAAACTTATTAGCCTATGTATGAAAGGCTACAAATACATCAGGGTACATGACAGTCGCGTAACATATGCTAGCACAGACACGAACCAAGGCAGTCATTATCAAGTTGAAGACGTGATGTATATGATAGATTCTTTACTAGACTCTAACTACTTATTTTTTGGTGGCGTCATTTATAAACAGATAAAAGGTATACCCCAAGGTGCTTCATGCAGCCCGCAAATGGCAGATCTTACATTAGCATACATGGAATTTGAGTTCATGAAAAGGATAACAAGAACACTGAACATTGGCGAACTTATACAATTTCACATATAGATATATAGATGACATATTACACCTCTCTAACGATGCTTCAGAGTTTCAACGAAGTTTGAAAGAAGTATATTCTCCAGCTATAGATATAGAAAAGACCAACATTAGTTTAACGGAAGCAAATTTCCTTGACTTGAATGTACTAATCTGTGAAAACACGATAAAATTTAGCATGTACAATAAAACGGACGCATACAATTTCAAAGTTAATAGGTATCCACAATGGGATCCTTACAGTATATATTCAATGATAAGGGAAAGTGCAAACTAAAAATGGAACAACTGTTGCGCTGCTGGAGCTCGCGGAGACAGCAGACAGCAGAGATAAACATTCGTCTGGCGAGGGTCCCCCCTCTGCGCCGCCGAGGCGGGGGTCCCCCCTTCGCGCCGCCGGGCGGGGTCCCCCCTCCGCGCCGCCCTTTCTTTGAACAGATAAACATCCGTCTGGCGGGTTGTTCATCGCCGCCGCGATCTTTGAAATCCGAGGCCTGTCTTAAACGATGTTGGTCAAATGGCATATGGCATAACCCAAAAGCGAATCACTACGCAAGCTAATTTTCGTATATAGTTCGAATCGCTTTGACACTTACAAAAGCAACTCATCTTTCATTGTTGGTGCAGGTTACTTTACAATTTGATTTAGATTGTTATCATTATATTTCTTCAACATAATTCATTATTCAAATACAATTTTGAAAATCGTTTTTATTTTATCCATCCTTTGACTCAAAGCTTGAATTTCCAAATTCTATTTAGGAGACGGTTAGCTTGCTCCTGGCTGAGAAGGGGTTCAGGGGGTAGCAGTGGCGCTCCGAGAAATTTTTTCGGGGGGGGGGGCGCGACAAAATTTTTTTTCTGAAGAAGGTGCGTGGCGTTAGCCACGCACTCCGAAAAAATTTTTGGGGTGCTTCTCAAAATTTTTGCGGGTCCCCGACACACCCCCGAAAAAAATTTTTTTATAAGGCTAAAATGAATTTTTAAAAAATTTTAAAAATAATTTTAATTATTTTCAAGTGCAAACAAGTCGTTTGCACATTTTTACAACCCAAATAGGTAAGTTTCAAAAATTTCGCGACCCATTCTCGGGGGGGGGGGAGGGCGCGTGCCGGGGGCAGCAATCCTCAAAGGGGTCTCGAAAACTTATTCTTCTTAATCATTATGGAAATCTCATTTTTGGAAAGCATTTTTTTACTGCAGAAAATGCACTTTTTTCCAAAAAGAAGACTTTGCAAGTAAACTGTAGTCTCGCTGGTAGTATAATCGAAACTTTTTGAAGTTTTTTGTGAAGATTTTGTGATAATCTCAAATTAGGAAGCGTTTCCTGCAGAAAATGCCATTCTTCCCAAATCTCTGCAAGCAAACTGTGGTCTCGCTGGTATGAGGGTCAGATCTTTTGAGAGCTAAGCATTCTTTCGTAAGCAACTCTTTATCTTTTATGGAAATTTCGTGAAATCTTATAGTGGGGAGTGTTTATACTGTAGAAGACGTTTTTATTTTTCGAAAAGAAGACTCTTTAAGCAAACTGTGGTCTCGCTGGTGGTATAATTGAAACTTTTTGAAGCTGAATATTCGAAAAGTCATTCTTCTTAATTATTATGGAAATCTCAAATTTGTGAAGCATTTTTACCGCAGAAAATGCACTTCTTTCCAAAAAGAAGACTTTGCAAGTAAACTGTGGTCTCGCTGGTAGTATAATCGAAATTTTTTTGAAGTTTTTTGTGAAGATTTTGTGATAATCTCAAATTAGGAAGCGTTTCCTGCAGAAAATGCCATTCTTCCCAAATCTCTGCAGGCAAACTGTGGTCTCGCTGGTGTGAGGGTCACAGCTTCTGAGGGCCAAGCATCCTTTCGAGCACTTCTCTTTGTTTCCATGGAAAGTTTATAAAAATCCCAGGTTGGAGAGCATTACACTGTAGGAAATGCACTTCTTTCCGAAAAGAATACTGCAAGCCAGTGGCGTACCGAGGGGGGGGAGGCGGGGGGGGGGGCGCGCGCCCCCCCCGAGAACGGGTCGCGAAATTTTTGAAAATTACTTACATGCGTTATAAAAATGTGCAAATGACTTGTTCATTTTTGTAAACAATTAAAATAATTTTTAAAATTTTTTAAAAATTCAAATTAGCCTTATAAAAAAAATTTTTTCGGGGGCGTGGCTCACGCCACGCCCCCTTTTTCCAGATTTTATGGCTTTGGGGCCCGCAAAATTGTCGAGAAGCCCCCCTAAAAAATTTTCGGAGTGCGTGGCTAACGCCACGCACCTTCATTTGAAAATTTTTTTTGCCGCGCCCCCCCCCCCCCCGAGCCGAAATCCTGGGTAGGCCACTGCTGCAAGCAAATTGGTTTTTTATGTACGGAAGTTGCAGATTTGAGGGCCAAGTAATCTTTTGAAGGCTCCTTTATTTTCTTTGAAAATTTATGAAAATCTCAAATTCAAGTTTATACTGCAGAAAATGCACTTTTGTCTCAAAAAGAAGACCATGCAAACAAGCTGTGGTTTCGTAATAGCAAAATCACGGAACTTTCTGGACTTCCCTGTTTAAGGTAATTGTTGGTTTTTACTCAGCAAACAAGATAGCGGGCTAAGCAAAGTGGTGTTATACTTCCCCTTTCTTTTTTCAACGAAAAACATCGTTATGCTTTTCTAGACCTTCAAGGTGGATATTCCCTGTAACCAAACTTTTTCTATCACAATCTCAACTAAGCACCAGCCAATTATTCAGCCCAACCCACTCATAGCGACCCGAAGGGTCGCTAGTTCTAATATACCAAGATATACTTTGTACAATACTTGTACTTCAGAAATACTTAGAATATATAGGAATTGCTCTGATTACGCACAGTTCAGAGCAAGAATAATTAAACTTAGTAGTACGTCTAAAAGTAACGGATGGAAATTTGATATTTTTATAAATAGACTTCATCGCATATTCCTCGATAGACCATTCATAATGCGTAAATATGGATATGTTACATCTCTTCATTTTCCTCTTCTACATGAACTGCGCGAAACATGGAATGCGGCTAATGCGCTCTGAAGTCACGGGAGAAACTCATTCGAAAGTGAGGTTGCAATCAATTTCTATCTCCCTTGTCTTACGTTTGGATGTTACATTTGTTTGCATCAAATTTGCCTATATTTTTTTCCTTGTCTTTCCTGTCTTTTGTGTCTGAGAATTTGACTTAGGATTCCAATTTTGCTGAAATCTCTTGCTATGATTTTGAGGCTTCCTTGGGAACTACTGATGAGGGGCACCAGGAAAGCTGCACTACCGGTATAGTTCTTAGCCCCGAAACCGGTTTTTGTATGTGTCTAGCATTTTATCTATCAAATCCACTAAACATTGTTATAGCCAAACTACTTTGCAGTAGTAAGTAATGTCCTTGGAGACACCTCTTTGGCAAAGATTTATGTCGAATGAAGTTAAATTATATGAAACTTGATTTGCGTCACCTAATAATGGGTTGACCTGAAAATTCTGTCGCACTATTTTTGAGAATTCATAACTTATGATTTTCCCAGCCAATTTGTCTTTTATTTTTGTTTGAAAGAGCAGATCATGCTCTTTATATTAGTGTCTTAGCAGCTTACTAATGTTCATCTATTGCGGATAGGAGGTACAAGGAAAGTACTCCTTCGAACTTTCCGTGCAGGGTCATAAAAATCTGAAACTTGTTATAAAAATCGGCAATAAATTAAAAATATTATAGGTTTTATTACATCTCTTTCTAGTCGATCAAAGTCTGCGCTGATTAGACGCCCTTATCAAAAGCTATGATTTTTGAGCAAGCAGTGGAATACGACAGATTTAATTCAATTTGGCATTTTTCTCAGATCCATAACTTTTCGTAGAGACGCTCATTCAGCACAAATGCATAGTCAGAAAGAGCTAGTACTAGAACCTATAATAAGGAGTGCTTCAAGTTTTATTGCATGTTTCAGAAATTTTATGACCCTATAGCGAAAATTTAAAATTTTGGTAGTTCTCTTCTACCGATTTCATCTAGGCAATATATGATCATTGGTAAGCAGTTAAGACATCTTTGTAAAGAGAATGTGCTGTTTCAAACAAAAATAACAATCAAATCGGTTGGGAAAATCCGAAGTTATGAATTTTTATGGTGGGATGAAAGTTTCGCCAGTCTAATATTTTGCTGCCTACAACTGCGTCGGCCCTCCAAAGAACAGCAAAGTACAGCAATAATCGCCAATTAGCAAGCTTGGTCGCTTCCGCCCACCCCCTCCCTTTTTTTTAGGTTTTCTGCTTACTACAGCGAGCTGCAGCGTGCGCCGCTGCAGTCACAGGGAATAGATGCCCATGCTACAGCAGCTCCACAGCTTATCGTTATTCCTCTGCAGAATTCCATATAATAGCTCTGTAATACATGATTCGTTATGACCAAAGCGACAAGTTGGTCTGCGAAAATTTAGTCATTCTATGCGTAGTAATAGACAGAATAACAAGTCAAAGTCATTAACTGAAAACTAACAGATGCGAGACGTTTGCTGAGATTAAGAACGCACTTACATTCAACCTCAATGAGTAATTATTGAATCCATGATGAGAAGACATAGAGAAAGGAGAATGTTGACTCTAAACGAATATTCTCTAAGAGTACGAACGTGCACAGAGGATCATCATATTCTATAATAAAGCGCAGGCACCCCCATCAGACGTCATTGGCTGCCGATGTAGGTCTGTCTGTGCCACGTTTGATGGTTTACTATCATGTTCCATGGTATCCTCCCTCCCCCCCCCCCCTTCATCTTACCCGGATACAATTGCACTTATGATTCACACTGCCGCGGATTCGCGTTACCTTAACCTACCTTTCGCTTTAGGTTTCGAATAATCTGCATTTCGTAATGCAAATCACAATGTATTGAACCAAACGAGTTGCAGAAGAGTTTAGGCTAGCATGCAAAACAAATGGACTAATTCCAGTCCCGACGTATGTAGATTGCACCGTTAATTCAATCGGAAGCTCAATTCAACTATGGGTTAAAACAGAGCAGATTTACTAATGGTATACTTAGTCGACTTACTCTTTCCGTGTACCTGGAGCGGTCTATCGGCAGCGTAAAATAGATTCGAGTGAGTTAAGCAAAATGGCTGGCAGCGCAAAAAAGCGATGGAAGGCATAGAAATCAAATCTCTATTTATATTAAGCAGAAAATCTGTGTTTGTGTGTTTGTGCACATTTCCCACAGTCATGAAGGATGAGCGGCGAAGCTCGTCCTTCATGACTGAGAGAAATAATGGCTTAGATCTTTGTTGGTGAGAAAGGGAATTACATGAACATAATGATGCTCATGGTGCTCTGGAGAGTAAAAGGGGTGAGGTACCATGGCCACGGATAGAAGAAGCCGAAAGAGAGTATGCAAGCATTCATTGGCATGCTTGCTAGAAAAAACTCTTGCACTAGAAGGAGCTCTTATTGCAGTACGATAGCATGCGTGTAGAGCTGTTCAATGAGTTAAAGAGCGGATGGGTTCCTTCTAAATGATTCAAACGGTGGGGCTTAACTTAAAGCTAACCAGTTCTTCTACATAGATCCATAGAGTGCAACTACAATGAAACCGGGGTACTTAACACTAAGAGGTAAACACAATCATGCCAACGTGGCGAGTTTGTGGGGGTATTCTTACTTTTCTGTAGTTGCAGGGCACCCCAAAAATGTCTTTATCGTTTGATTCTCGATATCATCTTGCCCGATGTCTTAAACCGATCTCTGAGCACCATACTGTACAGCTGGCTTGAACTGAGATTTACAATTAGAGTCATTTCGGTTGCTGTTCGTTAGGAGAGAATAACGATATTAACGCATAATGGCCTTTGCAAATCTGCTGCATGCCGTAATTTTTTTTTCGAAACTCTCAAGACGTGGTGGGCTTTCAGAAGCGAGGATTTCAGCATTCAACTTTGTGCACGTTTGAGCGTTTACAGCGATCAGGGTTTTTTTGAATCCTGAAAACACTCTTCTAGTGTAATTGGCATGAATTTTAAACAAATGTCGCAATGCTTCAAATTCAGATTGACCCTAATTTCTTCACAGCTACTTTCAGCTGTCTCGGAGTTCAAAAGGGCAAGTATTGTTCCTCAGCAGTGCAAAACGGTTATTAGAGTGTACTTTGTAAATCTAAAGCGAATCAGTGAGAAGCCAGCCCTACAATATGGCGGCTGAAGATTGGCGAACATCGACAAGACGAATACCAACGAAAGGAGTGCAAACAATAGGGAGTTTTTTGGAACGCGCTGTAGAGCCAAATGATCCTCAAGTTAGCGTAAGAATGCGTGACTTTCTGCGAATAAAGCAATAGGAACAATAGAAACAATAGGAAATCAATGAAAAAATTTCGGTCACTGAACCGGAATATTTGCAGATTGCGAGAAAAGTATGGAAATTGGGATCTATTTATAACACTTTGACTCAAATTAGATCAAGTTTTTAAGGGCGAGGGTTGGTAATTTCGCGGGATAAGTGAAAAGTTTGGAGCAATTTGGTCAGTTGAGTAAGTAGTGTGTAGAGAGAGGACAACGTCTAGATTAAAAAACCCTGATAATAGGTTTTCAGAGCTGTTTGGTAAATTTGGAGAGTTATGGAGGAGAAGGGAGTAAGTGGATTTTTCTTAGACAAAACAAGTGTGAGATCTTCAATGAAGTTTTTGCCGAAGGGAAGGAGGCCAGGACGCAATGACTTCGACTTTACATCTCAAGAAAGGAAACATTTTATTATATTTGATCAAAATTGCGAAATTCAAAAATGATTAGGGACTCTTGGAAGTCAGATTTCGTACCAGGAGAACGGGCACAAACTAATTGAAACATTCTGTTTCAAGACCTTCAAATGGAAAAATTGTGAGGGCAAGTTCAGTGAAAATGGAAAATAAGTATCAGGGGCACGCTTACAAGTTGGGAGAGAGAAACTGGAAGTAGGTTCCGTAACGAAATTATTTGCTGGAAAAATCCGCTGCTTCATTTGAATCTAAAAGCTGGAAAAGAATTCGGTCAATCCGCTGAAAGCGAATGAAATCCTATGGTATCTTGGCCTGAAAACAAAAAGAGTTAGAAACCTTTGGAGATTTGTGCACCTATTGCCTCGCACATTTTCCGATTCGAATAAGTCTACATAATTTATTAAGTCTGTAGAATCAAAGCTATAGGCGATTCGTGACACGCAAAGACTGGGCACCGTTGTGTCCGACCTAGATAGTTCTGCATGGGAGAGACAATGGTAAGAGAACCGAAAGAAGTTGATCAGAGAGACGCCGATATGTCCGCTGTCTTTGCGTGCTGTGAATCGCATATATATACAATGTTTTTGGCTAGAAAAGACACGCTACAAAACTCTGATAGTTTTGGCTTCAAACACATTCTACTTCACACACACAGGCAGTTCAAAGCGCCGCTAAGCGGCGCTTTGAACTGGTACTCTATATAAAGCGAGAGCACCCTGTGACGTCACATGGATGCGTTCTGCAGAACGATGTTTACCTAAATGGGCTTTCAACCACTAAAGTGCATTTGCCCCTTGAGGTGTCTTAATGTTTTCATAATGCAAACCGCTGACTTCTACACCAGTGTTGTTGATTTCTGTGCTGAGAAAGATGCTGTCGTTCACAACTAACTGGAGTCCAATAAAGTGCTCAAACTTACGAAACTAAGATTTTTTGGAGATTTTACTCACCCAAATTGAGGTGAAAGTATTTAGATGCGCTACAGTACCGGCACCTCTAACCAATAAAACGACCCAAAGTGAATCTAGAAGTGAGAAAATTGCTTAAAATTTACCTGCTGACCGTCCGTCCCGCCCAACGTGCCTGAATCAAAGATAATAAGCCCCAGATTAGAATTTCTGTAGCGAGAAATGCGGAGAATTTATTAAAATAAAAGGTAACCTCCAATAAATCCTTTTTGTAGATCTCATTTCGTACACAATACTTCTGATACCCACCTCAATACAGAAAAACATGACGGACAGGCCCGCATCCTTTTAGAGCAATTCTCTTGCTTTTGAAACCAAATTTTGCATTGAATCTTAGGTGATCATTTAGTTAGGAGCCCAACCTTTGCACAGCATTGAGATCCCCCTCCCCCCACACTTAATTCTGCGAACCTTGAGCAACACGTACAAGGAAGATAAAAAGTGATTTTTTTCACACGGGCAGACAGACAGTTCCTGCTTGATTTCGATTTTAAAATAAAGCGCACACTTCATGAAACTGAAAAAATAGCTCCAGATAACGAAGCGTTAAAAATATGAAAGGCTCTCCTTGCTAGAATGAGTAAACAAAGTCGAAAACAGCGGACATCTTTGTTTCATCCTGTACCATGCAAGTAATTCTGAACATGTGGATATTACTACGACAGAGATTCAGTTAATTGTATCCCATTGGTCTCATCTGAAACTGATACCATCGTACATGTTATCTGGTTCAGATCAATTCCCACTTCCCGGACGCCCATTGTTGAAAATGATTTCAAATGAAGAAAGTACAAAAGTTAGCGGGAATTTTCCGCAATAAAGGACAGGAGATGTTTTGAGAAGGAGGATCATCTATGATTTCTTTGAAGTGAATTGCTTATGATAGTTTGAAAGTGTTGTGAACTGACTCATCCCATAATCACTTCGGATAGTTTGAGCTCATCCATTCAGAAAAAAGGAAATCATTCAGAAAAAAAAAGAGACAAGGGAAAGGGCAGCCATCAGGTTGAAAACGGTTCATCTGCGGTAGTTGGCCACAACCCACTGGACTGTAGGACCACTACTTGAGTTTCGACAGGTTTACTACCGACCCTGGGTCGGTAGTAAATCTGTCGAAACGCGCAACTCAAACTCAGAGTTAACTCCGAGTTAACAGCACCTTTCAGGGACTATTAACACCTGCATAAACAAACCAAATTGGAGAAAGGGTGATATGGCAGAATACTGCACAAGACATACTTTATTGCCAAGCATGGACACGGCGTAACTCGTTCCGCGCGAGACGCTACGCGACGAAACGCGCAGCTGAGCTGCGCGTCAAGTCTGAGTTTGGTACGCGTTTCAGGCTCGCGTGAAACTCGGAGTCACGAATTTTGTCGAAACTTCATACAGTGGGGTTATTTCGCATGTTGATCACGAATATGATAGTTGTTTTTCGTAACTCCGAGTTTGGTTAGAGAAAGAGAAATAGTGTTTAAACGCAAAATGCAGCTAAAAAATCCTCCGCGGTACATTTTGCTCCAAGTTCATCAAGCATGATGGGGGTATCACGGTGCATGGTTGAATACAAAAATTTGAAATTTTTTAAACTTTTGGTCCCGGGGGTTATCGGACGTGCTGATCACGAATCCGATGCTTATTTTTCGTCGTTCGCCCACATACCGAGGTTACAGTAGGAATACGGTAGTTGGGCGAAGATCACGAAATCGTCTAAAACTTGGTACAGTGGGGTCATTTATTCACACGCTGATAACCACGGTAGTTAAGCGAAAATCACAAAATTGCCCGAAACTTGGTACAGTATGATTATTGTGGCACGCTGATCACAAATATGTTGTTCACTTGTGATTTCGGGTCCATTTAGCGAGTTTACGGTAGCTACACGATAATTGAGCGAAGATCACAAAATTCGCTGAAACTTGGTGTGGTGGGATTATTTGCTATGCTAATTATGAATATGCTAATCATTTTGCATGAAAATGCAATTCATGGTTTTCGTCAGCCAGCGCAGTGCCGTACTCCACTTGAACTTCTCGGCAGCTGCGTGCGCTCTGAAATAAAAGCCATAAGTAGGTCTCATCCTTATTTTCCAAAAACACATGCACCCTAAGTGGCCTTGTAGAACTACTCTTGATGGCACAAATGGCTAGCAGGCTAGTAGGCAGTAGGCTCTGCCTACTTGAATTTCATTGTCATTTTCGCATGACCTTTTCAACCATACAACTACCAGCATTGAGAAACTAATATATAGTCCCAACCACCTTCTTCTCCAGAAATGTAAATGTAACAGATTTTCGCAAGAGATTTTTTTTACCGAAACTAAACCATGAACTACGTTTTTTGCTATTCTGTGATATAGTTGTGACGAACGCAAATTCTCATTGATTGAATGAATATCAAATAATATTTTCCACAATTTATCAAACGAATGAATAGTTGAATTTTGAGAGACTTTAAAATGAACGAATATTAGTCGATATCCGATCTTTAACCAGGTGGGGATAATCAATTCTTTTAAAGTTGGGATTTTCTGAATAGAAGATGATATCGTAAGTGGGGGTTGAGAATATGAAGGGAGAGTACGTATAGCAATGGCGTACCCAGATTTCCGCTCGGGGGAGGGGGGGGGGGGACAAAAAAAATTTCGAATGACTTTTCGGACGCACTCCGAAAATTTTTTTTGGGATGCTTTCCAAAATTTTTGCGGCCCCCTGACTCTAAAATTTTAGAAAAAAGGCGTGGCGGGAGCCGCGCCCCCGAAAAAAATTTTTTGCAAGGCTAATTTGAAAATCTTTTCCCATATTACATCAATTATTTACAAGTAAAAACAAGTCGCTTGCACATTTTTATAACACATTTAAGTAACTTTCAAAAATTGGGCGACCCATTCTCGGCGGAGGAGGGGCGCCCCACTCAGTATGCCACGGACGTATAAGTATTCTAGTGAAGCCACTTTTAGAGCGAAGAAGCATCATGCCCCTTGACGTGCCTGAACACGTAGGATGTAAGCAACGAATACACATGGCGGCAGAATGGCGATGCTGCTGAGGTGCTCCGTGGCCTAGTAGTCTAGTATTAGGAACTTCGCGCCGAGCAAAGGATGTTCGGCTTTCCGACTTAGTCGGAGTGTTTTGCGATAAAGCGTGTGGTAGCTCCTCAACAACTATAGCGGCTCCGCAAGTAGCAGTACGAAGCTCCGAGTAGTTTCAGAAACGAAACTCGGAGTTAACTTTGAGTTCCAAAACAAAACTTAGAGTTAACTCTGAGTTAACGCGCAGCTTTAAACTCGGAGTTTTGGCCAGATTACTACCGGCCCTGGTTGAAAGGGTGCGCCACACTTGACAGGACATACATGCCAGTAGTACAGTTCGAAAATTATTCCACGTTTTTGAAGCGCCGCCATTACACACAGATTTACCCTATTTTCAGGTGTATAAGCCGCACCCTTTTCGCTCTATAGGCGAACACGCCAAAAGACTGACTGTCATCATGGAGCGCGTTAAGTGAGAGCAGTATGCGATAAGGCGACCACTTCGCGAAACATATGCGCGGCGGCACGCCTGGGTCTGCTCGCGTTTAGAGCAAAAAGGGTGCGGCTTATACACCTGAAAATAGGGTAGTTTATTTTCCTACAAGAACTTATCGCTCATTAACTCGATTTTATTGACTTACGAGTCCAATAAATCACGAAGCTGCAGTGACATGGGCATATTTTCGTTGCAAATTCAGCGACGCATGCCGCAGGCTGCTGTGTCCTACGGCAGTAGTATGAAGGGACCCCAATATTGAAATATTGAGTGTTATAACTTTCAATATTGAAAAAAAAATCACCAAAGTAGCTTGAACCTTATTCTGACTAGTTTCAAAAAAACGATATTGCACAGTTGGCAGGTTTCAAATTACTGTCAAGATGAAATCTCGGACTACATATTTCATTAGCCAGTTCTTTGAGCAAACTGGCAGTTTTTGATATAATTTTTGCAAGAACCCACCTTTCGGTGACAAAACTTATCTAACGAGCTACAAGTTTAGTCTGACGTTAGAAACTCGCAGTCCTTTTCGAGATTTTAGGGGTATGTTATAAACCTTACAAGCCGGGGTCGCATCTATATTTTAGCCTGGTTCGCATAGCTTGCTTGCTTTGACTGCTTGGAGATCATGTAATGCTTATTCTTATCGGAGTTGGGCTTTCCTCGGCAAACTGTTGGGCTATAAACTTCGGTTTGTTCCTTGGAAATCTTTTGAGATCGTGGCTAGCAAACGAAGGGGCATGGATACCATCTCCTTGGATTACAATTCGTTTATATTCATATTCGTTGTGCAGTACTTGACAGTATTCTTTGCACATTTAGCAATGCTCATGGAGTTTTGGGCTCTCCCCGGCAGGCCGGTGGATGCTTACCCGCCGTCGTTTGCTTGTTTGAATACTTTAAGATCGTTTGCTGGCTAACGGGGGGGGGGGGGCATGGGTTCCATCTCTGTGGATATAACTCATTATTGACATTCGTAATATCCAGCAGTCTTCTTGCAAGCTAAGTCGTTATTCTTTAGTTTGTATGAAGTCTGGGCTTGAAGCATATGATGTTCTGCTGCTATTCGTGCTTTGTGTAAAACTAACAATTACATTGCTTGTTTTTTTTGTTATGGTAGGCCTCAAGCGTATTTGATGAAAATGAAAAATGAATATGAAAAATTATAAGCTTAGCTTAGACAGTTCGAAATGGGCACTTGTTATAGAAAGTGGGGGCATCATCGTTCGAAGGTCAGAAGTTGCGCCATCGCCATTAATGGGCCGCCTAATATCTGCGGTCTTCTTACTCGTTTCCCTTTGATTTTTAACCTGAGCTACTACTCTCCCAAAGTGAGCGTTCTGGCCTCCTCCTTGCCCAGTCTTTAGCTGTATTGTTCTGTATTGTTGTCTGATTTTGCAGTTTTCTCGATAGTTGTTTGGTTTTGCCAATTTGGTTTATCTCGCTTAGTGCCCGTAGTTTTATGTTTCTTCTCTTTTTCCGGTCTTTCGACTTTTGTCCCATCATTTTGGATCGGCTCTATTGATAGGGAGCCAAAATGTGCAGGATTTACAGCAAATCGCTTAAGTCATATCACACCTTCTTGATTGTATGGTTTTTTGTTATGTAGTTGACAAGAATAGCGAAATCAGTAAAAATAAGTTGGCTTGCTCTCACAATGGCTGCGAGTTCTGTAGCTTATGGCTGCCACTCCTTTCGGTCCATCAATATCATGAAAAACTGCTGATAAGGTGTTAGAATCAGAGCAGATCCTAAATAAGCTCATGCATGAGAGAAGAATTGAAACATCAAAATACGAGGAAAAATGATTGAAGAAAAGAGGAAACGATGGAGAAGACGGCGAGCAGTAAGCGTTGCATCGATTGAAGCTTGGAATGGAGAGATGATACGCCCGCTAACGCGGCGCAGGGCCCGAGAGGCGGCTGCGACGAACTTAGCCGCGGCAGCATTGACACTCACACTGACAATCATAACCCATGCTTACGACGTCGAGTAAAGAGGTAAGACGAAAAATACTTTGGATTGAGCTTTCTTCAAATAATCTCGTAAATTGAATATGAGACACTGCATGCATAGGTGTTTTGTTTGAAAGGAATAGGTAGTCTATAGACTACCTATTCCTTGCTTTCAAACAGATAGAACAATTTTTTTAATTTCAGATAGAACAATTCTTATAAGAATTTCTATCTGCAATTTGTCTTAAAAGGCGGACATACGACACCGTTTCACTGAAATATTCATTCTTGGGCTAAGCAAAAGAGGGTGTGTACGTTTCACTGACTATTTCAAGTTTGTACGCCATATCGCCTCAGAAACATAGCCGTTAGAAAGAAGTGAACAACGCAACAAGCTTGCCCACTAATGATTTCCATGAGGTTACAGATATTTCAAAGAACCAATAAAATTTTTGAGGCAACTCCTTAGCTCATCAAAATATCAAGGACCAGAGCTTTCTTTCACACTTTCCCTCCCCTCATCGTGGATGGAGCTAAGTAAACTTCCGTGCGCATTATAAATTGTCTCGTATATCATTTTAGCAATTGTCTTGGGTTGATGTTCAGATTTTGCGTTGATCAGAATAAACGCTTAATCTTCGAACGAATGGAGGAGGAAGCTGGTATCTCATGGGTACAATTTGCCACCGTGCGGCATCCCATGAAAAGATTTCTCAGCGGGTACACGGACAAATGCCTTCGGTAATTTTGTTCACATTTTCTGAATAATAAAGCGAGCCATTTGCTGGCTTGCGGTTGAGTCATACTCATTCGGCAATATGAAATGCGTCAAAAATTCATTCCCGCAGATTACCGTCGCACAGGTCTGGGTTGATAACGCCTTGCACTGCCGACAAAATTCGTGCGTGAAAAAGATGAGGGTCTGAAAATTGAGAAAAATGCGCTTTTTATCGTCTTTTCAGAAGTAAATGTTTATATCTGTATTACAAAAATGATATTGGGTTGGCACATAAGTAATGCTTTTTATATAAATTCCTTTCTTTTGAAATGTGGCACATCCATTTTTTGGCAATTCAGGGACTATGATGCAAGCTACAAATGCATACATTTTTGTCGAATTTCGACTTTTTGTAGGGGTTGCAGTAGGTTTACGGCATAGGAAAATTTTTAGTTTGCGTCATTGTGCTGAAACTTGGTCTCAATGGTGGTTATTCGACTTTGACAAAAATCCATTCCGTATGAAAAGGCGCAGGGTCAAAGTATGAGTTTTTACCTTAGCAATGAATAAATAGATGTTTGCGTTCAGTATGTTGAACCTTAATGTTCAAAGTCTCGACAAATACTGAGGTTTCGCTTAGTTATATGCGGATGCCCTTCCAAATTTGACGCTTGACTTATCAAATTGTCGAGGGCGTCGGATCCTGATTTGTCTTCGAATGACACTCCTTTTTTATGAGTTTATTGCGTCAACCTCTAACAGCATGCTCTCTGTAATTCTGTTTTGATGTGTTTGATTCAGGTTGTGCACGGCTGCGCTTTCGCTAAAAAACCAGAAAATTCCAATTTTCAATAGTCTTCAGAAATGCTTAAATTTATTCTATCACGTTATTAAAAAGTAGGCGCTTTGAGCAAATGTAGCTCAAATCACGATCTATACAATGCAAAAATATGAGAGCGCTACTAATAAGAGAAAAATATGGGAGAAGTAAATCTTATTTGGCAACTAATATACAGGGTTTATCAATTGCAGTGTCGGGTGCAAAAGCATTTCTTTTCCCGCGTGAGACTCTGCACTTCTTCCGCGAACATGTCTCGAATCATATCATCGATTGAGTCTCCGCCTTTCCCACGCTCGCGTTGGGAAAGTGATCAGAGAGCATGTTCGCGAAAGAAATGCAGAGCCCAGGCGAAGCGGCCACACGTGAGCGGGGATGCTGGTGCTCCCGACACTGCAGTTAATAAGCCCTGTATATCACCAGAGTGCTGTCTGCGCCGCATCACTTGATTTGAAAAACGGCAATGCAACGCAAAGCTAATTCACATGTCTCTCTTTGTGGTTTTTCTTGCGAAAGGCCACAGTCATCATATGATTCATTGACTGCAAATCTCTGAAACAACTTAGCATCACGTATCGGCTGAGAAAGTGTTCTCCAGAAGTTAATCTGGAAACCCTGCGGTTTGCATTTATGTCAACCACCAGTTTCATATGACATATCAGTGTACTTTGAAAGTTCAAAATTTATTGATATAACCTTGCCGATTTTTCTGTGTAGGAAGTTGGTCTCCCTTCAGGCACAATTATTTCAGAAGTTCAACAACCGCGGAAAAATTGCGGAGATTTTGCTTGAAATGTAAAGATATACATTGTTTCGTCAAGGAGTTATATAACTATTTAAACATGTTCTATGCAAAAAACTCCGTGCAGCCTTTGCCTACCTTGTTCACCGATTACGATTACGTTGCTGTACACTTTGCGCCACAAAATTGGTACGTTTCAACTTCTGACCTAAATCATGGGATAAACTTACTTTTGGTCTCTTAGGTATTGCAACTTTCACAAATACATTGATGATTACATTATACTTCGTCAAGGAGAAAATCGTGAAGGAATTATGAAATACGCGCAGGAGTTCAAAGCAATACTCACGAAAGCCAACGTTCCCGATGAGTATGTAGAAGAAATACACAGGCAATTACTCAGTAAGCAGCATCGCTTAAGTTTTCCAATATGCAAAGGCTACATTGCTTCCAACGACTGTTTCAGTTTTTTTGGAGTCTCCATATGTATCTACAAGGTACATGAAACATTGGTTGAATGTTAGGAACAAATCTCAGGTTTTTGTTCGGACCTTTCTTAATTGTATTCACAATGACGGAGTCAACACATCTCTCTCGCCATGGCTTACTGTTGCCATAAATTCCCTCAATGTGCGCATTCTTCTCTCGTCATACAGTTGCAGCGGTAGAATTTGTCCAAAACTGCGGCATTGTCGGGATTCGCGGGAATGTCGGGATTCGCGGGATTCGCGGCATTCGCGACTTCACGTGATTTGCGGGATTCGCGGGATTTGCGGGATAAGCGGGATTTAGCTACAACTTCTTTTAAAACAGCTTTATTTGTAATCTGCGGGAAGATTTGGCTTCAGCTTGATGAGACGAATCTTCTGGTATACAATATGTCCGTAGTTCATAGTGACAGGGTAGACATATGGTGATACCTTGTTATTTTCTATGTTAAGGCTTTTGTGAACGTCTATCACAGTGTAAATCGCGAATAGGAGGTTCTGGTACGAAGTTCTCATTATCGAAAACTATCGCGAAAAATTGGGCAGTTTTTATTTACTCTTATCACTGATATAAGCATTTTATCATTCATCTCTGATAATATCACATTTTTGGATCATTTTTGGCACATGGTAAGAAAAGTATTGTAGGAAACGCTTAGTGAATTTCTATCGCTCTTTCTCTCATTATAAGTGATCTACAGGATTTCCTAGTTCTATTGTTCGGTCAATTGGTAGATCCCTCGTTGCAGCAATCGATCGACTTCTCATCGGCACATGCCATTGCTGCCAATTCTTACCTAAAATGGCATTTCTGCTTCAATTCGCTTCACGCCGAAGCCTGGGCTGAATTTCTGCACCTATATGGAAGATGAACGTGGGAATCGACCGCATGAATTTAGAGCCATTCTTATCTGTCGTTGTCATTGATATCATCAATTTATCATTTATCACTGATGATATCACAAAATTGGATCATTTTTGACATAGAGTAGGAAAAGTACTTTAGAAAACACTGTGCGAGTTTTTATCGCTCTACCTCTTCTAGTATGTAATCTAGGCTTTTTCGGTTCAATTGCGCATTCGGTGCAGTAGATAGATCCCTCACTGCAGCAATCAATTGATTGCTCATCATGCGCATGACACCTTCTGCTTGGAAACGTTGCTCTTTCAGAAAAATTCACCGCTCTACAAATTGTGAATGAGCCGAGTTGCCTGTCAACAGGAGTTTCAATGATGAGCTGAACAATTCTGTTTTCTGCGTATGGATATACAGATGATCCACGAAGGCGATTGGTCTAAAGTGCGAAACGGCGCAAACGGCGTGTTCGAGCATCATTCCATCAGAGTCCACACGCCCGCGAACGATGCGCGTACATGGGCGGTTGCCTCCGTATCGGTCTTTTTGAATTCTCCTATGTTCCATTCTATTTCTTGCTATCTACAATAGCTCACAAAACGTGCAGATTTTCTTTGTATGTCGTGAAATTCCGAGGGTTTTGCAAAAGTCCGCAACGTTCTAGGAGTTTTGCGACATTCCGGGGTTTCCGCGGAATCATGCGAATCACGCAAACTACACAACGCCATAACTTCCTTCGGAATGAATATATTTTAAATCCGAATGCAGCTTTGTGTTCACCTTGTTATGGCGAATCATTCCGATTTCAGTATTCGTGAATCTTTCTGCGGACGTCTGCAAGGTGTAAAGTAGCGCGCAATGCCCCTAGTAGACTATTGTAAGGACAATTCGATAGTACCTCCCTTGCAGATTAATGATCGCTAAAAAGTCTCCGCAAACTTCTTTCGAGGAGAGATAGGAGGACTGGTGAATTGGGGAAGATTTGTCGCAGGAAATTCTATTCGCCATAGCCCTAGAATACGAAGCTATCTTGCTAAGCAGATGTAAATCTCGAAATCAGCAGGTCAGATAACCTCTAGGAGCAAGTTTTCCGGGATGTTCGGGTTATTTCATTTATTCTCGTTTTACGCTCTGGAAGGTCTCCGATGGATATTGGTCAAAATGTTGATGCTCCTGAATTGTAAGGTATTCGAACACGCTGTTTACGAAAATATGGTCTTTGAAGAAGACAGGGTCCTTTTGTAGAGATATTGTGAGGTGACTGTAACTGAGTCATGAAAGTTCGTAAATTTGCCCGCACTTTTCGCGAATTTGTCAGGAAACTTGCCTGCTTGCTATTTTGAGTCAAAACAGAACAGAATTGTTCAGCTCATCGTTGAAACTCCTGTTGACAGGCGACTCGGCTCATTCACAATTTATAGAGTGGTGAATTTTTCTGAAAGAGCAACGTTTCCAAGCAGACAGTGTCATGCGCATGGTGAGCAATCAATCGATTGCTGCAGTGAGGGATCTATCTACTGCACCGAATGCGCAAATGAACCGAAAAAGCCTAGATTACATACTAGAAGAGGTAGAGCGATAAAAACTCGCACAGTGTTTTCTAAAGTACTTTTCTTACTCTATGTCAAAAATGATCCAATTTTGTGATATCATCAGTGATAAATGATAAATTGATGATATCAATGACAACGACAGATAAGAATGGCTCTAAATTCATGCGGTCGATCCCCACGTTCATCTTCCATATAGGTGCAGAAATTCAGCCCAGGCTTCGGCGTGAAGCGAATTGAAGCAGAAATGCCATTTTAGGTAAGAATTGGCAGCAATGGCATGTGCCGATGAGAAGTCGATCGATTGCTGCAACGAGGGATCTACCAATTGACCGAACAATAGAACTAGGAAATCCTGTAGATCACTTATAATGAGAGAAAGAGCGATAGAAATTCACTAAGCGTTTCCTACAATACTTTTCTTACCATGTGCCAAAAATGATCCAAAAATGTGATAATGTCAGAGATGAATGATAAAATGCTTATATCAGTGATAAGAGTAAATAAAAACTGCCCAATTTTTCGCGATAGTTTTCGATAATGAGAACTTCGTACCAGAACCTCCTATTCGCGATTTACACTGTGATAGACGTTCACAAAAGCCTTAACATAGAAAATCAAGGTATCACCATATGTCTACCCTGTCACTATGAACTACGGACATATTGTACACCAGAAGATTCGTCTCATCAAGCTGAAGCCAAATCTTCCCGCAGATTACAGATAAAGCTGTTTTAAAAGAAGTTATGGCTAAATCCCGCTTATCCCGCAAATCCCGCGAATCCCGCAAATCCCGTGAAGTCGCGAATGCCGGGAATCCCGCGAATCCCGACAATCCCGCGGTTTTGGACAAATTCTACTGCTGCAACTGTACACAAGACCTGGCAAGAGCGGCTTTCTCAGAACGAAGCCCCTTAATTTCGCTGAAACTTTACGAAGTTCACTCTGACCCTTATGGAGAGTTGCTGAATTCTAACTGGCGTTTTTACATGTAAAGTAAAGGTGAACCTAGATCAATAAAAGCAGCAAAAAACGATCAAGATCTCTATCTCTCAAAAAATTCCCGTCCACTTTGCAATATAGGGTCTCCCAAAAGTGTGTATACACTGTATGATCGCTGATATCTCTTTTCTCAAGAAGTCTTTTGCTTATCTCCAGGCGCCATTCTGTAAAGCTGGTTTTAACTTAGATTCACAGAATGGAGCGAATCACCGAGCAATTTTCATTACCGTAGAAATACGGTAGAAACTTCAAGAAGGGTTATGAGCAATTAAGGGTCCTAATCCGCAGAAATCAGAGCAAACAACTAAAAAGTTTTATACCAGGCTAATTCAAACCCTAACCAGTTATGAAATTTGCGCTTTACCGCAGCGCTTCTTTCATAAGTTATGAGAGGTAAACCGCAATAGCTACTTCTATGATGCTCCCTAAAATCGTGACTACACCATTTGAAAGCTTTGCAAACTCGTATAAAGCTGAGTAATGAAATCAGCGTGAGAAACCGTGGTACGTCACTTTTCAGATTTTTTTGGAAACTTTTTTGAAACACGATTAATCACAATGACGCTGTAAGCTGGAAGCTTCTACCGTAATCCTGCCGTAACAAAGAGCGATCGGTGATTCTCTCGATAGTGTAAATCTAAGTTGAAGCCAGCTTTACAAAATAGTACCTGAAGGCAGGCAAAGGTCTTATTGGGAACAGAGATAATAATGATCAAACAGTGTATACACGCTTTTGGGACACTTTGTGTATACAGAACGGAAAGCAGAGATACAGGGAGATAATGTCAACTATGTATGAATTTCATAGCAAAAAAAAACGGGAAAAAAGAAACATTGAATGCTCAGGATGCACAAGAGGCGTCGGGGCGCGATACGACATTTAACAAGCTGATTTTTGAACGAACTAAGGCAAAAGCAGAGGAGAGGCAGCAAATAGATCTTTGTGCATGAGAATAATTTTTGACCGGGAGGAATTATCCATGAAAAAAAGATATAAAAGTTATGTGAACTCACAGAAGTAAATGCTCCAAACACTCAGTCCCCGCGGTGGCCCCTTGGAGGAGGACTGATTTGGGGAAGGTGTTGGGTCACAAAGTTTTCAGAACTTTTTTCTACATAAATCTCTTTTGATTAGTATTATATACAATCCAAATTTGGCGTCGTATGCACATCCCTGAGCTGTAAACAAGCCAATTATTTGCCAGTCTTGCATTCAGATTGCACGCCCTTTATGAAGGAACATGGTGGAGCATCTCAGTCGCGTAATAACTTGTTTCTGAAGCGTGCTTTTTTAATTGATTTTCTATATGTCTGCAAAGCATGTTTTACGATATCTCCCTTGCTTTCTCCTCTTAGGGCCGCATCCACTAACATCCCCGCGGGGAAGGGATCGCAGCTTAAAAGAAAGCTTTATATTTCGAAACTCGATACCTGGATTTCACGTTTGTACCTATCCGTAAGTATTCCTACTACCCCACTATGAACATGTTGAATAGGAGCGAGAAGCTGTACCAAGGGTCAGCAAGCTGGCACCGGTCAAGCTGGATATCGTTTTTAGGGCGGAAAGCAAAGGGGATATTGTTACTTCAGGAGCCGAGGCCGAGAACTGCCGCAAAAATGCCGCCGGCATGCCACTGGCATGCCATTGGCAAGCTGTCCATCAACAAACAAAGGCGTTGTTTTCAGCCAAAACGCAATACTATGACACCAAATTTGGTGTGTGCATGCGCGTTGGTGGACCGGAACTACGGGCCAAAAATATGTGAAAACTTATGTGAATGAAAGCTGTGCCGAACTTTTTTCTGAATTAGCTGGCATCGTACCAGCTGGGTGCCAGCTGAGCTGGCACCAACACTTTGCTCACATAAGTTTTCATACTTTTTTACATAAAATGTATCTACACTGTAAAAGATTACATACGGAGAAGAAACAGTTTCATAATGTTCTCTTTTCAGCGTTTTATAGCAATTTGAAAACCACTCGGTCCGTTCCGCAGTCGAAAAATTGGCTTTTTCTGCTTCTCAAGATGTGATTCGACCACTTAAAAAGCTCAGAAAGCTGTGAAAAGTTCTTTCATGAAATCAGAAATGCATGAAAACACTACTACATTTTTTACATAATATAAAAATGATGACGGGTTTTCAAAACAGGTCAGAAGGGACTTCGTACGAAATTTTCACTATCAAACGGGACTTCATTTTGAAATTTCCCTGGTGCCAGCTCGTGCCGAGCCCTGAGCTGTACAAACCGCATTTTCAGCTTTTGTATAACCCCTGATGATCCCCGGCGCTTTTCTTTAAAGTCATTTTTTTTCCCCGAAGCTAACGAAAACCTTCCGAAGTTGTACTTAACATCTAACACATCTTTTGTATGACCCCTGATGATCCACAGGTCGAAATTTGAGGTTTACCGAAAAATTCGACTTTTCAAAAACTCATTTGTTCTCATCAGCAACATGCTTAGCACCGTTATCTTAGATGTTCAGTACAACTTTGGAAGGTTTTCGTTAACTTCGGAGAAAGAAAAATGACTTTAAAGAAAGGCGCCGGGGATCATCAGGGATCATACAAAAGCTGGAAAGTGCGGTTCGCACAGCTTCTCGCTCCTGTTCAACATGTTCATAGTGAAAAGTAGTAGGAATACTTACGGATAAATACAAAACGTGAGATCCAGATATCTGAAGCTTCACAACATGAAGCTTTCTTTTAAGCTGCAATCCCCTCCCCAGCGGGGAGGTTAGTGCATGCGGCCCTTAGTCTTCTGTGTCGGGCCCTACATGCACAGCCATGATGATCAGTAAAACTTCACCATCAGCTTTACGCTAAGCGGGGCTAATAGTACTCCTTTCCATAAAAGCGACTGCTAATCGCTCCTTACACCTATCTGAAAAAATGCCAGCTTGAGCTTTACGTACATATAAGCCCTCTACATTGCTCGCTTCTTCGCTTATGTTCCAAATTAACCTGGAGGAAGTACAGGGTGCAGCAAAAGTCTGGGAGCCTAATATTGCATTACTGCAATTACAATGATACTGATGGTTTTGATTTCAATTTTATGCCACATGATGCTGCGGTCATCCTCTACAGAATACACTTTATTTGGATGAAATGGCTGCCATATGTTTTTGTAAGAATGGAAATTACAAACTTATACTTTTGCAAAGCGAAAAAACCAGAATTTTTGGTATTTACAATTTTTGCTGTAGCTAGAGATGCTGTTAATATTTTACAATGCTTCGATGCACGCAACTTAGAAGAGGCTTTGCGCTATTGTATCCTAGTCTTGCTTTTGCCAGGAGCTGTTCTTGCATGAACGGAAAATAAAAGTTTGCGAATGTTACCTACGTGCCATGCCAGTGGAAATCCGTCTTCAAAACAAATTTAAAAGCTATAGAATGCTCAACAGGCACTGGGACCAAGGCTGTATTTTTTGCATACGTCTTCCAAGTTAGAATCTATTGAATTTCGGCCATGGGAACACTTTTATACTTTTTAAGCGATATTTTTAAGTTTTTATTCGCGCAATTGTAGCCAAAATTCCGGTATGCGACGTACACATGCTTCTAATTGAAATATTTTATTATTTATTTTATTATTATTTTATTATTTATTTATTTTCAATATTTTTATTTCTAAGCAATGCAGAAAATTTTTTTGGAAGTATGTTGTAGACAAAAGTTTGCTCTATCATGCTGCGCATTAGCCAAGGTAAAAGAAGCAGTTATTGTGAAGGCGTGGAGCGAATTCCATTACGACTACCTGCGTGCCATGACAGGTGGACTTGCCAAGATTTTGTAGGGCTACGTGGAAGCCAAAAGATGCAGTTTTGCAATTTAAGAACTAGGCTGTATCTGTGGTTCGAATTATGTGTGCGCCAAATTTTTCGTTTCTAGGTGCTTCTCTTCTCGTTTTGTACGAAAAAGTATTAGGCTCCCAGACTTTTGCCGCAAACTGTAGTATCGTCGAGTCATTTGTAACTTGATATGTGATTGCGCACACTACGCACGGCAGCCCACGACACCCTTATTAGTAACTCCTCAGTAAAATTCCTCTAGCTAACAAATTGCGGAAGTGTGTACTAATGACTAATAACACATATGTAATTAAACCAAAACAGATGGAGCAGAAATTAGTGGAAATGAGAGGTTTTGATTTTACAAGTCATCAAGTAGAGTGTTACACATAGCTATAAGTTGCTCATAGAATCGTAACAGTGTCGGCGGCTGCCAGCGTCGCCTTCGCAGTTCTCAAACGCATTTTCTTCGTTTTCGAAGCATTTTTCTGCATGCTATGATAGTTGCCACTTGAAGTAACTGAGCTGAGCACTGGATATCTTTTCGTTATATGCCCATGTAAGTGTTGAGGCGCAAAGGCCGCAAAATCCGTTGTCACTTAATGTTGATGTCGTGTTTGATTTTAGAAATACCTTATGCAAATAACTCGGGGACATGTGTCTTGTGGTAGTGTAAAGAATTTGAAGTTGATGAATACTGCAGTTTGCATCATCCTGACATGAACAGCTTCATTAGCTCCACTGCACTTACAAGGGAGGTCCGATTAGTCAAAGTGGTCTTTCCAAATGACTCTATACCACTTTGAAGATAATTAAACGCTGATTCCAAATCTGTTTTCATTATCTGCTGAGCGCCTCTGCATGCCGAATTATGAATATTTTCTTGGTGCGAAATTCGAACGCATAATCTAGATGAAATCAAATTGTATGGTCTTTTCAGCGCTCTTATGGAGCAGCAGTGTTAAGTATGAGTGTTTTGGACAGAAGGTATTGTTTAAATGAAGTGCTCTGATAATCAACATTGGACCATATGAGCAATTCTGACGAATTTTGTGCTATTTATGCAATTTATTTCTCAACTCAAAAAACGCTCATAACTCGACGTCTAAAGGCGCTCGGCAGATAACGAATACAGATTTGGAATTAGCGTTCGGTGTTCTTTATAGTCGTATCAATTTCGTGTGAAAAGGCCGCTTCGACTAAGCGGACCTCCCTTATAGGGAATTGAGATCGGTGTACAGTGGTCGTTGTTGCCACGTGGGTCTTTGGATTGTTGGAGTTGCGCACGTGGGAGATTACCTCGAACTTGGGTAACTAAACCTTCTTCAACAAATATAAAATCCAAATAAACGGTATTGCAAGCGAAATATAGTACCAGCATAACATGAGATTCTTATTACGGCAAAACGTTGGTAATTAAATGCGATTGATATGTTTTGGCCTAAATGAACTGAACGCAAATAAAGGCACTAAAATTGGAAGCGAATATAAGGCACACCAAATAAGATGAAGCAGTGGTCTAAATGACGCAGTCAAGAATGAAAGGAGGAAATTGCCAGCTGCGGCGGCACCTTACTTTTTACTTGATACTTCGCGCAGCTGCAGCTACAAAGAAAGGGCTTGCCGCGCAATCAGCTTTCAGAGGCAATCGAAAATCAATCATCAAAACGGAAAATATTGGTCAAGTTTTTCAGCATCCCTTGTTAGCACGTTCAATGATTAAAAAGCAAGGCCTTGACATTCTTGAATGGCTTGAAGCAAAATTTGGGATCAGAGAGACAGTTTTTAGCGACTAAACCATGTTGACAAGCGTGAACCTCACTTTAACAGAAGCGAACCACGCGCGAATTTTTTTGAGTATGGGGAACTCTTTTGAATAGGTCATCTCCAAAATTCATTTTATATAGAATAAATATATGGTTGCAAAGCTAGACCATTCTTTGAGTTCAGAAAGGTTTGTGATCTTTTGACCTTCTCTGACGAATGTTGTTTCTGAAACGAATGACAAAAAATCAATTTCGCCATATTTTTTCTATGTCTTCTTGAATCATAGATATTTCAAAAATTGGCGTAGTGTACCCTCCCCCCCCCCCCCAGATTGTCTCGACTTAAGATAAGCGCGGCCAAGACCGGCTCAAATAGATATGCTACGTATTGGCTATGAAGTGCATAGGGTTGACCGAGACATCATACTTGGCGTACGTACGTGGCTTACCCAGTGTACGCACATGTGCGATGAGATATGATAGTGGCCCAACCCATAGGTTGCCGCAAAAGTTGAACTCCCGTTCAGTATGAACTCGCAGTGACCTACGCGCTCGGTAGGAAAACCAGGAAAACGTGCTCGAGACGAATTGAAAAATTGCAAGCAAGCTTTCATAATGGTGTAAGCAGCCTTTTCCGCGCTGTGCGACGCCTGGAGTGCAGCTTCAATTACATTTGCTATAGTCGTCCTTCCCTATTAGACACCTAGAGCCGCAGGCACTAACATCCCCGAGGGGAGGGGATCACAGCTTAAAAGAAAGCTTTATATTTCGAAACTCCAGATACCTGGACTTCACGTTTGTACCTATCCGTAAGTATTCCTACTACCCTTCAGTATGAACATGTTGAACAGGAGCGAGAAGCTGTACGAACCGCATTTTCCAGCTTTTGTATGATCCCTGATGATCCCCGGCGCTTTTCTTTTGAGTCATTTTTCTTTCTCCGAAGCTAACGAAAATCTTCCAAAGTTGTGCAGATTATCTAACCCGACTGTGCTAAGCATGTTGCTGATAAGAACAAATGATGTTTTGAAGTCGTGAAATTTTTGATGATTCATGGGTCGAAATTTGAGGTTTACCGAAAAATTCGACTTTTCAAAAATTCATTTGTTCTCATCAGCGACATGCTTAGCACTGTTGTGTTAGATATTCAGTACAACTTTGGAAGGTTTTCGTTAACTTCGGAGAAAGAAAAATGACTTATAAGAAAGGCGCCGGGGATCATCAGGGATCATACAAAAGCTGGAAAGTGCGGTTTGCACAGCTTCTCGCTCCTGTTCAACATGTTCATAGTGAAAAGTGGTAGGAATACTTACGGATAGGTACAAACGTGAAGTCCAGGTATCTGGAGTTTCGAAATATAAAGCTTTCTTTCAAGCTGCGATCCCCTCCCCAGCGGGGAGGTTAGTGCATGCGACCCCTAGTGGACAAATTCGAATTTGAATATAGCATGGCGGTCGCGGCAGAGCGCGGCACCGTCGAAGTCGATTCGAGCTCATTCAACATTCTTTTGTGCTCTCTGGTCGTTACATAGTAATTAATTTTCAAAAGCGTTTTTAATCAAAATTGACGAGTTTGTTGTCGCTTAGCAATGTTTCATTCTACTGTACTCTTTCTTTGACTCTATCTTTAGATAAGGTTGAAAAAAACGATGCGCATGGGGAGTTCTTGACATGAAGTTCATTGTTATACTCCAAGACATGTTACTTACCAAAAGAACTAGCGCAGTCTTCAATCCTAATTTCTTTAGACTTACCCTGAAATCACAGCTGCAGAAACGAGCACAGCAGCACGCTTCGCTCAAAAACAACAAAATTTTCACTCCTAATCAAGAAGATTACTAGCTTTTGGAAAATGGTATCAAAAGTCGAAAAACACAAAAGAGAATCTGTTTCAGGTTAAACTAAGGGCTGAGTGTGCCGCGCTTTGCCCAACTCTAGTGCTCTAGTTCAAATTGGAATTCGTTCATTAATTGTCTAGTAGGGGGACGACGACTATATGAAAGTGTTAGGAATGTTCTGCGAGGATAATGATAGCGCAGCGTTAATGTCGTACCTCAAAACAACTTTCCTTAGAATCTCTTTAACCAACTTTGCTTGAATGCATATTTAGTCGAGTACTAGAGATGTTACAACTTTTTGAAAAAAATTCCAAAATTTGAGATGAATTAAGATAATAATCGTTTTTTTACTTTCAACCTCCTCCTTTTGAAAGGTAAGTCATATTTTACGCTCAGAAGAAACTTTTTCGTAGAACCTGGTGACAGTGCGAGGCTCTACTATACGTGCGCTGATCCTAATCAGTACTTATCCAGAACTACTGGCGTTACTTAAATGTACAAAAAACAGAGCTGGTTTGTCCCCAAATACAAGTTTGAGGAGGACCCCATTGACTAGCACTTGTTAAGAGCATACTGCTAAGACCTTGATTTTCTTTGTCTGCTGTGGTCAAATTGTACATATCTGAAAGTGCTTACAAGGGAGAAACCAAACCAACCAGATCATTTCTTAATAAAGAGACTTGAACCTTACTGCGATCTACGATTTTTTCTACAGAATTTGTATTTTCGAGAAGTTTGGAGAAATGTCTTATGGTTAGTCACAGCTGCAGTATCATCTATATATATATATATATATATATATATATATATATATATATATATATATATAAGGTTGTCCCGAAAGTTTTGTCCGTTTTTTTCATCGCTCACTAAAACTCACACAACAACATTCCATGAACGACTTAGGTACCATTTAACTCAGATTTTTAACCTCTTTTTTATAGTTATGTTTGCTCTCTGATCTACCCTGTCTTTGCGATATTATCGCCATGGCGTTTTGAGCAGTCCATCAGTAACGCCAAATTTTTGCTGAATTTTAAAATTTTTTATCCTGATGTTTCCAAAGAGCACTGATAACCATTATGTAGAGCAAGCCTTTGGCTACATTGTATCCATTTTAGATTACATGGGCCACGTTTACTAAGTCCGTTATAATGATTTATTTGATAAAAACCGCGGCCTTTTGATTACGTCTACCACGCAAAAGTACCGAAAATTCCAAAAAGCAGATTTTTGAAGCAAATCAAACTTGGTTATGTTGCATAAATAATGTTTAATAACAAACAAGTTTCAGTTCGCGAAAAATTTGAAGGCTTTCATGTTTTCGCTGCAGTTGCGCGTTTCATGACTTTGCCAAAAATCGAGACTTTCGAAGAAATAATTTTTTAGAGCTAAAAACAGCAGATTAGGAGAACCTAAAAATATATCCTTGTAGTCCGAGAACTGCTCTTTTTAAATCATACTCAAACTTTTCCGGAACCCTGAAACGAAATTGTAAAAAATTAGCCGAACTTTGAGCAGATAAAAATGACGAGTGAAGAATTTTTGCAATTATCAGAAAAAGCACAAAAGATTTTGGTTGGATAATGTGCCCACAAGAAAGAGAAGGAAAAACTGCATCGAATGCATGTTGAAGCTCATTCAAGTCTTCATTGTGCGTGGTTTTATAGTGGTTTGAAAAAACCGACAAAACTTTCGGGACAACCTAATATATATATATATATATATATATATATATATATATATATATATATATATATATATATATATATATATTAGGTGGGTCACAAAGTTCGTTCGCCAGATTTTTAAAAAATCATAACTTCCTTCTTTCTCAATGGAATTTCTCAATTTTTATTCTATTTGAAAGAGAAAACCTTTCTCTTTACAAAACTTCCTTTGGCATGAAATGGCGTGAGAAAGTTCGAGAGTTAAAAGCAGTTGAATGAGATCACTCAAGATCGGCACTTTTCAAGCTGGATCACGAAAAATCCTTTAAGTATTTTTATTTGATAGAGAAAATTTTGCAGATTACAGCGGTACCTTTTTCATGAATTAAAGCGAAGTAGATCGAGAGTTACAAGCAAATAAAGAGAATTACTTCAATTTTGCAATTTTTGAGCATGTTCAAAATAGCTCAAAAACGTCACAAAAAAAGGCGGGAAAGCTACGAACATGGGTTTTGTGACCTTCTCTTTCTAAGTGAGTGAAAATCGCACCAATCGAGAGCGATTTTGATTTTCGTAATATTTCCAAATTTTTGGCCTTCGTTTTTCACGAAAGTTAAAATCGCACTCGATTCTTACTATTTTCGCACAGCTAGAAAGAGAAGGTTACAAAACCTATATTTATAGCTTTCTCGCCTTTTTTGTGACGTTTTTGGGCCATTTTGGACATGCTCAAAAATTGCAAAAATTGAAGTAATTCTCTTTATTTGCTTATAATTCTCGATCTTTTCCGTTTTAATCCGTGAAAAAGGTGCTGTAGTAAAGAGCATAATTTTCTCTATCGAACGAATATACTTCCAGAATTTTTCGTGATCCAGCTTGAAAAGTGCCGATAGTACTCTGCGTTGATACCACTGCT